>OU015501.1:116883283-117483283 GCA_907164885.2 Dolomedes plantarius | reverse complement strand
TGTTGAACTTGCAATGATCTTGATGCTTCTGACTTTTGATCTGAACGGTCACCATTTTTTTGAGTTCACCATCGATTGGTTGCATATAGAATATTTTTCTAATTTGTACCTAAGTAATAGATGAAATGATTGCTGATCAAGAATAAATAGTTTTTTTTTACAAAACCTTGATTTCGTGTTTAGTTTACCAGTTATGATATATGCATTCCCAACTGACATGTTGACAGTGAATTCCTGAGGTTATTAACACAGACTACTCCACTACGCCCCTGCAACGATCAGGCCGATATTAAGTCTGCTATTCCTGCTCCGAAGGACTGAAGGGTATCATCGAGGAACCATATCTAGCACCTTTGCTATTTTTTCGACTGTAGAACGTTTACGATTTCTACAGTACCGATCTAGAATCTGCATTGTTGTACACCGACTGCTATCCTACTGAACTTTTGGCCTCCTACTTCCTTGAGAACTTTCTCTCCTTCATAGAAGGGTTTCGTACTACAAAACACCACTGCAATAGAATGATCCCGTGAACTTTTTTTAATCACCGTCTCCACGTTAACGAACAACTCTATTTCTCTACCATAGGCAGAATGTTACGTAAAAAGAAATAAAATTGTGTTTTGTGTGAAATGCAACTAGTCCTCACTATTAGAAGTTTTAATAAATTTCATTTCCATTGCAGTTTTCAGGCAAAAAAAAAACAAACAACCAAAATGGTTAATTTGACATTATAATTTTAAATTTTGATTAAATTCCCCTTATGTTAACGATAGGATTTCAAATAAAAACTCAGTTATATGTCTTTATAGTTTATGCATAGAATTGTGCAAATGTATCAAGCCACTTAAAATGCCTTTTCATTGATAAATACTATCTAAATCTGTGGATAGGAATATCTTTGGAGTTAGAATATAACTGAAGAAGGTCAATTTATCCGAATGTAAATCATTGATGTTAGATTATCTAGATCCGTTTTGAAATGAATACCTGTATATTCGCATCATGTCATTAAAATTGTAAGGTTAACTATTTTCCTATTCTGGTATACACTAGAGATTTAATTCAGTTCATTAATGCTTTCCACGTTGAATGCGCAATTTAAAGTCACTAATGCCCTTTACACATTTTCAGACATTTATTGTTTTTGTTGATTCTTAAAGTATGTTTCCTAATTTTTAAGAATTAAAAAGTATAAAAATAAATATTCTTTTAGTATTCTCGTATAGAATAGATGGAGCTTTCATTTAAATGTTAGAAACGGAAGTCTTTAATTTTATTTTGAAGCCCTTCCAAGACTTCATTGATTTCATAATACTGAAAAATGGAATAATTATTTTCTGTGACTCATTTCAAAAGTGATATCATATTTGGTACTCCTTCCTAAAATTATTTGCTTTATTGAAGGTCTCGATAACTCATAATTGCATCCAATAATGATGTTATATACATACATGCATTTATGATGCTTTGTACTGCTCTTAGAAGTTTTAATTGCACTTAATATAATTTGACTGGGTATACAATATCAGCCTAATAACGGATATAAAAACGCAATTTGTCCCACTTGACATTGCACATTTTATCTGAGCCTGTCCTAATGCATAACATAACATTGAAGGGATTGATTTTGAAGGTATTATCCTACATTTTTTCTCAGCAGTTGTTAAATTTAGTGCATTTTTGCCTTTTTATTAACTTTTTATAAATGTAGTAACTAAGAATACACATCGGTAGTTAATGAAGCTTGTTATCTCTGAGGTCTTTCTTGCTGCGGTTACGCTTAAATTTCATTTTAACCTTCAGCCGGGCTCAACCGATCTAATAAGCACAGATCTCACATTGTTTCCCCCCTCTTCCTTCATAGACGGCAGAACCATTAGCGCTACAGTGTAGCCGTTGTTTATGTAATGATGTTTGGTTGCGTATAGCTCAATTTACTCAAACTCTTCCCTAGTGGGTTCAGGGACTTCCCTAGTGGGCCCAAGTGATCTGCCAGGCACATTACACCTGATCTCGCAACATTTTGTATAGTAATTATTTTTAAAATATATTAATTTAAATAAATTTTCTACTCCTTTCATAACTTAATACTGTAAGAGTATGTCAATATTTCTAAGAATACGTCTCCTATGTCTAAAAATGTGAAAATTTTTCAAAATATGAAAAGTTTTCAGACTGATCCTTTAGGAATAAAATGTCACTGTTTTCAAGGAACTATACATTTTATTTGCTTAAAAAGCACTTTAAAATATTGTCTCTGGATGATTTAATAAAAATAAAGGGGTTTTTATAGTTAAGAAAAGCTTATCTATAGAAAGTGTCTATTGGGCTCATTGCACTCACTTATGTGACTTCCAACATTGCGCCTGACCGAAGGTTAAACTATTATTTGAAAGTCTTGCTGGCTTTGAGCTATTATTTGAAAATTTAAGACATTAAGTAACCAGTAAATTATCTAAATACAATAGTGATTTAAATGTGATTTTAATAAATGATATTTTTGTGTGAATGCAGGCCTCCAAAACTGTTATTAGATTTCTTTAAACTGGAAATTTTACTGTTTTACTTCAGTTTGATATATGACAGTTTCATGTAAGAGAGGGAAAAAATCTCAATAATAACGAAACATACAAATGGGGTAGTGCAACTAATTTTGAAAATACTTTATCCCATTGAAAAAATTAGTAATATTATATTATATTAAAGTTAATATAAAACTAAAAGATCGATATATCAAGACATCATACAGTTTTACTTTGTCATTATAAAACACTAATTATACGACCAGTAATTAATTTATACATAGCAATCATGCAAGTGAAATTCATAGAATCACTTTTTAAATCTAAGGAGAAATATATCATAGGTATTTTAAGAATCGACAATTTTTGTTTCGTGAAGCATTTATTTTATATTGTGTAATTACGTTTAGCATTGTTATGTTTTGAAAACTATACATTTCTTGCTTGCATAAATTGTGTATTCTTAATTAGCGAGTTCTGGCCAGATGGTTTTGTGGTCTGGCTCACGTGCATTCTTTGGGTGCCTTCACCGTTAAGTTGTGGGTTCAATTCCCTGTTGTCCGAGGACGAGTATGTGATTAGGTGGCTATACTGACCCGCTCCCATCTTATATGGCCTCGGAGTGCGACTTTCCGGTCTACGGATTTAACGTGCCCATATCGGACATGGAGACTCGGAGGTATTTAATGACGCTTGTCGGTAATCGATCCGAGCACCCTCAGCCCCGAAAGCCGACACGCTACCACTAGGCTACCACAATACCTATTCTGGTAGAAATAGGTATTGAGGTAGAATAGGTATTGAGACATTAAGACAATAGGTAAGACATTAAGACATTAACTGAAGAAAAATACAGACGCAAACAGCATAAAGCCGTTGTACTGTTTACTGTTAACATACGCTCCTTTCATAGTCGGCGCTACAAGAATCCGAGACATTGTTTGGCTGCCTGGGCCACCCCTGCAGCGCGATCCTAAACTTACAGTTAGCGCATGCAACTTGACCGTTCTGAACTATTACATTTTGATCTTTTTACACACTTTGACCTTACAAAATTTAATGTAGGTATGTTTCAGGCGTAGAATCTGAATGTCATTCAAAGGGAGACATAGACTTAAGAAAGTTTAGAACTGCTGAAATAAGATAAATTGTTTTTCAGAAGTGAATAAAATAAAATCACAAAAAAATAAGTGCTGAAAAATAAATAGTTATTACACCATGCAACAAGCAGAAAAATTTATTAAAAGCATAGTCATATTTATGAAAGAATAAACTTTTAAGAAGCTGATAGTGATTTCGATGATTTTCTTAATAAACTTATGAATCAGTTTCATGCTTTTATTAAACTAAGTATGTGTATATATATATATATATATATATATATATATATATATTCTTAAGGAAGTGTGTACCAAAAATCTAATTTTTTCAGTTCATGGCCTTTCACAGTAATTCGAGTAACTTTAGTTAACTTTTACTGATTTTCATCTTTAATGCAGTTTTAAATTTCTACTTATATATACAACTTTTATGAGATGAACGCAAGCCCATACAGTTGTGATAAAATAATAGTATACTACAAATAACTGAAAGCTGATACATTAATCTGTCTAACATAACATAGCTTCGATTCTGATTTTATCCTAATGTACAATTTCTTGTCATAGCTGTATCAGGTTATAAACGCAGAAACAATTTCGAGGAAAGATATTCTAGGATCAGTTATGCTTTATGTGGCATCAGTCCCTTCTAAAAATAGCTTGCCAGCAATATGTACAAATTCTGATGTTAAAGATAACCTTTTAGTCAATTTATTGGCCAATTCAGACTAAGATGATGCAATAGAAAGAAGCTGCAAGAGTTAACTCACTAAATAAGAGGAGGTATAATGTTTAAATGCCTTGAAATTATTTGTTTCAAAATTGTTAACATGGATCAAACTTAAGCTTATCTTAGTAAGAAACCATTGAGAGAAGTGAGAAACTAAATAATTTTAGGTGAAATAAAACTAGCATAAGGAACCAAAACTTCCTACTTAAATAAATCAATTTTCTTTCATTATGAAATTTTAAAATAAATCAATTGTTAAGGCAAGAATTTATGCATAATTTATGCCATACAAAATGTCTCTATAGTAAATACAAAAAATCTCTCCTATTATACTTGTATCATAGCTAATCTATGAATCGTGGAGTTAAAATTTTAAAAAATGGCTAGCATTAAAGATCAAAAGTGACCACATTAAAATTTTTATATGAAATATATATACAATTCATTATATTTTTAAAGGAGGAGGAGGGAAATGATACATAAATCAATGAAACAAATCTTTTATTGCCTCGCAGTTATGAAGGTAGATAAAGGAATGAAACAAAAATTTAATGATTATTACACAACAAACTCGCAAAACAGTAAAAGTAATCGATGACTGGCTGTCGTTATATTAAAATTCCTTACTCATATATTCATCTTCATACTTAAATTAGTATTAAGGAGTTGGAAAAAATAGTACTTAAAAAAATATTTAAATTTAAAATAAAATTGAGGAGCAATTCAAATTTACCATTAATATTTATCACCATAAAAATTATAAAATTACAAATAATGATCAAATTACTCCAAATGTGACTGAGTAATTCGATTTTTTTAAAACCCTGTATCTCAACAAAAATGTTTTGAAATAGGACCCAAATCCGAAAAGGCATATGTTGTTTTTCAGAAGTTAATAAAATAAAATCACAAAAATAATAATTGCTGAAAAATAAATAGTTTTTACCCCATGGAAAAAGTAGAAAATTTATTAAAAGCATAGTCATACTTATGAATGAATAAACTTTTTATAAACTCATACTGATTTCGATGATTTTCAAAATAGCAAAATTTTAAAGCAATCCTAATAACGAATCCAACTAGTTTAAGTTTTACTACTGAAAGTTGTAGTTGATAAGCTTATGGATAAGACCATCAATTCATATTCGGTCGAAAGCGCGTGCTACATCCAGAAAAAGGGCAGCGGAGGACATTTTATTAATTTTAGCTTGGGTTAGGAGCTCAGTGATACGGTAGGCCTGATGTGTAGCAGAAAGAGATTTTCGAAAACCTAATTGATAGGGAAAAATGATGTTATTGGCTTCCAGATGTTTGTTAATTTCGAGGAATCAATAGCCAGCTTGTGGGAAATAACTTAAACTACAGTTAGGTTGGTAAGAAAGGAAAGTTATTAACCTCCGTGCAATTTCCAACCATAGTTAGCTAACCGGAAATCTAACGGAGATTGATGAGGCTTCAATATGCAACTTTACGGGTTAGGCAGAACTTCCCCAAACAACCAGTCCAGATTCCCTGCAGTTACTTGAAAAGGGAAAATGAGATAGGTGGTTAGAATTTGCCTTTAGCTAAAATCACCTATTCATTGATAGGCTGCTTATGATGACGTCAAAGCGGAAAAGTAAAATGATTATTTTGTGTCGATAATATTTTAGTTCAAAACATTGAACTACACAATCAAGAAAATAATTATAAATTCAACGATGTTTCCCTGATAATGTGTGCGCTTAAGGGCCTGTTCACATAGGAGTCCGTTGCGTAGCGTTAAGGAAAATATGACGTTGAGACGAAAATAAACCAATCATAGGCGTTAAAAATTCATTGCTAATCGTTTGGAGGCCTATGATTGGTTTATTTTCGTCTCAACGTCATCTTTTCCTTAACGCAACGCAACGGACTCCTATGTGAACAGGCCCTAAGACATCCAGTAAAGTAAAAAAACACCTGATATCATCTCAAATGACGTCACTTATTGCCAAGGTGGAATACGAGTGCTTTTTGCTGAACGATAGACTTTAATCGTTTGTGTTTCTAGCATTCTGTGACGTCAGAGCTGCATGCCGCATTTCATTAGTTACAGTAAAACGATGTGTTGTCAAAAGAAAATCCTTCAGGAAATCCCTAGTAACAACACACAGAGATTCTGTGTGAAAGCATGATACATTATTTGTAAAATACTGACGTTTGGAATCAGTTGAAAGTACTAAACGGCCATACAAGATATGATCTAATGTTTATAAATTCAGTAATACATTAAAATTCGCCTCGTGGATTGTTGCGTTACATTTGAGATCTAGCTGGTCACTCTTATAGAATATTTTTACGTTCGATGTGTGTTGATTGCGATCAGATTGGACGTAATTTTTCTAGACTCTTTGAAGGTTCTGAACATTAAAATTTTCAAGTTTGGTCTCTAGCACATAGCCTTAGACATTTTAGCCCACTGTAGCACTGTAAATTAGAAAAAAAAGGAAAGATGTCAGAATACCCAAGGGTCAGAATATCTATATTCTTAAGATGTGTTTGGCAACGACTTTGAAATTGTTAAAAACGGAGAAAAATGGCTGGTGCTGCTAAAAAAGAACCTCGTAAAAAGTTTTTGCGTATGAGGAAAACTCGACAGTCGAGTGAGAAAAAAGTAAGACGAAAAAAACGTATAGAATCATTCAGGTAATTGTTTACTGAATAAAGTTATATAGTGATTCATTCTATATTCTTTATATATATACTGATTGGTTGCTACGTAAGGAAGGTAATATATGCTAATATCAGTTATAAATGCTAAGATTCGTTATAATATATAATGTTTGCTTACAACTACTGGAATTTTAGAATAATTGCATGTATATATATATATATATATATATATATATATATATATATATATATATATATATATATATATATATATATATATATATATATATATATATACTGTAAAAGGACGTGAATCCGTATTTAAGTGCTTGCGTCAACAGTGATCTCAGTGTTAAAGAAATATACTTTTAAGAGCTGAAATCAAAAACTGCAAAATGTTTTATGGCCAGTAAATTCTGAATTTGTTCGAATTACTGGCAGAAAATGTACTATATCCTATAATATAGTGCTTACTTGTTAAAAAATAAATGAAACTTCTAATGGCAAAGGGAAATAAAAAAATTATTTGAGATTATACTTAAATTATCAGGTTACTAAGCAAATATGAATACTGTTTTTTGTATCGAAATTGAAGCAAAGAAACTTTTGAGCTTTCAGGATATAAAGGTTAGGGACTTTAGTTTTAGCTCGTGATGTGTAAGTAGAGTAATGATTAATAAAAGTGAATTTTCTCACTCGAGACTCTTAAAGTTACCGCCAAGCCTGTCTTAAATGCCATAAAACCTCCCTTCTGGAACTGAAGTTTAAAATTATGAATAGAATGCTTTATCCGTATTAAACCACAGCATTAAAGTCTGTTTTAGAATAAAGCTGTATTCTTCGGGACATTGAAGATTGAAACTTGGTCAATAAAACACATAACACTGAATGTTCTTAATTTTATACGAAATTCTGGCCTTTATAGCACTAATTATAAAGAAAAAGATTGAGTAAAAGTTACGAGTTTAAGAATCAAATAGAGCAACATAAAACTATGTATAAGGGCTAGAAATTATGATGCTTTTGCTTTTGAGATTCTTAATGCTTTGAAATTTTTCTGTTGCCCCTCAAATGCTGTCATATCTCGTATTCAAGAATATGAGTAAACCGATGAAGCCCATAGTTACCGTTTCGTAAATACTTTAGGTAAAGTAACTATATCTTGATATCGTTACTTTTCGAGTAATGTTTTACGTTAAATCTTGATAACGTAATAGTTCGAACATAAAACATTTCTCAGGTTTTAAACAATAAGCTGAGAAAAAATAATTTGATTTATGTAATAAGATTGAGGATTAGACACCAAATAAGAAAAATTCTTGTAAATCCATTAATGGAGTTTTAGAAGTTTACGACCCTAACTTAGGGTTAGGTTGTGAGATATTGAACACCAGACATTGCTATAAACTGATCGGTTCATAAATCACATTAACGGGTGGCGTTGCCGGAATAAAATTCAAACAGTATATTAGGATAATATATTAGCTAAATATGAAAACAAAATTACGTGTGTGGATTGATATTTACGGAATCAGTTTCTTACTTCTATAAAGAAATGTGATGCCACATTAAATCTTGAAAATAAAGTTTCCTATATTAGGAAGTGTTCTAATTAAGAAACAACTATTGCTTCTGTAATCTTAAAAATAAGCAAACTTGCCCAAATTTATAATTCCTGCGTCAGTTCAAATGTTCCATTGCATGCTTTAATATCTGTATGTAAATCTTTCACAGTTTTACAATGGAAGTATGATTTTCCAAGGTTTATCTTATTAAGTCTATTCTTATCTTAGAACGTTTCTTTCCAGTTCCTACATCCTCAAGGTTTTGAAATTAATTCACCCAGACTTGAATGTATCAAAAATGGCAATGTCTATTTTGAACAGTTTTGTTAATGACATGTTCGAAAGAATTGCAGCTGAGGCTAGTAATTTAATGGCTTTCAAGAAAAGTAAAACAATTTCATCTGCAGATATACAAACTTCGACAAAACTGCTGCTAAATGGCGATCTGGCTCTACATGCAGAAAGCGAAGGACTTAAAGCTATGAACAAATACTACCAGTCGAGAAAATCAATGTAATCTTACATTAATGTTAGCAATAAAGGATGGCAGTTCTTGTAATTCTATGTACTCTTAATGCGTGTCTTTTTTCCTTTTAATATAATTTTTTCTTCCAGTTTTACTGTTAAATCTACATAAAAGGTACGTCTGCTTGTTATTTGTCAAATTTTTCAATTTCAAGTAATCATTTAGATATGCAAAATACATCAGAGATCCTTACTGAGTATCATGCACATTTTTTTGCAGCTAGTCTGAGTATTTTGTAGAAAGTTGAATACACTTTCAATCAATAGACGACTGAGATATATCGAGGTTGGTTATAAAACTGAACTCTATTCTACTTCAACATTTTGTTTTCGAAGTCAAACCGAAATATATGATCGAGGGCGCTGTTCAGAAGTATTGTAGAATATGATACGATCTCGAAGGAAAACTGTACTACTACAGCTGACTAATGTAGCTGTTGAATGTGTTCTTTTTTTGCTTTTCGTGTTTTATTTCTTTCTCACGAAAGTGATCAGATACTCATGCTCTTCATTAAAATACTTCCGTTCAATAATATCACAAAAAATGCATTTTACAGCGCACAATTTTGGTTCTAATTAAAATTTGGAGTTTCAGATTTAAGAAAAATTATTATCGTTGAATATAAACAGTATAATATATATATTACGATAAAACAAATTAGTCAATTCGACAGTATTAACTGCTTTCCCTTATAAGCCTTGTTGAACCTGAAGACCAGATGTTGCGTAGCAAAACCTGCAAATTCAGCCGAGGTTTTTTTTTCCCCTGTTCAGTTATGTTTAGTATGGGCCTGGCGCCAGACGGACAGTACTGATCTGCCCACCAATTTGGGATACCCGGGGCCCCTAAAATACAAATTAGTCAAAAAAAGATTTAACCCCCAAAATTTTTATTCAAACAAAACACAAATGAATTACTCAACAGAAATTTTATAATACTTTGATTCGCATTTGCTTTTAAAACAGTTGGATCTCTTCGGTATTAATTCCAAGAATAATAGTGGTTATTTTTGGCTCTGTTTAATTTTAAGTATCTTGAGTTACTACCCTCAGTAGTTGTCTTGAAGAAATATAGGTTTTGAACTTGAGATTTTAGTTTTCATCGGATTTTTCATGAGCTATTAGACTGAGAAGATAATCTTGTTCATGCTGAAAGTCACCCTTTCACAAAATTTTTTGTGGGCCTTAGCCTAAACGGAATTAAGCAAGATTTTGTTAAAGTTATTGTGCAGATATTTCAAATTAAGTTTTGAAATCCAGAGATAGTTGTACTGATTCATTACGTCAATAAATTCAAGGTTATAGATTCTAGAGGACTACCTCCATTTCCCATATCCAAAATTTTACACATTTGTTTGCTATTGAAACCAAAGGCCTTTTCGAAAACCTTTGGGTTGTCTTTATGACATTTTATCCTCCGAAACAAAAATATTGAATTTGATCTCAGAAATATAACCTTACTGCAGTATTTACAATGAATGCTTTTTCGTGAGAATTCAGTGAAAGAATGTCGAAGTTTTCTGTTCTTTTTACTACGATAGTAAAAAGAACAGAAGTGGTGGTTTACTTCTACGTTTTTTAAAATTCATTTCTGGAATGATTTCATTCCACGAAATAGTATAAAAATGACCTCAGAAGTCTTTTTAATTTTTATTAGATTTTGCATATTTCATAAGATTTTGAACAGTCAAACTTATTTAGAAATTTTCTATTAAATTTTTCTTTTTAAATGCAAGTAATGGATTCATCGAATTTTTAATGCACAGTTTATTTTATTAAATATTCTGTGACAACAAAACACCGAAATACTGAATATTCTAAGAAAACGTTAACATTAATTCAGACAAGTTCTAATTCTTTCTTTAGCCAAAATATCGAACTGTTTTATGGGTATTATTTTTATGGTTTGTATTTATTATGGGAGAATCTAATAAGATGTCTCAGATATGTCCAAAGACATGACATTTTTCTCATTTTTCAACTGAATGCATTAACTTTTATTTCAATACTTTTTATTTTGAGAAAGACTAAAGACGACTATGTGTAAAAGAAAATATTTTCTTAAAAGTGTTAGTTTAATGAATTTATTTTTGCTGCCGCTTTTGACACCATTATTTTAAGACAGTACAGTTATTTTCCTTTATAAATTCCGCTATTATCATTACTCATGGATGTTAAATACATATATCTTAATTGCCGAGGAATTTACATGATGAAATGCTGGGTCTGTCGATATTTTTTCTACTTGTGCTCGAGTGCTAGCAACAGCAGTTACAAAAGTTATGAATTTCAACGGGAAAACGACAATTTAGATTAGTTTTTTAGGAAATTTATAGAGATTTCCTTGATCACTAAAGGAAAAATGGCCTTTAGTCTAAAAGAAGAAAAACTGCATTATTGGAGAGAATGGAGTCGAAATATTTTTCATTACACATATATGGAGAGCTCAGAGTTAAAGTGAACAAACATCATGTGAGCCAGTTCTGAGAAAACTGATCTCAAAGTTGAACGATTAAAATTAAGTATCGACTTTTGCTTGTTTTTTCTACTTCAGTAACGTAGAGCCATGTTTTATTTTAACTATTGTATTGATATTGGCATACAAAATATAGCTGTAATTAAGCTATCACATAGAATTTGAGTGGAAGTTGGACTTGGTTCATTTTCCCCCTGAAACTTTATGATCTGAGAGTTTATCATTAAAAAACTTACTAAGTAGGCAGATAGTTTCAACAAAAGAGGGCCATTTTTACATGTCTATTTTCCCCAGTGACTGAGCCTGAGTTTGTAAGTTCGTTCATTTTCTCTTATATGCTCACAAACACAAGAAGAAAGATCCTCAGTACCTATGCTTCCCCCTGTCTTGTCCCAAACAAGCATTTAGTCAGATGATACCAAAACTGTATACGTTCATATATCTTTTGCAGTGTGCTATAGAGGTTGAAAGTTTTAGAAAATCAATGCCTTTCTTTTGAAGATCAAATAAGCAAACTTAAGTCTCATTTGAAGCTGAGTTACTGTCATCCTAAAATACTTACCTTATTCTCTCTGCACGAACTAAATGTCCTTCCTTTTTCATTTCAAGCGGGTTTTTTTCAGGGTCTTGTTGACTTTATTTTGTGCATAAGCTCATCACACAACCTGCAAGTGTTCTTCGAACGAACCTTAAAGTGTAAATTTTTTTAGAAAACATTGATAATAGTATTTTTCTTTCAATGGGCGTTTTCATCAGCACACTATTCAATATATATATATATATATATATATATATATATATATATATATATATATATATATATATATATATATATATATATATATATATACTAGCTGAAAACCCGCGATTCGCTACGGAGTACATTGAAATTAAATACAACGGTCAATGTATGCAATTAATTCAAAAAAAAAATAAATATATATATATTTATAATAAATACGACGATCAATGTATACAATTGATGTAAAAAAAACATTTATAAAAAAATCGTAAGGGATATTTGTATAGACAAAATAAAGTCCAATCGTCTGCCGCATTAGCAAGAAAAAAATATTCTTTTGTCCATTTTTTTTTTGCACGTGACGATAAATTTATTGAAAGTACCAGAAAAAGAAATCACGTGATCAGCATTTAATAAATTAAATTCTAAAAATTAATCTTTAAAAATTCACCAGAAATCAGGAAATGGAGGTAAAAATTCAAAAAAAATTTCATTTTGAAGGAATTTTTATGATCTTTCTCGTGATATAAATTTTATAACCCTCAATGTATTATTTTAAATGCAAACGTAAAAAAAGTTTAAAAAACAGCTTAAAAATTTAATTTAAAAAAATCTAAGAAGAATTTTTGAAAAATCTTTCTTAGTGCACCCCTACACTATTAGAAGAATCGCCATGCAAAATTTCAGCCCTTTAGGTCCAGCGGTTTTGTCTGTGCGTTGTATGTCAGTCAGTTAGTGAATGAATGAATGAGTCAGTTACCGAACTGTTTTATATATATAGATATATCAGTTTTAAGGTTAGAATGCAGATGCTTTTTATTGGCATTATGGTTTTATACGTAGTTACTCTGGTATCAAGGGAAAGACTTGATGTGGGCAACAACATCAATTTGGTTAAAGTTTCTTTACTGTCAATCACTCCAAAAACATCCTTTTTACTGAGACGTCTATACAGTCTTCTCTAACTTATTCTCAATATTGTTAGGAAGCATTTCTTGAAAACTGCACATTCTCATTTTTATCTGGGATAAAATAGTGAAATAATCTGCTTTTAGCTGAACTATGGTCATACTTTGGACACGATCTCATTGTCTGTGAGCCGTGTACTAAACCCTGCAAGTAAACATCCTGTTTAGAATAATCTGGCAATTTCCAACTGATATAAAAAATTTCTAAAACTGACTCTCGGGTAAGTTTAGGTCTATGATATAAACTAGATCATAGAATACACCTACTAAAGCACGTGCATGTTTGCAAGTGAGAAAATGGTCTTGGTCCACTATAACTCTGAAAGGGGGTCAAGTACTGATGTGGTACATAGAACACTTGACATCTGGGGGTTAAATTTTATCGGACGAACTTGACTCACTATTGTATTGAAAATACAATGATTTTACTGTATCATGGCAGTGTTAGCACGAAATGACTAAAAAGCAGAGTTGGTTCACTTTAACTCTGAGACCTCCATATATTAACGGAGTTGTTAATTAACTAATGCCATAAAGATGACATTCCTAGATTACATTAAAAATGTCCTGATAAAGTTCCAAAGGTGAAAAAGAGTTTGAATAGCATTTGATTATATGTTGAAATTTGATCAAAATGTAATATGCATATTTAAATGTTTTGTATCATTTGACAAGATAAACCCAATTTTATACGGAACTCGAAAATAATGAAACGCATTCTTGGAATAACACATTTTTATTGGCCTTCGTACTTTTAATGGTCATTTCAATAGATTATAAATCTATAAAATATATTTAAGTGCTGCGAAGATAGGTAAAGTCTAGACGGGATGAAGTAAACACAATAGAAACTGATGCATATTGGGGGAGGAGGGCAACAAGTGGTTTTGTTTTGTTAATCTTCGCCCCCTGTGAGTTTAATGAAATTTATTTATACAAGTATGCTGCGAAGCTTGAATAAATAAGGATGGATAACTAAGTTTATTTATTTGTACGTGGCACAGGTTGAGTAGTAAAAAAAGATAATGGCAAATTTCAATAACAAACTGAATTTAATTCTTCGTCTAGGACTTTCAACTAAATTGAAAATAAAAGAAATACAGCAATAGGACGTGGTTTACAAATATATTGTACCGGTAATCCCACCACTTAGCATCTACAATTGAATTTCAATTCCCCCCCCCCCCCACACACACTTTAATTTCTACTAACTTCTTTCTACACTGTACAGTAAGTTTTCCTTTAGGCTGATTAAAGATTCACATTGACTCATAACTGGTTGTGGCGAATGTTAACTTTATTTAGGCTTGATATGAACAATGTTCTTTCTTGAATTGGGAATTTTACCCCAGCTCACCAATTTTCTGTACAAGCAGTCCATTTCGTGCTAACGTCGTTACGTATTCTTCGCTTTGTTGAGGGGCAGTAGAAGTAAAGGCTAAGGTATTTTGTAGACTTCAGCAAGTAGGAAATTGGATTTAAATATTTGTGCGGCAAACAAGAAGTAATAAAGTAGTACCTTGCACTGAAGTTTAATTACGCAGTTTAGAATTTCAGACAACATTTTATCGGTACTTCCTTGAGGTTATGAGATCTTTGTGTTTAGGTTCACCTTTGGCAAGCTTTGGAAGAAGTGTACCAATAGCATGCTAAATAGAATAATATTTTGTAGTTTCACTCTTAGATGTTTATCTGCAATACGTAACAAAATATATTTCAGTAAAACAAAATATTTTATACAAAATAAAATGTGAGCACAAAAAGCTATACTTTTATATTGCTAAACCTTATATGTTAGGAAACCAAACAAGTGAAATTAAGTTTTCAAGGCTTGAGACACACCCATCCCCTCTTCTCTTCTTAAATGTTATTTTGAATTTAAAATTGGACTAGTAAAGGCAGTCAAAACGATTGGCTTTAACATTTGTGGAATTAGGTATACCTAAATTGTCAGTAGTTTTAATGTTAAATCAAATGTTTACAGAAATATGAATCATAAATTCGAAAACATGGAATGTAATCTATGTTTACATACAGTTTTTCAAAAGTTATTGGAATTATCTTTTCATATGAGTTTCATTGATCAACTACCATTTTTGAAAAATCAGTATTAAATTAAGTAGGACAGTGTTATGAAGCAGGGATCCAGCCCACAAAATTTTAAAAGTTGAGTATAGTTATTAGTGTGTGCCATATGTTTAACTTTTTCAGAAAAAATATTATCAGTCTAGGGAAAGAAATATTTTTTTAATTAACTCGGGGATTAATCATTAGCTGCTGGAATTTTCAGTTTTCAGCGTTATTAAAAATCAATTTTCTCGGTTTTAGGGTAGTATATGCTAGTTTCTTGTTGCACTTCAGCTATTCAGTTAGTTGTAACAAGATTATCTAGCTTCTATTTAACTCAGCTTCATCAGTTCTCTGTAATAGTCAGAAAATATAGAACGAGTATATGCATCACTTTCGATATTCGAGTATCAAGACAACTAAATCCAATATTTGGGGCTTTAGGAGGTATCCTTACGAAATATTTTATAAAAGACAGGAATTCTACAATTTTTGGATGATTTTTAAAATCTTTCGATTCAGGGGTTTATTCCAAAACATCTTGTACACTAGATGTATTTGCTGATCTTTAAGGCATCAGGAATTTCTTGATACAAACTTCATTTTAACTTTCTTTTCAAGCTAGATGTATTCCAGGTGATAATTTATTTTATTATTTATATGATGAAAGAAATAATGTAATTGCAACATACTATTTAAACATTTGAAACTTTATTGAATAATATTTGTTGAATCCTTCATTCGAAGGGAAGTGAAGTATTAATCCTTCGTTCGAAGTGAAGTGAAGTGTTCATCCTTTGTCGAAGTGAAGTGAAATGTTCTATCAGTTATGATTTAAAAGTAACGTGCTTTCCACCTATGAATGTCTTATTTGTGTAATGTTCTTCTGATGTGGCTCATTAGGCTGTGATTAAATGCAATATTCTTTGAACTGGAGCTAAGTGTACGTGTTGTGTTCACACTAATACAGTCCACTAGGGTAAATTAACTCCATTATTGACATTTCAATAAGGAATTACAGGAAAATGAAATGAACTCTTTAGCTGGAAGCTGTTAATTGTAGTTTTAGAAAACTAAATTTCATAAAGAAACAAGACACTATCACTGAATCAAAGTATACGCAAAATACCTAACCTCAGCTATTGTAACAAGCCTATGTTTTTCCCATTTATCATTTCATTTACGTTACATTTCATTTGTTAGTGTGGGGTCATAATTAACTGATATAGGTTGATCATTTTGAACATTATAAACATCTCAGAACTACTACTACAAAAACGAATGAAAAATACAGATGAGTTTCTATTTAACAAAGTCATAGTCTCCCTTCTTATGATTTCGCAGCTTAGAAAATTAGTTAAATAATTTATAAATAGAAATTAAATAGTTAAAATTCGATTTATTTAAAAAAAGCTATAAAATAGTTAAATACTATGTTACTATTATTAATTTAATACTATGTTACTACTATTAGTTAAATTCTTTATACTACATTTAAACATGAGTAGTTTATATAAATTCCTTTCATGTAAATAAAAATGTGCTCATTACTAATCACAAAATTGATAAAGGGAGAAATATTATCCTCAAAAGTTACAAAAAAGGCATCGTATACTTTTTCAGAGTACGAAACAAACAATTTTGAGAAAAATTACGTCTAGGGAAGAAAAATCTGGATAGATTAAGAAGGGGGTTTCTGAAATTTCAAATAATAGCAAACATGCATGATTTGGATTATCAATATATTACAAAACTGTAAGAAAAAATTTCATAATTCTAATCAATATAGATTTTTTTGTAAAAATAACTTTATTTAATATAATTTTCCCATTTTTAGAAGGTTTAAAAAACTTAATCTGTAACAAATTTTAAATGATATTATCCTTAAATAATATCAAAAGATGTTACAGGGAAAATCTCCGTTAAAATATTTTTCCTAATATCGACAGTCGTTTATACAGTGGATTCTGTTGAAAATTTTGCTAAATTGTAAACTCGCTAAATGGAACTTTATCATCTGAGGATTTAAACTCATTTTGATTTATATTACAGGACAAAATTCTAACACAATTTTAAAGAATTATAGGAAATATGTAACACTGGATAAACTCATATTTTGAAAGGTATTTTTGCCTCTGCAATCATAAATGCATACAAAAACATTATGCACTGTATTGCATATAAGATTATTTCATTTATTTGAAATCATTCTGATCACATAGTTAATCATAAAGCAACGATAACAATACAGTTTCTTAATGAAATATTTATTACAAAAGTAAGGGATTCTAAAAAATATGTATTAAATACGCCCAAATTAAGATATTAGGTTATACTTGTATAATACTCTTAATTAAGCATACTTTTATTTGTAAACTGGCCATGAGTGCATTTAGAGACTATAAAGGAAGTGATAAGAAATAGATCTCTAAAGTTTAGATTTTAACCATATATTTGTTGTTCCTACATCAAAAATCCAAATATAATAATACATTTTTCTCATATATGTACTTAATTGTTTAAAAACTCTTCTAATATTTTCAAGCCTTTGTTCCAAAATTTAAACCTTCGGAACATCATTTGAACATTTTGATTGACAGTCACTAACCCAGTATGCTAGTCAATGAATGTGAAGGAAACATTATTGTCATGTAGTGAACAAGCTAGTTTATTAAGTATTGGTACTGTGTGCAACAATGCGTGTACATAACATACCTGTAAAGTGATTTCAACAGTGCATTTACTTGTTTATGTATAAACTCAACCTGTTTTGTAAATGGAAGTTTCAATGTTTGTAAAGCAGAAATAATCGCATTGGTTAATTGTATTCGACATCTAAATTTTCGATAAAAATCTATTTATGCTCCGAAAATTTGGAATAAATAAATATATTAAACATTGTTTTGTCCTTTTCTTTGTAACGCATTACTTAAATGTAGACAGAGGGGATGCAAAAAGAAAAGAAAATCAGTCTACAACAAGACATACAGAATTCGATTGCGAGAGTCTACAAACGCCGATATACAAACACACTGAATTGATAAGGGTTTTTCGTTATGAATGAGACTTAAAACCTCTTTAAATAATTTAGTATGAGACTTTAAAACTTGAATAGAACATGCCAGTTGTGGTAAAGATATTTAGATAGCTAATTTTAAATGTTTGAAATTGGGATTCCTCAAAAATTTCTGGGCTTCGGCTGCCTTATACATATGTTTTAAGAGTTTCAACTATTTAATCACGTTTTTTTCATATTCTTTATAGTGCTATGAGACATTATTGAAATTATACGTTCACTTTCGTACCTTTTTTAACAAATAGGACTTAATGGCCATGCAAGGCCAGTTTGGAATGTTGTTTTACAACTTTCCTGTAAAAACTTCTTTCTGCCCATGAGGAAGTGTGAAGAAAATACTCCTTAAGTAGCATAACGCATTAACGTCGTCTCATGATTAAATGAAACACTATTAAATTATATGAGTGAAACATCATCTATATATATGAAACAGTTCCGTAACTGACTCACTGACATACAACGCACAGACCAAACCGCTGGACCTAAAGAGCTGAAATTTTGCATGGCGATTCTTCTTATGGTGTAGGGGTGCACTAAGAAAGGTTTTTGAAAAATTCTCCTTAGATGTTTTAAAATTAAATTTTTAAGCTGTTTTTGTAACTTTTTTTAAGTTTGCATTTAAAATAACAATTTGAGGGTTATAAAATTTATATCACGAGAAAGATCATAAAAATTCCTTTAAAATGAAATCTTTTTCGAACCTTTACCTCGATTTTCTGAATTTTGGTGAATTTTTAAAGATTCATTTTTAGAATTTAATTTATTAAATGCCGATCACGTGATTTCTTTTTCTGGTACTTTAAATAAATTTATTGTCACGTGCATAGCAACTAAATAGACAAAAAAAATATTCCTTTTCTTTCTAATGCAGCAGACGATTGGATATTATCCAAAAAAATAAATATCCCTTACGATTTTATATATATATATATATATATATATATATTACATCAATTGTATACATTGATCGTCGCATTTATTATAAATATGCATATTTATTTTTTTTGGCATTAATTGCATACATTGATCGTTGTATTTAATTTGAATGTACTCCGTAGCGAAGCGCGGGTTTTCAGCTAGTTAAATTATATGGTTTAAGAACCATACCAAATATAATAATCGAATACGGTTAATACATTTTCTTTATTTTTCAATATTAAGTTCACATTTATTTTGACAATCAGGACATTTCTTTGTAATCGTTTAAATACTGCTTACCCAAGACACGTCCGCGAGACGTAAAGATTTAAGTCCTATTTGTTTAAAAATTCTACGATAAGCAAGAGCTGAATTTTTTCTAGGGGTTTCAGGGTCACTGGAGAGGTACAAATGCAAGGGAATACGAAATATATCTTTATGATATTTAGCCAGTCAGAGGATCAAAATATAAAGAATCTTAAAATAGAATTCTCTCACAAAGTATGGTTGTTTTACTGAATTTTATATCAACCATTACTACCTCTTTACGAAAAGCAATCTGTTATACTGAAAACAATAACTAATTGCACAATAAGTCTGTATGATTTAAATTTTTTTATATTGCTTGTATTTTCAGGGACCATCTAAATTTATTCGAGAAAGAAACTTTATTCCAACTTTATATTATTTCTTAATTCAAAATCTTGTGAAATTTCAAACCATATAGTGGGATATTTCCTTGATTATGTTAAAAATACAAAAAATAATTCACTAAGTGATTATATTAAAAGCTTTACAAAAAAGTTGCGTTATTTTTGGGGAAATAGCCTTTTAAAAAAAATTATGTGTAAGAAATGAAATAAATATTAATTAACAGTAAGAATTTAATTAAACTTACCGCTGTTACTTTATCTGAAAATGCCCAACTGGTTGCGCAAAATAATTAACGACAAATATATTCCTCAACCACGATCTTCTGAGTACTTACTAAATTGAAAAAGAAATTTCACACATAATTTTTACCATGGGAGGAAAGAGAAGATAACGTCATAAATAAGCATTAAATAAGTTCACGGAACTCGTAAATTTTACCCGTGAAAACTCACATTTAAGAAGCTTGATTTCTTTCATTTACGTAATTTGCTGGCCATATGAGCTAGAACATTGCACTTAAACTGATTCAATTTCTCACATTTATCCAACAATTCCAAACTTTAAAACTCATTTAGAGTTTTAGGATGTCTTTAATGGAAGAAAATTTTGCAACACATTTCTTAATTGCCTCTTAGAAAATGAAAAACCTCAGTAATGTTTAAGAAAATAGGAATTTTTAATGAAGTATTCTTGCTAAAGTCCTAATTTGTTAATTTAATATTGTACTATATTGCATATATACTAGGTCTTGATTTTTTTTCGTACAACATGAGGCATTTATTTCATGATTAACAATAATTATATATCCGAATAAATAAGCAGGGAAACTTTTAATATGCTTACACACATGTTTGTTAATTTTCATTTGAACAGAAAAAAAATAAAAACTATTTTGCACTGGTGTAATGTTTTATGATTAATACTGAATTTTATAAAGTAATTTTATAAAACTGAATTTTATAAAGTCAAACAAAGTCCTTTAAAATTATTTCCGAAAACAATGAAAATCATTTGAAATTTCATTGAAACTAAGAAGGGCTAATGTTGGAAAATTTATGACACCTCGTAAAATCTGAAAGAGCAAAATATCGACAAATCACAATCGAATTTATCTGTTTGCCTTATAGAGGACTAGAAAATTATTTTACGCCTTTTTCTTCTCTTCTAGATAAATTTGATATGTATTGAAGGTAATATATAAAACTTTAAAATATTAGGCACTCAAATTAGAAAATTACCTGCGTTTTTAGTTCTAAATACAATCTATTTTTCTAACAAATGCATTTTCCCATCTCCAAAAATATTTGTAATTGTTTCTTGACTTTGAAAATATTAATGTATTTTGTTTAATTTTTAGGGAAAAAAGAGTGTAAAGACCTTTAACTTTTAACCATTCAAATGATTATAAAGTTACCTATTAAAAATACGAAGTTATTATTCGGCGTTTGGCATTCTTTTCGCTCCAACTTGGCTACATTTTGCTAAGGGGCTTGTAAAAAGAGCGAAGCCTACGTAAATGGTATGCTGGAAATGTATATTTAAGATTTTATTGCTTTGCGAAATAGATGGCTGTTATTAAAAAATGGAGTTTAAAAGATAACATACATGCAAGTTAATTTCCATTTATTAAAGTGCATATGTAAGTTTTCTGTGAAATAAGAATACATGAAAGTTAATAAAACCTTCTCTTGTTTCCTGCATGTATTTTAATTAAAATATGGACCTATCCTTTAACTTGCTTGACACTGGTATATAACGTATTAAAAACTAAATCTTGTCATTTTACAGGAGTTTATGAAGCATAAATACCTAAAAGTTTTTTTTTCTAGGAAAATATTTTGAGTAGATATTGTATTTTCTCTTTATTTTAACTCTAGGTGCGAATAAAAGTGCGTCAAGAAATTTATAGACAAATAAAACTCTATTTTTCTAGTTATCTAATGCATTCTAATCTGTATCAACAATAATGTTTTGGGAATTTACTAATTTAAGCTTATGTTTGAGAATATTATATACGTTAAGACAAGATAGCTTTATTTCAAGTTCTTAATCGTATGGAAAGAACTATCTATATGGTTCAAAACTTTTGACCTCCTTTCATTACATTATAAAGATTTATGGAACATTCATCCTTCCTAAATTTTTAAAATGTGATGTTACCTTAATATATGCATAATATGACGTTGCCATTAAGCAAAAACATTTCATAAACGATAAAAATTTAATTTAAAATTTTTTAATTCAACAAATTAAGCGTCCCGGATGGTTAGTCTATACGCAGTGGTGAACGTGAAGAAAAAAAATTTTTTAACAGATAATTTTTCTGAATACGGAAAAAGTGACAAGTGCATAAGGTAAGTTGGAGTAACTTGGACCATGGGGAAACTGGGCCAACACCTCCAAGATTTTTCCTTTACATATCAGGGGGGAATTCCACTCTGTTGTGGTAACACTGGTAAGCAGAAGTCAACAAAACAACAGCCTTTTGAACTCCAGCTTGGTCGAAGAATGTTTTATGGCTGTTAATGTTTTTTGTATTTGTAATCACAAAACATCTTTCTACAAGGGTAAATTCAATAATTTTTTATAACTCCATTTTTATCTCTTAAAAACTGAATGCAAGAATTTTTAGCTCAGTAAATGTCAAAATAGCCTTCTGTGTAGTGTTTTTACCTATCCTGCATGTTAAAGGTCTGTGGAGGGGTATGACCCAATTGCCCCATCAGATTTAATGATATGGGGCAACTGGGCATAGGTTCAGGGGAACTGGGTCCAGGTATGGTCCAGTTAACCCTCACTGATCCACTTATGATTATATTAATTACTACTAACATAACTTAAGTAACTGAACTAATTAAATTATGTTTATAAGTTGCAATAAAGTCAGTCAAAACAGGCCTTTATAGATAGAAATTTGTTGGACAAATTTATACTTTTAAATCTTGTGGGAGTTCAAACATGTTTTCTTTTTTTTCTTACAACTAACCCAAGATTTGCGTCATATTTACATAGAAAAAGGACAGGAATAAAAGAGGTTGGAAGATTTGGCTTTAAAAGAAAAAAATTAAAAAATACAAGAAAAACTCTTAAAAAAACACAAAAAAGATGACATTGTGAAGAAAAAAATTAAAGACAAACCAGAAAGTAAAAAGAAAGAGAGAAACAGCAAATTGAAGATGCAATGCGAGGAAAAAAACCAGAAAAAGAAAAGAAAGATTGGATTTAAACCACAGACTTCAGTAGATTTAGAAAACCCATTGCCTTCAACTTCTGGCCTCCGCAGCTTTAAAAAGGTGTAACCTGCAGTGAATTCAGATATTGATGATGATGGCTCGACAGGCATTGCGGTCTGTGAATCAGACAAAGTTGTGCCTGGTATCACTGTTATCAAAGGCCTATGTTATTATATCGTATAATGGTACAAAATAACCTGGACAAGTTGTAGATTTAAATAGAGACCAACAGAAAATAAAACACATGAAAAGTGCTGGTTTAACTTAATGGCTATGGCCAGAAGAGAAGGACATTCTGTGGTATGAAGAGGCTATTTTAAGATTGATTAGATCCCCAATCCCTATGTACAAAGGTGGAATTTTCAGTGTTCCACAGTTAAAAGGTTGTTTATTTGAGTATGAATAAGTTTAACTATTATAAGTTAAGTAGTTAAGTCAATCATTTGTGTTCTTTTTTACTTAAGCTTACTACTGGTTAACTTATTACAAAACACATTTTTTTTGCAAGTGACACATTAATTCACCTATTAACTAGAAGAGCTAGAAAGTGTTTGTACTTTTGAAAATGTGTTTATAATCAATTACATTGTGTTTTTTAATCACTTTGTGTGTTATTTTTTTCCGGTGTTTGCAACAATCTATCTTGCAACATTGGTCATTGCTTTGAAAAATTATTTTTAAATGGGGGCACATTTTTTTTCTTTCTAGATATACAAGTATTGGACTTATTTACTCAGTCACAGATTCTGTTGTTTATTATGCGAAATAGACCTGGGTGGTCCAGTTACCCCAATTATTAGGGGAACTGGGACCACCTGTATTTAAAAATATATACAATATATATATATATATATATATATATATATATATATATATATATATAATAAAAACAAATATTGTAGCTTAAACAGAATCCATAAGACTTACTAAAGTACATGTAATACAAAGATTTTTGAAAATTATACATATTAGTATAATTTTAATGTGTTACATAGTATATAAAAAAGTTGAAAATCTATGACTCAGTTACCCCAACTTACCGTGTGTATTGTAAAAGTGATCCAATCGTTACAGATATTGCGTCGCAATTTCTTTTTACCATAATACTGGATGTCATGTACCAGTATAATTACAGTTTTTTGATTCCCGTATTTTTCCTTCAATTTATCTAGTTTTTCTCTCATTCACCCTGGTCACAAAAGCACTAGACATTTTTAATGTATTGAATTATTTATCCATTACATATTAAATCAAATGTTTTACATTTCATATTTTTATCAAATTAAAAAAAATCCCAAAGATATTTAAGAATAGACACGACGATATCAACTTTTTTTAAGTTCAGTCAAAGTAAGATATGACCTGCAAACTTAAATTCATACAGAAAATTTTCAGTCCTGTGTCAGTAATCAATACGATATTAGTTTATACTCATGAAAGTAATCAGCTCAAATGTAAAAGATTATGATAGGGTATACCCATCTAACGGGACTGCTTTCGTCAACTTTTTCCGTATGTCACACGTGAAATGACTTCACATGGGATTTTAAAAATTTCTCAGGGAAAACTTTTCATGCCATTTGGTTAAAGTGGATCCCTGCAAGGTTTAGCAATTACAACTACTCTTAATATCATTACTAATATCGTTGTATTACACAACATGTTTCAACAATAATAAATATTTGAGTATATCCCTTACGGAGTAATAGTTTTAACGTAGGATTACGTTCCCCCATAACGGTCCCCTGGAAAGCAAAATTTCAGACACTAAAACCGTCCGTCGTCGCGAGTTCTAATTTTGGCAGCGCGCCAAACCCAATCTGTATCGCTTGGGCAAACAGTAAATAGTTAAACAGAAAAGTACCAAAATGCATCAAAATTTTGACATATATATATATATATATATATATATATATATATATATATATATAGATACATATATACATAACACATACATACATATATACATACAAAAGATGTAAGCAACTATAAGTAATCCTACGTTAACAACCCTTAGTAGTTTCGTTAGAAGAGACTATCTGAAATTTGTTTGATACTTTATGTACATGGAATGATTATTGTTTTTTCTACTGGTGTAAATCAATATTCTCTGCATGCGAGAGTACATGCGAGTACTCATATTAGCTTTTCTTATTCAACCTGTTCCTCCTCAAATTAAAACAAATCTAAATAAAGAAAAACTACCTTCAATAAATATCAAGTCATGATATTTCGTTTCTCATAATACGCACTGTTGAAACTTCCTTTGCCATCCTAGTGTCATTTTAATCATAACCTCCCAAAGGGAGTGAAGAGCGGATATGAACCAAAATATACTCTTCCATCGAAAATCCTTATGTGGGATGTTTTATGAGTTCAGTACTATCTTTTGAAATGGTGTATGAAATTGAAAAGAATCGTAAAACGGTGAAAGTTTGCAGAAATATATGTTGCCTAAGAAAAATAAAAATTGGATCAGATGAGATTAACTTCATTGTAATTCACAGTAAAGGGAACTACATCATTTATAGATTATGTTCATGGAGGTATGCCTTATGTCCATGGTGGTGCTGAAAGCAATCGTAAAGTCTTTGCTAGTAAAAGTGGAATTCACACTTCGAACATGAAATGAAGAAAATATAACGTAAAGAATCATATAGGTAAGCATTATATATTTTTTATAAATTTCAGAATTATGCTTTTTATATAGAGGGTGTCCGAGCTAAAAGTATCCAAAAGTTATGACTTACTTTTACGGAACTACCCATTAGAATTTAAAAAAAATATTTAAATAGAAAGAACATCTCACCCAGTTTTAATATCAACCATAGATTTCGATCATATTATTATAGATTTCGATGTGTGCAGTTTTTGTAGAACGACTAACGTCTAAATGGTAATCCAGTTCTCTCCAAGTGTTTCGTAGAATATCAGGAGTTATTAGACTTTTTTGCTTGGGATTCATTAAATCCGTTGTGTATAAATAAAAAAATTGAAACTGTGGATGAGTTGAAGAAGCGTTTCAATCAAGCAAATCGTGCAATAACTCCTACGAAACACTTGGAGAGAATTGGATTACCATTTAGACGTTTGTCGTGCTACAAAAGGTGCCCACATCGGAATCTATGATACTATGATCGACATCTATGATTGATATCAAAACTTTGCGAGACGTTCTTTCTATTTAAATAATTTTTTTAAAATTCTAATGGGCAGTTCCATAAAAATAAGCCATAACTTTTGGATACTTTTAGCCCGGGCACCCTGTATTTGTATCCCTTACATTTTAAGATGTTTTACGGTACTAGGTAACTCAAATAAAAATATATATCAAAGGAATACTTTCATTATAATCACTGATATTATAAAAGTTTTTGTTTTCAATACAACTTTGCATATCAGCTACAAGTGAATGTCAACTATACTATTCTGCAACGTTTAAAAGTAAAACGCGTTATTATTTTACAGAATAAGAAACTTTGTTGATTTATTAAAGGCTTCGTAGCTGCAAAACTGTTTTGTAAAACTTCATATTAGTACTAAAAGAAAAAATACATACAAACATACATATTAGTAATGACATAATGTCATTACCTTAAAACTAATAGCATATTTCCAGTTATTTCGACAAATTTTTCAAGATATAAAAGAAATTTGTGAATATTTTTTCTCTTACTTTTGAAAATCAGCTTGATTGTATTTTGGAACAAAATTGTATATAATTAGCTCCATTTATTGTACGTTTCTATCACTTCACTTAGAATTATTTGGTCACGAGTAAAGCATTATAACATGAATATTTTAATTGTCAATTAGTGAAGGTGCAATCTTGTTTAGAAAAATATACTTTTACCGAGGCGTCGCTATGTTGTATTAGAACGTTTAATTTAGATAAAATGTTTTTTCCCTAACAAAACACGACATTCCCATTCGAATAAAAAGTTCTAACTTTAAGCTCTAAATCTTGGCGAAATGTAAAATTTTAAGAAAAAGGTTTCTAGGTAATGAAAATCTAATACTTCAAAATATTTAAGTTCAAAATATTTCCCTCAAAATTCTTAAGCTAAAAGTATACTCTTGCACAAAATTTACACTGCTGATGTTTTATTCCGTATTTTGTACAGAATACGCGAAACATTAAAATTCGCTACCTTAGAAAGTAATCAGTGAAAAGAAAACCCAACTTGCAAAATGAGTTCCTTCTGCCATCAGTTACGTATGTAGATGAGCACTATTCCATGGGATATTAGATTAATAAAAGAATTAGTGATACAATCAGAAATTCTTGGCAAATTTGAATTTTATATTTTTATCTGGATAGTTATTAAATTTTGTCGGAAGCTGCTGAAAACAATTAAATTCTTTTCCTTTAATTCTTGCGAATAAAGTCTAGATCCGCCTACTCTTCATAGTGTTCTATACTTTACTTGGTTGTGCACTTTAAAGGAAAACGGTGAACTTAACTTCTTGTTCAAGGATGTTAATTTCATTCAAATTATTTACGCACGCGCGTGTTTCCCCCGCTGTGCTTAATAGACCTGAAATATTTTGTAAAAGAGTTTCTTTAGATATTTCGGGATTTTTCAAATTCCATGAGGTTGCACTACAGAATGCCTATATAATTTTAATGATTTTGTGACATACGATAATTAATTAAAAATTATTTTTGGGATTGATTTTAATATTATATGATTATTAAAATTTTAATATTTTTACCTTATCCTTGTCGGTCTACATGTAGAGTTTTAGCACAGAAACGAATTTCTTAAAGTTATTTGAGGTATTACATTCCAGCAAACTTTCATTATTTTCGTTTAACTTAGGTCTGCATTTTAGAAAGTGCTTTCCTAACGAAATTAAAGGTTCTATAGGACATTAAAGACACACTATGATATTTGAAGTTATAGCATCAAAAGTTAGGCTTTATTTCTCTCTTGTCATATTTTACTAGACGCTAAACGGCTTATTTGAAAGTATAGCAGGCAGTTATCTGTGATGGCGCTTTATTCACCGCATGTTTCGTAAAAAATGCTAATATTTCTCTTTAATAACGAGTCAAAACATTTCATCCAAATTTTCGCATTTTAAATTTCCCATTACAAAAGGAACCAGCAATAATCGTAGATCATTTGTTGAGTTCCGATGGCTATTTTTCAATAAGTTTGAAAGGATTGTCACTCTTTTTGACGGCAAACATATTATTATTTAGCCACCCACATCATTTAGTGGTTAGCGTCACGACTATCTGTAGATTGGGTTCGGGTTCGGATCCCGAATAAGGCATAGAAGTTCTTCTATGCCTTAGTCAGGAAGTTCATAAGGCATAGTAGTGTTTCTGTCCCCTCATAGGGTGCGATGTGGTTCACCTATATGGTGCTCCCAGAGATAAGAGATCAATAAAGTTGCAGTGCGAATAGGCGAATGGCGAAAAAATAAATGCGAATGTAGCAGAAAAAAATAATAATGTCCGTTGCTATCTAAACAGATTCAGACTTAACCAATAGCTATTACATATTTTCTTTTTGTCAAGCTAGATAACTTTCATAAAAAAAAATTAACTCTAAACCACTTGCTTCTTGAAAAAATGGCGAAAATCCTTTTTACGTAGGATTACGTTCCTCCATAATGGCCCGCAGTAAAGCAAAATTTCAGACGTCCGTCGCCGCTAGTTATAATTTTGGCAGCGCACCAAACCAAGTCTATATCGCTTTTGCAAGCAGTAAACAGTTAAGCAGAAAAAGTATCAAACTGTATAAAAAAAATAGGTAAGCAACGCTAAGTAATAATACGTTAATAACCCGCGGTAGTTTCGTTAGAAGAGACTACCTGAATTTTTTTCTTTTGTTATATGATTTAAAGCTATATTTTGTATACAATGCACGAGTAAAGTTAAAGCGATTGCTACTGTTCATTGAGTTCATGAATTTTCATTTAAGCCTGTGGACTTATATTTGAAACAAACTTAAAAGTGCATTTCAAACGTAAGTCCGCTGTTACGGATCTGTTACGGTCCATTATGAATCGATGTATCAGATCCATATGTAGGTGTTGCTCTTCTAATTGAAAACAGTACATAGAAAATCTTCATTATTCATAATTCTAAAAATTGCATTTATAAGTCGTAGTTATATGAGTTTTATATATATTTTTTATTACAGAACATAAATATTTATCTTTCGCAAAGAAAAACTATTACAGCGATTCAAACTTTTTAGGAGAGCTATTTTAAAGTAGTACGATGCAACCGAGAAGATATTACTCCTGTCTTCTACAGCAGATGGTTCTTAAGGTTATTCATTCTAATGTGTTGTCGAATGAACTACTTGAATTAATTAGTTTTTTTAAACATCAAAATTGTGTCAATATGTGTAAACACCCTCTGAACACTCAGCTAGAAAATAATAGTTAGAGCTATTAAATTCTCGTCGGTTTTATTTCCTATTCACTCGAAAAGGCAGTTGTTCCAGCACGACCATTTATTCTAGCAGTACTTTACAAAGGTGTGGTGGTAAATGGAAATTTTTCTTAATTTATGATAAAACATTTGCTACACAGAAAAGAATAATGGCCTTTTTTTTCGCTGGAATTCCTTTGTTCGAGCTTGGAAAAGAGTTTAACCACTCAATCTATTGTTATATAAAGTATGACTACTCAAAACTATAAAATGCAAAATTTGATAAGTTTAGAAAAGGAAGGCTCAAATGACAAAATTTAATGTTTAGTTTTAGAGCAAAACGTAATAATTAATTTTTAAGAGCAAATTATTTTAAAACTAGATTAAAATTTCACCATATCCTTCGACCAAATTTAAAGGGCTAAAGACTTTTTTCTGCCAAAACTGTCACCTAATATTTATTAATAAAGAGCTCCTTTCATCATAAAAATAATTTTAATTCTATTCATATGCAAAAAATAATCTGATTAACGTCTTGTAGTACAAAGAATTAATTTTTAAACTGTCATGTAACATAGTATTTAAATTACAGGGCAAAGTTTAAACTAAACTTAATTTTTTTTCAAATACTTAATTTATTTCAGTTGCAGTACTACTAAATAATGATTGGTTTTTAAAAGCGTTATTATTTTTTTTTCTCAGGCCCTTGTCCTGCGCCATCCACACAAGATACCGCGGGAATTTGTGACTACTTCTTAGCTGGGAATACCAAAAAGTTGAGTCAACATTACAACTTGGTACCACCTAAATTTTGACCGAGCATCCACAGGGGAAACATCTGGAGTTCTCGTACCTTTCCGCATCCCTCAGACAACATGGATGGATTTTCCGGTGTAAAGATTTAACGTACCCTTATCCGGACTAGATACAAAAGCATTTAATGACACTTGTTGGCTTTAGAACTGAGTACCCTCCACTAGGCGTCCGCCTCTGGCCCTTTTTTAAAAGTAATCTATATATATATAACAGTTCCGTAAATGACTCACTGACATACAACGCACAGACCAAACCGCTGGACCTAAAGGGCTGAAATTTTGCATGGCGATTCTTCTTATGGTGTAAGGGTGTACTAAGAAATATTTTTGAAAAATTCTTCTTAGATTTTTTCAAATTAAATTTTTAAACTGTTTTAGTAACTTTTTTTAAGTTTGCATTTAAAATAATAATTTGAGGGTTGTAAAATTTATATCACGAGAAAGATCATAACAATTCCTTTAAAATGAAATGTTTTTCGAACCTTTACCTCAATTTGTTGATTTTTGATGAATTTTTCAAGATTAATTTTTAGAATTTAATTTATTAAATGCTGATCACGTGATTTCTTTTTCTGGTACTTTAAATAAATTTATCGTCACGTGCATAGCAACTAACTAGAGAAAATTTTTTTTCTTTCTAATGCAGCAGACGATTGGATATTATCCAAAATAAATTAATATCCCTTACGATTTATATATATATATATATATATATATATATATATATATATATATATATATATATATATATATATATATATATATATATATATATATATATATAAATATATATATATACTTTTTTTGGCATTAATTGCATACATTAACCGTTGTATTTAAATGATAATTTGAATGTACTCCGTAGCGAAGCGCGGGTTTTCAGCTAGTATATAGATATATAAACATGGTCATAAGTCATTGTATGTTGTTACTTATGGTAATTTTGGAACTTAATCCATTACCTTTCAGCCGTGACTGCTGGCCATTTATTTAAGAGGGCATCATTAGTCCCTACAAGCCGGTCCCATAATTTGGAACTGAGTAAGTACCGAGACCGGAACACTTGACCCCGCACCACCAGAGGTAAATTTGAGAGATACCACCAGAGGTAGATCACTGGCCCGCTGCCCTTGCCAACTGGGCAATCGTGCCCCTATAAATCATTGTATCTTTCTCTTGCAATTGCTTCTTCTTTCTCATGTGTAAATGACACTTACCTTAATTTAATTGTATACTACTAATAATGTTAATATATAATAACTTCTTCCAGTGATTTCAGTTGCCCACAATGCTACTGAATTTTGGAAAGTGATCATCTTCACTGGTGAATTATTTCGTATTTATCGTGTCAAATTATTTAGATTTTATCATATCTTTTCTCGCCTAGATGCACACTTTTGGTAAAACGGACTTAATATTGAAGTTTACTTGATTAATGGTTTGAAGAATACATGTCCAAAATAAACTTCATGTAAGGTTAAATTAATTTAAACGAAGAATTTTTACAGGGATTAAATTTCGGTGAATTCCTCTAATAAAAGATAAAATAAGGAGTTTTTTTTATTGTTTCATTTGAAATCTCCTCATGCATCACAAGGTATAACATGAGGCTTACAGAAGTAAGTGAAAAACACAAAACAAGAAAAAATTAAACCTTTAAATTACAAACAAAATTTCGCAAGACAGCAAGACTTTCAACACTCTTAACGAGATCAGAAAGAACAGGAGGCCAACAAATGGATAGACGTCTCAAGTCCGCCTTTAATATAGCTCGGGCACTCGCATGTAATTTGCAGTGAAAAAGAAAATGTTCAACATCTTCATCAGCATCACCGCAAGCACAAAGTCCACTAGTCACCAAATTAAAACGAAGCAAATAGCTCTTGAAATTTCCATGGCCAGTTAAAACTTGAGTTAAGTTAAAGTCAGTTGAAAAGTGATTACACATAAGGAGTTTTGACTAGTTTTGACTACCTCATTTGAATAGAAACATAATGGATGAATTCACGGTAAGGCATTCCGAAATCGGAAGTATGTGTACTCTGTTTCTCTAGGCGTGAACAGCTGCTCCCTTTTTGAGCGAAAATCCACTTGTGAATAAAGAGGTTAATTTAAATTAATTAGGCTTGTTTGCTTTTTAGAAAGTGAAATTTTACTTTATTTAAATCATTTAGTACGAAAAAAATACTTTTTGATTAACGCCTACAAGAGAATATCTGTCGATTAGAAGACTTTTATGCGTGGTTTCTCACAGTATCGTTGAAATTAAATACTCGCACAAACAGAAAAGTCTCTGCGGAAGGCAGTTCCCGTTTAGAACATCTTATATTTCACGAGATCCATGACATAAGATTCAGTTTCAGACTCCCCCCCCCCCCCAATGAATTGACTTTTGTGTTTACCCGCAATTACTATTTTTCAGAGCCGGACGATAGTCAAATGGCTAAGGAGCTGGCCTTCAGTACAACAGTCTGTGAGTTTTAATCCTAGTCTTGGCATGGATGTTTGTAATCGTTTGGAAATTGCTTTAAACTGTAGGTCCTGGTTTAGTAATCCCTCATGTAACAGAGAGGACCTTAGCGCTCTCAAACCAACCAACTAAAGTATATTTACTACTATGAAGTACTTTCATTTATTACATGACGTCTCATATCAGTTATGTTTTATTTTCAGTAGCTTTGTGTCTGCAAAGTACTTTCACTTAACGTTAGTTTTTCAAAACGTCATTATTTTTAACAATAGATTGGATGTACCTCGAAAACTGTCATTTCCATAATATGCTCAAATAAAGAAAACTAACTTATTTAAATAATTATTTAATTTTAACTTCTACTTTTTTTACATTAAAAGCAAAACTTCCAATTTTTTACCACAAAAAAGTTGCACATTATAGAAGCCTATTTGCTCGTCTCCCACCCAATATTGTCGCATCCGAAACAACGTTATCTGAAATATACTAAAACTCGCTTTTATACGTTTTGAGATAATTTTGAATTTAACAGTTAATGTATTTTTCTATGTTCATTGCACTTTGTGGCAAACATTCATCAGTGTCACATTATAAGCCTAAGGGCCTGTTCACATAGGAGTCCGTTGCGTTGCGTCAAGGACAACATGACGTTGAGACGAAAATAATCCAATCATAGGACTCCAAATGATTAGCTATGAAATTTTTAACACCTATGATTGGTTTATTTTCGTCTCAACGTCATCTTTTCCCTAACGCAACGTAACGGACTCCTATGTGAACAGGCCCTTAGTCGTTTATACTGGATTTGATTTTCAATATTAGAGTTACTCAGTTATGTAGATGATCAAGAATGATCAGGTTTACGATCAAAATGATCAAGAATTATCAAGATGATCAAGAATGATCAGAATGATCTAGATGATCAAGGTGATCAGGATGATCAGAATAATCAAGATGATCAAGAATGATCAGAATGATCGAGTTTAGTACCTTAAAACAAACAGCACAACAGGACTGAGATTTTCAAAATTTAAGTTTAAAAAATTCTATGAATGTCTAGTCCCTTGTCAACGTGGTTACATAATTAAGAATAATAGCTTCCTAACAGTTCTGAATACGTGACTTGTGGCGGCCCTGTGATACAGCGCGCTGGTTTACGGTGCTGAGGGTGCTTGGATCGAATCCCGGCGTTGCGCCACTAAAAGCCTCCGTTTGTGTCGTCCCTTCATAGGGGGTAATGATAGTCCACCTATATGGTTCCCCCCATAATAAAATGACTAGCAAACTGCGGTGTACTATGGCGGTAAGGATTATTGTTCAAGAAACCTTCTGCCGCATTGGGAAAAAAAACAGTTCTGAATACATTTCGTGCTTTAAAAATGAAGACGCATTTTCCTTAAAAAAGTATTTTCAAAAGCTGCATCTGGTTTTGAAACTGCATTTTCCTCATATTAATTCAAGCTCTAATTCTTAAAGAACATATCTTAAAATCTTCTACGTACACATTACTCATATAACAAGTTAATGAAGTTTCAACGTGCGAGAAAGCTTTTAGTATTAATGAATTCTGAGAACTTTCGTGTATAGCTATTGTAGAATCAATTGAAATAAAAAAAATTCTACAGAGAAACACTGAGACCATGTTAAGCAGAACCGGAATGGTGTAAATTCTATTAATTATTTATTATACTAATAACAACCGACAGCTACAATATTCAGAAATTTGTGAAAACCTTTTGAAAACAGTTTTTTAAATGCCTCTAAGCTTCAGCAGAATTGCTCAAATTGAAACGCCATGTAAAATTACTTTACTTTCAAAATTTCTAAAATTTAGTGTCTACGTGAAAATTACTAAATTTAACACAATTATATTTAAAGAACTGCGCATATAGATGATGCTTATTAGGAAAAACAGTCTCTGTTATTAAGTTTTACGTTTTTCACACAAAGCCTTCAAGTAAACTTTAATATTTACGGTCTGTATCCCTTCAATTGATCCTACAAACTGGGTATAAAAAGTATTTCTCTAAAGTTTTTCTCTTGTAGAAATAGGTAAATACTTAAGATCACCCTCTGTTACAATCTTATTACGCAAATTGGAAGAACTTTTGAAAGAAGTCCACCCTAATATTGAAATATCCAGTAAAGTTACAATGGATAGTTTCGTAAACAACACGTTAAAAAAACTTGCTGATGAAGCTAAACCTCTTACAGGTAACAATAAATGCAGTACAAAGTCAAGTCGAGAAAAACAGACAGCAGTGAGATTGCTACAATCTGGAGAACTCGCTAAACTTGCAGTTAACAAAGTCAGTCAGCACATACAAATTAAGAATCTAAAACTAAGTAACTATGATAAGTTTTTAACTTGAAAGTCCATAAATAATTGGTACGTTTAATCCATTGTTGTAAACTTGGTAACTTTAAAGAAGTAACGTTACTCGGGTATATTCAATGCTTTAGATTGGTATGTCGGTACACGAGTAACTTACATACTTACGAGTAACGTACATATTTGTTTTGCTATACGAGGGCTAATTAGACCAATTGAAAGATGATTTCAAACGACTACATACACTTTTGACTACCCTGATATTCGAGCCATAGGCACTGGTTCCGATTGACAGCCCACTAGCTATCCAGATATCGTCTGGTTTTGAGTGTTTATGAGTGACGATTCTTTTATGTGCAGAAAAAATAGCACAATAAACGATACATTTTTACAATATAATAAATTCCGAATAGTATTAATTAAAAATTTGGCCTTTTCTATGCAACAAATGACCATATTAAAGGATATATTTCTATTCATTTAATATCTGCTTGGTCAAATCTTCCTAATGGGCTGAAATTCCCTCCTGTCGTGGCTTCAGTAAAAATTGTGATAGAATCTTTAAAATATAAACTTCAGAATGTGTGGCAGATATGCCAGTCAAACTTTCCGCTCTTTCTCTATCAAGTCGCTATTTTTGACAATTTATTATTTTAAACTTTTATCTCAGATAGTGAAATACTCCGTTTATATGTTAAGTACATGATATGTTACATTCATGCTAAACATCTTTCTTATGAGGTATAATGTCTAAATCAATGAAATTCGGAACTTTGACTTTTGTTTTAATTTTTTAGCTGTACAAATAATGAAGTTACTTGCTTAATGAGAAAGATTCCAGAATTTCGAGCCTTCTCACAATTAATGGTATTATCTTATACTTTTGACATTCCTTGAACTTCGTAAGAAAGATGTAAAGACACGTGACTTGTAACATTAAATGAACACCAGACAGTTTGAATCCAAATATGATTACACTGACTAACAAGATTTTGAATTCAAATTCGATAACACTGAATAACAAGATAAGAATTGTCATCTATTAAGGAAACTGAAAAGTCTCTTACTGCATCTTTCATCGGTCATTTTAGTTGTAAGTAAATGATTTATGATGAAGGGGCAAAATCAGGCTTCTCTATTGTCAAACTGAGAAATCTATGAATACTCATAAAAATGCATTGGGTGTTGAAGAACAATTTTTTTAAGGTAAACAGCATTTCAGCCGATGTTATTTCATTTCAGGAATTCAATAAGCTTTATTCACATAAGGAATTAAACTGAGAAATCTATGAATACTCATAAAAATGCATTGGGTGTTGAAGAAAAATTTTTTTAAGGTAAACAGCATTTCAGCCGAAGTTATTTCATTTCATGAATTCAATAAGCTTCATTCACATAAGGAAGAGAAGGAATTAGGGATTTACGATATAACGGATTAATACAGTATGTTAGAGCTGCGGTGTAAATTTCCTCTATGGTATCATACACGTATAATTTTTTTCTATATTCCTAAAATATATATACACTGTTACATTTATGGATTTTCCCTATATATTCCCTTCAGATTTTCCTCGATAAGACTTCAATTCTGAGCAGTTTGAATATATGCATGCAATGTACATATTTGTTTTGCGACTGTCTTGACCGTAGCGCTTCAATCCATCCAGCCATTCGGAGAGTATTTTAAAAAATAATCTTTAGAAGCGGAAATCCACTGCAAGATTTATTTAAATGCTAAAGTCCAAGTTTTCGAACAGAGATGCTTTAAAAATCTGAATAGTAAATAAATAAATAAATACATAAATATTATATATATGTATACATAATAGAATAAGGCAATTAATAAATAAATTAAACAATTTTCTATGATTCTGTCTTAGTAACTCTGAAATACATACTGTATACTCTTTCATTTGGGCTATTAGTGATTATGTGTTTAAGATAAAGATTCCAGACAAGATGGTTTGATATTTTATGGAAAGTATTCCAATAATTCTTGTCAAAAACTACTTAAGTCCGATTATTATGGAAGACATTCAAATTTCTCACTTTCACTTATTTCTCTAAATATACTTGGATTTTATAACTTTCAATCATTTCAGTCAAAATACTTTGTTTTGTTTATTGTGATTTTACTTTTTATTTCCCAGTATGGAAAATAAAAAGTTAAGTACCAAAATTAGTAAAACAACCATCTAAAAGATCCTTACGTTAATCTTAGAAAAAATTAATTCAAAGTGAAATTTATAAGCTTTCTAAAAAGCTCTCTTTTACTGGAATTGTAGAACAAGAACAAGCTACAGTAAAGTAGGTCTATCACGGGACTGACTTTTTGTTTCTAATTCGTTGAAGACTTTGAGAAATGTAATAGAATTATTTTTATATGTCATGGAGTATTTCTTTTTGTAAAAGTATTTTGAGGTAATTTAGAATAGTTTAAATGGGATCCGAATTTAAATGTAATTCCCTACATAGTTTTGAATTAACTGTACAATGTACAATACAAATATATTACACTATTTATTCGAAATTTCTTTTAATGAAAATATTATGAAAATTTCTTATAAGGTGTTTCAAAAATAATTTTTTAAACATAATAAACCTAAACGTATCTGTTTGAACCATTCGCCGTCCGTAAGACCTCTGGGGTTCAAAAGTTTGATAAATTTGAAGAATTTAGAAATCGGTTTATTTTGATCCCAACACATGCATCCACTCATTTTAAAGTTTGACATTTTGAATAACATAAAAATGTCATAAGATTAAATTGATTATGAATATTTAATCTATATAACTTGACATTGTTTTTGTCATATAATTCTTTTATCTAAATATAATTTAAACATATTGTAACTTTAATCGTATTTTCAAAAGTTGCGTGAAGAGTATTTTTCCCTCTATTACAGAGAGTTTCCATTTTTTTATAACTTCGTCGTATGATAGTGATTATAATGTGTGATATATAACGATAGGGCTAGAGAAACAAATCTAGTAACAAAAAACAGTAGTAACTTTGTACAAAACTGGTAAGATTTTCAATTCGGAACATCTAGGATCTCGATTCATTGAAACTTCCTGTTACAATTCTACACTAGATATTTCCGTTTAGATTTACTTCGACTGCTAGAATGCGTCAAGAGAAGATATGAACGAGGAGAAAATTAAACAGGAAATGAAAATTGCAAGAGCTCCTCTGTGTAATTGACATTTTGGTACCAGGTAATCAATAACAAAGGATATAAATAAATTTTTTTGACTGCGTGTGGGTGAGTGTATTCTTTATAATGAAACAAAGCTTTCAACTACTTTTTTGGGACGAAACCAAAATTTAAAAGAATTATATTGATTAACGTTGTATTAAATTTACCAAATTGTACAAATATTTAACAAATCACTATTGCATGTCGTTGTTTTTTTTTTAATTTTCTGTCGACTTTAGTCTAACAGACATTAAGCAGGAAAAGCAAATGGGCTAAGTTATAGGCTCATTATTACTTAAACCCTATGCCATTATTTTATGAAAACGAGAGCCTTCATTGAATTGTAACAAAAATACATCTAAAAAATATGCGACCAATCCCGTTTACTAGCTAGGAATAAAAAGATTCTTTTAAATAAGGATTACAAATATGTTTTTTATAGAGTAGGATATTTTTAAGATATACAAGATTGTGTTCGCGTGATATTAAAAGCTTTCTTTGAAAAACAGTGTTTGGCAGTATACTTTTAGATAAATAAGATTTCTTTAGTAACCCTTTAAAAATTACTCATAAAGGTAGGTTTAAAAGGTTTTCTTCCTTTAGGAAAAGGGATTTTATCTTTTGCATTACGAGAATATGAATATGATTTTAAACTGATTTTTAATGACTGTATAATAATTAAACTGAAAATATGATTATTGTTTCACCATTTACATATTTTCTGTTACAAAAAGTATAAACTTGATTAAATAGATGCGTACTGTGATGAATTTACTAAGGAGCATTTGCTAATCACTTTATTTACGAGTGAATTCGATGAAAAGCTTTTTTTTCTCTTTTGAAAGAATTTTAGCATTCAGATAAAAATCTTTCAGTTAAAAATTTGGCACTCCAGGAATTTTATATAATTGTATTGAACTACTAAAATCTTTGAATCTCTATGGATTTCCAGTAAATTACGAAGGCATATAACATACTAATTACTTAAAAGAAACTTGTAGAGGATTATAAATTTTTAAATAACAGCTTCCTAAAGTCAGCCAATGTAAGATAAACAACGGCAACTAGTGTTTGATTTATAGGGTTAACCTTCTTCAGGCTACCAGACACTGGATTCGACTATCTGGTTATAATTGTCGAAGGGGATATTCATTTTATATAAATTAGATCGTTTATACAGATTGGGGTATCAAAAATTTCCTCCAAATTATTCATTATATTATACTTATCTAAACTTTCATTATTAATTGCATATTTGTCATATATATTTCGTTTTGAATCTGAAAACAGACTGACTTTATCGGTATTAACAGGTAATATGCGGTCATATCAAGTTTACTTCCTTGAAAATTCTGATACCCATCATTAACTTTTTATTTAGTTTTTGAATACCCCAGTGAAGGAAATTTGTTGCTTTCATTCTTTGGAGGGTTATGATACTGCTCATTTTATACATCAGAAGCTCCATAAGTACTTTTTTTCCTAGATGAATTTTAATGACTGGTAATTTTAATCAGTCTCTCTTTCTCTCTCTCTCTCTCTCTCTCTCTCTCTCTCTCTCTCTCTATATATATATATATATATATATATATATATATATATATATATATATATATATATATATATATATATATATGTATATGTAATAAATTAAATATTAGGCCCTCCATTCTATCAGTTAAATTCCCTTTCCTGAATCCAATCCCCAGTAACATTACTTTAACGCTTTAAAAACCCATAGCAACAGGACTTCCCATAAAACAGAAAACGTTGCATTTCTACACGTGTATACGTCCCGAGAAAGGCGTGAGTTCGCATCGCCAGCCCGAAATTCCGCTGTCATTTCAAAACAACAGCCACATGTACCTCGCTTCTAGCGCGTAAGGTTGAAAGGTGATATTGCACTTCGCTCCGAGCATCTGAAATGAAAGGACGTATGTTACTATCTCTCCTAATAAAACGATTCGACCCGACTGCATCAAAATTTTAATTCCTTTCAGGCTGAGTCTAGCTCCAGCCATGTAAATTTGAGCTAGTTTTCCTTTTCAGGTTGCATTTAAGAACGATATGTAATGATTATATTACACACACATATATATATATATATATATATATATATATATATATATATATATATATATATAACAGTTCCGTGACTGACTGACTGACTGACAGTTAACGCACAGACCAAACCGCTGGACCTAAAGGGCTGAAATTTTGCATAATGATTCTTCTTATAGTGTAGGGGTGCACTAAGAAAGATTTTTGAAAAATGCTTCTTAAATGTTTTTAAAATTAAATTTTTGAGCTGTTTTTGTAACTTTAAATTTGCATTCAAATAATAATCTGAGGGTTATAAAATTTACATCACGAGAAAGATCATAAAAATTCCTTTAAAATGAAATGTTTTTCGAATCTTTACCTTCAATTTCTGATTTTTGGTGAATTTTTAAAGATTCATTTTTAGAATTTAATTTATTAAATGCTTATCACGTGGTTTCTTTTCTTTTAGTGATACTTTAAATTAATTTTGCGTCACGTGCATAACAACGAAATAAATTGACAAAAAAATATTAAAATACGGTAAAAGATGAAATTTAACCATTAGACTAATTGAGATGGAAGATTTTTAAGAATTTAATTCAAATTAATATGTTTTATGGATATTAAACATACAAATTAATTGCATACATTAACCGTTGTATTTATTTTGAATATTTTCTTCTACATTATTTTATCTATAAAAATATCTGTTACGATTTTTTTATAAATACGTATATATAATTTTGGCATTAATTGAATACATTGACAGCTGTATTTAATTTGAATGTACTCCATAGCGAAGCAAAGGGTATTCAGCTAGTTAAGTTATATATTTTGAAAAAAAAGTATATACAAATGGTTCAGGTACACGATAGTTAAAAAAAACAATTGCTGAGTAGCATGTCGTAAAAAAAACTAAATTTAGATCATACGAGTGTAAAAATGTTGATTAAAGAAGTAGATATGCTACAGGTTTTTGAAGATTATTATTTCCTAATGTGATCTAAAGATATGAGTTATAATTCTAATTTTATTATTATATCTATGCACATCTTGCTTTCAGTTTTAAAACAAAATAATCTCTCAACCCTTACTCGGGATTTCGATGAGGTATTAATTATTTGGGAAATGCAATGGGAGCTGCGGTATAGGTATGAAATCTTTTAATAATAGTTGATTTATGAAGTTCATGGTTACACAATTTCAATTACGAAAGAAAAGTCAATATGTGAGTAGCCTCTTGGCTTGAGACCTAAAAGCTCCTGTTCCATCAAATTAGAGTAAAACTTTTGAATATGCCTAAACTGAGTAACATTTAAAAATCTCAAAAAAAGCCCCAATCAGAATTAAACTATAATAATCTAGTTATCAAAAGATCGATAACAATTATACAATCTGTCCTCTGGAAACGTTCATAGGGAGAAGTTTTATAGGGCAAACTATGTGAATTTTAGACAACTAAACACGACATTACACGATGACAATGCTTCGCAGAATTTTGGAAGTAGCCTAATTTTAAGCATGGATTTTTTACAAAACCACAACATATACCAACCTTATCATTTTCGAGCAAAGCAATTATTTTTCAAAACCCTGAGTCTTTATGAAATTTTCTCTTCCTGAACACAAAGTCAATTGCCGTAAAATGTCTATTGCGGAACATTAAGCACTAAAGAGATCTCAACCTCGGAAAGCTTCCAATACAGGCCGAATAAAAGAAAGAGAAATGCTGAATTCAACACTACAACTGCTGACAGTTAAGATCTACCTATTTCTTCAGGCAAAGGTATGACATACGTCCCGCACACCGTTGGGTAACTTGAATCCGACCTCTCACCAAAGTGATCAGGTACAAGGCCATTTCGTATCATTTTAAAAGATAATTTTTCAAATTAGAATATGTATTTTTTTAGGAACATTAGAGTTCAAATTGTTGACATTTATTTCAACTCCATTCCAATTTTTAGATATCAATTTGTTAGCTTCTGATTCTAATTTCTTTCAGATGGCACTCTCAGATGGCTTCTCAGATGGCACTCTATTAAGTTCTTCGTTGATTTCTGAAGTAAATTGAAAGTTGAAATAACAACGTTGATAGCTCTACAATATTAATCTCAGTAATCCTCAAAGTACTATTTTTCAGTACGAAATATAAATTGAATATTAATCTAAATTATTTTTAGAAACCAGGTAAAAAGCTATTGTAAAAAATGGAAAGTTCAAAACATTTTGTAAAAGATGTTTACTTCAATACTAAATATTAACATATATTCTAACTACACTAAAAATATTAAAAATATTATTAATAATCCTAACTTCCACTTAAAACGGTAGTTAGTGAAAAAATAGTTGAAGAAAAAACAAAGTCCATAAAGCAACTTTCAGATCAGTAATCAGTTTCGGAGGGGATTGGTAATGAGATAGAAATATTTATTGCCGATTGGGGCATATAGAAGTAAATAACGTACTCCAGACATTCTACCAATATTAAAACCGGTCAAGATGACTCGTAGTTCCAGTGATGTAAGAAATTTTGTTAAGTTGCCTTCTATAATAAGAAGTAACCAGAATCTCTGATATGAATCGCTTAACTGGAATAAATATGAAGATGTTGCTGAATTTTCTGTGCAGACAAATATTTTCAACTCGTTTTTCCCCAAGTAGAAAAAAATGCGATTTAACATAAACTACTGTCTGGTCAAAGATTTTTTAATGATTGATTTCTTTTTGATTAGACAGTTGCCATGTTATTATAGGGTCCACAAAAATTTTCAGTTTAATTATTAAAGGTTATATTGCTAACAATAATACTGAAATGTTACATTTTCAGACACTGGTAATGATACCAAAAAGAGAAAATTAATTAATTGTGTTCTTGCTAACTATAAATGTTCGATTTTAGTTTCAAAATAATAGAATCAATAAATTTTATTATATATAAATATTTTACTCTGATATTTTCCTATTTAAGCACTTTGCAAAAAGTTAAGAAAAAGTATCAGGTTTTTATTCTTCCTTCTTATGTAAATCACTGCATATTTAGTGGGATATCCAGTAAGAAAATACATTGTCTGGATTTATATAGCAGATGCTTTGAAAGGGTATTTCGGAAAAACATATTAATTTAGGTTCATAAATCTTTAGAAAATGCTAATCCTCCACTTTTCTGAACCAGTAATTTTCTATGTCTTTCTCTAAATGGGAATTAGAACGTCATGCAAATCGGTAAACAAAAATTAAAAATAGAAATGTTGTGGGAACAGACATGTTTGTTTATGTAGTTATAAATCTTGTGTTGAGTTGATTTCGAACTCTACTGAGAAATAAAGAAATGTGTGGTTCTTTGAAGGAAGGACATTCAGGTATCTGCATTCATCGCAAGAAAAGACATTGGTAACCCTTGCAAAAAAGAATGAATGTGAGCATATGTACTGACAGTAGACAATAAGGAACAGTAAAATATTTTCCCTGTCATTATTTTCAAAACTTTTAATAAACGTTGAGAGATTTTAAAAACCTTTTGCTTTATAATTTGCCTCATTGGCAATACCATCGAAAGTAATTTAAAAGAAGAAAATTTCAGTGAATAACAAAAATTTAATCTGTATGATCATAAGTTTTTATTTATATAGCAATACGACAATGTGCTTCATATTCCGTAATCAGTTAGAGGCTATTTGTTCACGATATTTGTGTACCGATTCTAACTATCTATTCTTTCCTTACGGATAGGAATTTTTTTTTGTTAGGAATATGTGTATTACAGTAACCAAATACAGTGTATTATGGCTTTATATAAGACATAAGCAATTAAGCATTATTGACCTTGAAATCAATAAGCTTTTGCATACACAGATTCATGAATTACATGATACAACCTTAATACTTAGGATATAAAAATAATATATATATTAATGTTAATCAAGTTAATTCAAATCATAAAATCTGTAAATGCAATAAAAAGCATAGATTTAAAATACTGTTAAATTGTTTATATAGACAAGGAATTATTTTAATTCAGCCAAAATATTCTGTTTGGCTTTTACTCGAAACATTAAACCTAATTAAGGGAATTTTAAAGCAGTTAAATTGTTTATTTTATGGGAAGTATTTAAACAGGAAAAGTCTTTCGGTTTTGATTCCTTTGTTTTTCTAACAAAGAAAATTGCAACAAAAATTTAAGAATAGAATATCATTGAATAAATGGCATCACTCATTCCCTATCATACATTCTAGTTTTAGAATAAAACTAAGTGAAGGAAATTATTCTATTGCAAGTTTTTGCGTATTATTAGAAGATACGATCCAGTGTTAAGTTATCTTCTAATTTAAAGTTGAATTGTTTTTATTTTGCAGTTATTCGTAGATTGCCAGCATGAAACTATTTTTCAAGTTAATACGTAGATAATGATTTTTAAATGGATAATTATAGTGTTATCAAATAAGGATTAAAAAGCTATAATTAAGCACATTTACATTTAATTAAGGATTAAAAAGCTATAACTAATGCTATTAAATCTAATGCATATATGAATTATAAAATAATGTTAGGTAAGAGGCCATATTTCATCGTGACTTAAAATGGATACTATTAGCCTTGCTTCTTTTGGGGCAAATGGTTTTTTATACTGAAAAAATTTTTTTCATTATAATTTAATAATATTTTTTACACATATTTTTCAACTTCCTGGAAAAGGTTATAAGAAGATATTTAAAACCGGGGAAAGATATTCCACCTAAAACAACATACTTCTAATGACAAGGTGTTTGATATCAGGAGCAAACACAGAAAATTAAATCAATTGAGTGGTGAAAGCGGATTAAAACATTAAAAGAAGAAAAAAGGCATGCATCTTTTGTCATTATTTTATAATTACAAACTAAAGATTTTGATTTTCGTACTCGTCAGTTCATGGCGAATTGAAAAATCAAACTTTTTTTTTATTCAAAAGGACACTGTTATGTTTTGAGCCCACTGACGGGTTTAAAAATATTCCATGCTGTGAGATGCTAAAAATATTTTAAACACCTACTGTGCTTCGTTGCTGAAGCATGATAACTCAAATATAATCAATGATATAAAAATTTTGTAATGTAAACTATCTCCCATTCTAATTAAACTTAAGAATTTTCCATACCAATGTTATTGTTAAACAGGAAATGTATAAACGTAAACAATCCTGATACTGATATTGGATTTGTATTTAAAAAAGCTCATTGGAAACAAATATATCCCTAATCAGAATTTCAACAAATGCTGTACATGTATGTATGTATGTTACTACAAAAATAATGCTGAATGAGGTGAAATGTAGATAAAAATATGAGATCATGTTTAGATTCATTATATACAGCTTAATACCATAAGAATAAACCTGATTATTAGCGTTAAAGATACTTTATTCTCCAATGACAGTTTAAAATTATTGTAGTGTCTGTGCTGCCTGGATGTTATAAAAAGTGCATTAACGACAGAAAGCTTTTGAGATAAAACCGTTGTTGAACACTTTGTTATTTTGATACAGACACTTGAATGGTTCGAGATCTAGACAATCTGAAGTTTAAAGTTACGTTTTTAAAGTTCCCTAAATGTTTCCCTAAATATTTCCAAAAGAACACGTACCATTGATAAGAAAAGGAGAACATGGTCAACATGGCTATTTGGCAGGAATTCTAAAACTTAAATCTATGGGAATACGGAATTGTGATTCCAAATGTTTAAACGTTAAAAAACCCATTGTGAGGAAAAATCAAAACGGTTTTATTATTCCCAGTTAAGCTGTTATGCAGATTAACCCTTTTCTCTCCATAAGCGCCTCTGGGGCGAAATAATTATTTTATAGTACAGCTGGACAGGCGCCACCATGAGAGAACCTAAAAATAATTACTAACATTATGCATTACTTCACTGGATTGTAAACTACGCAACTACTATTGTGTTTTATAGGATCAAATTATTTTTAGCTTTAAAAATGGATGAAGAAATTTGTGAAATTTAAAATTTCTAACAGTGAAGATTAGTTTGATTTTGATAAACACAGATATAACGCTGCAGTCCAGGAAAATGAATTTTGTGATAGTGACTAAAGTCAGATAATACAGGGTGTCCGTGCTAAAGGTATCCAAAAGTCATGACTTATTTTTACGGAACTACCCATTAGAATTTTAAAAAAATATTTAAATAGAAAGAACATCTCACCAATTTTTAATATCAATCATAGATTTCTATCATAGTATCATAGATTTCGATGTGTGCTCCTTTTGTAGCCGGACTAACGTCTAAATGGTAATCCAGTTCTCTCCAAGTGTTTCGCAGCATATCATGCATTATTAGACTTTTTTGCTTGGGGATTCATTAAGTCCGTTATGTATAAACAAAAAATTGAAACTGTGGATGAGTTGAAGAAGCGTATCATTCTAGAAATTCGTGCAATAGATTTCGATGTGTGCTCCTTTTGTAGCCGGACTAACGTCTAAATGGTAATCCAGTTCTCTCCAAGTGTTTCGCAGCATATCATGCATTAATAGACTTTTTTGCTTGGGGATTCATTAAGTCCGTTATGTATAAACAAAAAATTGAAACTGTGGATGAGTTGAAGAAGCGTATCATTCTAGAAATTCGTGCAATAGATTTCGATGTGTGCTCCTTTTGTAGCCGGACTAACGTCTAAATGGTAATCCAGTTCTCTCCAAGTGTTTCGCAGCATATCATGCATTAATAGACTTTTTTGCTTGGGGATTTATTAATCCAAGCAAAAAAGTCCGTTGTGTATAAACAAAAAATTGAAACTGTGGATAAGTTGAAGAAGCGTATCATTCTAGAAATTCGTGCAATAACTCGTGATATGCTACGAAACACTTGGAGAGAACTTTATTACCATTTAGACGTTTGTCATGCTACAAATGTTGCACAAATCGAAATCTATGATACTAGTATGATCGCAGTCTGTGATTGATATTAAAACTAGGTGAGATATTTTTCTATTTAAATATTTTTTTAAAAATTCTAATGGGTAGTTCCGTAAAAATAAGTCATGACTTTTGTATACCTTTATCCCGGACATCCTGTACTACAAAATAAATGAAAAATACGATTTATTGAAAATAAAATAAACGACTGGTGTGACAGTTATCCCAATAAAAGTAATGTAAAAAATTAAATTATAATTATTTAAAGACATTTTGCTAGTATATCTTGTTACAAATATGACTAGAGAGCAAAGGTTAGCAGATAAAAAGACCGGTTATGTAAACTTTTAAATTTACATTTAATTTATGCTCTCGACCCAATACAAGATTGCACAGAGTAAATTGAATTAACATTCTCAAAATAGACTTTTACATTTAAATTTTTGGTGTTAATAATGTTTTCCATAAAGATTGATATTTATTCTTTATTTTGAGGTAGGAGAGTTATCGAAGGAAGGTACAGACCAACTGTCCATAATGAGTAGAGAGATTTGACACTTTCCAAATTCGAGAAGTTCTTATGCTCCTTGATATGGCGAACCAAAATCTAAAGTGAAATGGTAACAAAATACATGCTAACGAAAGTAATTTTGTATACATTTCTCGATATTTTACCATAGCTTTCGTCTGTGACTCAATCTTGGTTTTTGAACTAAAATATCAATCTCAGCGTTCACCCTATTTAATGTTTTTCGTTCGCAGTTATTTGCGAAGCGCTGACACTTGGCACGAAAATCTCTGCCTTCAAGACCCACTTTGGAAAAGCTGTTTGAAGCCATTTGGAATCGGTTTAAAATAAAAGGTCCCAGTTTATTTCTCTGGTGTAGCAAAACTATACCTCAGCGCTGGAAATCAACCCACCTTGCTTTTGAAAAAACAGGAAATCCAACGTAAATAAAGCACAAATAGCAGTAAGGTGCAATTTTGCATACGGCCGTTTCGAAGCTGCAAAGGAACTTCTTCATCAGTGCAAAGAACTTAGTAGCAGCTCAAAAAGTCGAAAACTAAGCTTAATTTTCGACTTTTTCAGCTGCCACTAAGTTCTTTGCACTTATGAAGAAGCTCCTTTGCAGCTTCGAAACGGCCGTATGCAAAATTGCAGCTTACTGCTATTTGTGCTTTATTTACATTGGATTTCCTGTTTATTACTCGAGCACAAAGGTTTTGTCTTTTCTTTTCACCTTGCTATTGATTTGTTGTATCAACTTTCCCACCTAATCAGTCTTACGATTAACATTTTCCAACCAGGATTTAATCCCATTAATCAATTTAGAAATAGCAGTCCTAATATTGATTCTTGTCTCTTTTTTGACTTAGCTAAATCAGCTACCATCTTTCCTCACAAGAAAAAAAATAACGCATATCTTACATGTGTATCTGATTGTAATCGTAGTGGGATTATCAGTGTGTTCGAATTTTTACAAGAAAAATTAACGTAGAAACGATCTCTTTTCCAGTTCTGACATTTTGTTTGCGCCATGAGTTCTCAGATCATAAGAAAAATCCGAAAAATTCCCATCTCATTTATATACATAGTACAACACAAGGTCTCTCAAAGTAAAACAAAATACCATATTCCATACAGACTAATGTTAGCTCAATTTCCCTTTTTGGGATCAATTACGTTCTTCCGTGCAGACTGCAGTCTGTACGTAAGTGAAACGTAAGATTAATCGAGTTCTTTTTTTTCAGCTACCTCAGAAAGGTACTGATCTACTATCGTCTGGAAGAGAGGCTAATATTTAAATAGTTGTTTAATTATTTTAACTACAAACCTCAACAAAGATCAACAAACCTCAAGCTACTAAGATGCTTTTTTTAAGTTGCAAAGTACTCGTGTCCTCCAATAAGATCATTGTTTGTAATATTACTACAACTACAGATTATTACAAGTCCATTTTGAAATGAAGATTAAAATCAGTTTTTCCACAGCTGTAATATTAACTACCTTTAACAGCAAAGATTCGTTATGTTCCATTCAAGAAAAAAGCGTATAAAGCTAATTCAGTTTACTTTTAATTTATACTAAAACGCCCGCATAATATAGTGGTTAGTATCACGAGCTTCCTTAAAGCGGGCTCGGGTTCGAATCCTTTACAAGGCATGGGTGTTCCTGCGTTCTCTCTTGATAGGAAAAGTGTTGGTTAACGTATAAATTGCTCCCCTAACCCATCTGCACAACCACACCTTCAGTGCAGATGGGCGGAAGTCATCAGGACAAGCTTGTCTGCCGCTTTGGAAAAAATATCCAAGCGGTAAGTTATTAATTACTAAAATCCTTTTGCTTTTAGACTCAGCTAATTCTGATCAGTTTAAACAGATGGTTTCAGGTTTTGAGGGCAAGCATATGCCGAAGAGAAAAGTAATTAATATTGGAGATAGGTATGCTACATTATAATTTATTCTCACTGTTAAAAAAAAGAAAGAAAAGAAAAGAAAGAAAGAAAGAAAAGAAAAGAAAAGAAAGAAAGAAAGAAAAGAAAGAAAGAAAAGGAAAGAAAGAAAGAAAGAAAAGGAAATAAAGAAAAGAAAAGAAAGAAAGAAAGAAAAGAAAAGAAAAGATCTGCGTCAGTTTTCTATTTAAAGTTTCCTGCATAAAAAAATTAGACTTTGATAATTCCTATTTTTTTATTTCCAAATTTTTTTTCAAATTATACATATTAATAACACATTATGAAGACTTCTTGATACTTTTCACAAGTACTCACCCTTAGGCTGATAAACTGCACAAAGTAAAACATTGTGCTGTGAAAAGAAACAGAAGATTTAGTTTTCAGATAGCAGTGTAAATTTTTTCCTGTGGAAATATTATAGTACATAGTTGCTATGAAAATTTCTAAAATTAGTGAAATGTCTCCCTTATCAAAATAATAAACTCTCAACTAGAGTAATTTCCCTGAAAGTATAACGTTCAGCTTCTTAAGGTCTAATATGCAGTTATTTATATTTTGCGGAAACTTAACGCCTAGAGTCTGCCAAATTCGTTTAAAGAAGATTTACTAAGTTCCTGCATTATTGAGAGATATAATTTAAAGTTTAATACTATCTGCAAAGTGAGAAAAGTATTTCAAGATGGAAAAATGATGAAATGATGCATTCTTAACAGAAAGAGAAAATTCTTGGTGGCAGCATTTAATAGAAATGTTTAAGCTATATTCATATTTAAGAATTCATATAACTTCACATTCAGGATAGCTGTTTATTCATTCCTTATTAACAGAACACACTTTAAAGAGGAATTACTTCTAAGGTAGAAATAAATCGAAGAACTAATTAAAAGTTAAAAAAAATCACATCTGAAAATCCTTTTATATAATACAAAAAGTATTATGTATTTTTTGGTATAGACATAATGCAGTGCATTCTACCTTTTCTTCTAGAGAATTTGTTCCACGATATGTATATATATGTATATATATGTGTGTGTGCATATATATATATATATATATATATATATATATATATATATATATATATATATATATATATATATATATATATATATATATATAATACTAGCTGAAAACCCGCACTTCGCTACGGCATACATTCAAATAAAATACAACGGTCAATGTATGCAATTTATGCCAAAAAATAAATATATTTTTTTGGCATAAATTGCATACATTGACCGTTGAAATGATACATTGACCGTTAAATTGCATACATTGACTAGCTGAAAACCCGCACTTCGCTACGGAGTACAATCAAATTAAATACAACGGTCAATGTATGCAATTAATGCCAAAAATAAATAAATAAATAAATAAATAAATAAATAAATAAATATATATATATATATATATATATATATATATATATATATATATATATATATATGAAAATTGTAAGGGATATTTTTATAGACAAAATAATGTAGAAGAAATTATTCAAATTAAATCTAATAGAACATACTAAAGAATAGTACCGTTTGAGGAAAATTTCTTTTAGTGTATTTTAATATTTGTTTGGATAATGTCCAATCGTATGCCGCGTTAGCAAGAAAAAAATTTTTTTTTTGTCTATTTAGTTTTTATGCACGTGACGATAAATTTACTTAAAGTACCAGAAAAAGAAATCCCTTGATCAGCATTTATTAAATTAAATTCAAAAAATTAATCTTTAAAAATTCCCCAAAAATCAGAAAATGGAGGTAAAGATTCGAAAAAGATTTCATTTTAATTCAATTTCTATGATCTTTCTCGTGATATAACTTTTCTAACCCTCAAATTATTATTTTGAATGCAAACTTAAAAAAAGTTACAAAAACAGCTTAAAAATTTAATTTAAAAAAATCTAAGAAGAATTTTTGAAAAATCTTTCTTAATGCACCTCTACACGATAAGAAGAATCGCCATGGAAAATTTTAGCCCTTTAGGTCTAGTGGTTTGGTCTGTGCGTTATACGTCAGTCAATTAGTCAATCAGTTACGGAACTGTTTTATATATATATATATATATATATATATATATATATATATATATATATATATATATATATATATATATATATATATATATATATATATATATATATACATATATATAGTTATACATAGACAGAGAAAGAGAGAGATAGACTTATATATAAATTTAATTAACAATGTAACTTTTTATGGGCTCTTAGATGTTTTTTATATATTAAGTCAATCCAGATTCCCTTCAAAAAATACTCAAAACGGCGTTACTCTCTACTAAAGTTTCAAGTGCACTGAATTTTGATGTCTGTTTTTTATTCAAACTCCCCTGTTCTGCTAACTTTATTGTTTAAATCCTGGGTAACCAAGCTATAGGTCGCAACCTTCAAACTAATCGCTAAGTGTTTTCTTGTGGATAGTCATGACTAATTATAGATACAATAGTTCTCCTAAAAAAATGTCTCCTGAAAGTAAATCATCACATCTAGATTTGTATATGCATACACTACAATGTTCTTCCAATGGTTGTATCGCTGATATTTGATAAATGAAAATAAGTGAAAGAAGGTCTCCGGTGGCTATTGCTTAATGGTATTAATTTCATCATATGTAAAACAAAATTTCTTATTTTTATTATTTATCACTAGTTCTGGCACTGCGAATGATAGTTTACTCTCTAAAAATGAAATGAACAAATGCCCGTAGTTATCAGTCGAATGAAATTATCCGTTATAATTTTTAGACTGTTATAAATATTAAATTGAAAAGAAATATTTGGGAAAATGCAAAGTTGTTTATTCAAATTTTTTCACCCTCTTACAAATTCTTCTTTGTACGAATAGGCCTATGGGATGGGATTCACCAGCTTCTTGGCTCTATAAAGGGGGCCGAGATTAATGAACTATATTGAAAAAAACTACCTTAGAAAGTTATTCCTGTTTTAAAGAATATCATATCTCGTGACGATTCTGCTGAGTTGTGTTCTTCTTTTACTATTTCTAATTTCTAGCAAAAATAATTAACTAGAACTAAACAGTGTTAAGTCCAACATTCGAAAATACATGTGGTAGTTATACAGATAATATAGATTACAAAGCATACTCGGTAAGAACGGTACTGCAGCTTAAGGAAATTAAATTAAATATAGCTGTTTACACATCAGCTAAAACTTTCATGCTTTAACGTATTGATTAGGTGTTTCGATTGGCTCATTTATTTTTTATACTCCTTTAAAAAGTGAATCCGGCTTTAGATTAGATTTAGAAAAGAATTTCTATAGATTAACAACGCAAAGTTTCAAATAAAATGTAAGATAAGTTTTCCAATAATATATATATATATATATATATATATATATATATATATATATATATATATATATATATATATATATATATATATATATATATACACACATACATGGCGGCCAGAAATGCTTCGAAAAAGAGTGGTTGTGTTGAGGAGTGGCTGTCGTAAAGAGGTTTCTTCCATCGCATTGGCTCTCAGCAGTCTTTATTAGTTCTGAACAAAATATGGCCTCTTAGAGGGGTGGCCGGCCACAGAAGTATATATATATATATATATATATATATATATATATATATATATATATATATATATATATATATATATATATATATATATATATATATATATATATATATATATAAAGTGGAATCTCGATCGATCATTTTTGGATCCATCGTTTTTCCGTATGTGTCGTTCATTTTATCCAGTCCCAACGATCTTATTGCTTTGTTATGTTTCCGCATCTATCGTTTTCCCGCATTTATCGTTCATTGCAATCAGTCCCTTGAAAAACGATAGATCGAGATTCCACTCTCTCTCTCTCTCTCTCTCTCTCTCTATATATATATATATATATATATATATATATATATATATATATATATATATATATATATATATATATATATATATATATATATATATATATATATATATATATATATAAGGGAACCTGTTGTACCTTGGACCGGATGAACCTTTCTCCTAGGCCGTTGCTAGCTCTATCTCTTTAGTTATACTGTAAGTCTTGGTATGCGAAATTCTTGTATGTGCTACTAGAGCTCCTGAATGTACCTAGTCTAAAAAACCCTCCTAATTTCAGTCTGAATGTTAGCGTCATCTATTAAGTCTCGTGGAATAAAAGTAATTTTTTTATGATTAAGTTTTATTTTCTCTTGAGATCTTAACAGCATATTAATATAAAACGAATGCCAGTCTCAAATTAATTTCGAAATAACCGGAAGCCACAAAATTGTTCAGATCAAACAACTTTTAACCAAGCAACCGATGGTTTCCATTTTATATTTAATTGTGATTTTTTATTGTGTTTATAATAAAGTTTAACTCAACTACATACCTGATTTTTTTAACATTTCTAATTCACGTATGTGTTCGGGTGAAATTTAAAATTCTGAATTGAATGATAAAAATAAAAATCAGTAGGACCAACAAGGTGTTGTACCATGGTCCTAGAGGTATTTTAATTCTAAAATATCTAAAAATCATGAAAATAGTTCACACGAAATATTACTAAAAATGCAGGTTAACGCTTACATTCTGAAGTATGTAAAAAAATCATTGATTTATTTTTTATATACTACTCGAATAAAAAAAAAGTTAAAACGTTAAAATAGGTCCAAGATCCCTACGTATATACACACATACAAACATCCGTATATTAAATGGCTGCTTAATTACTGAAAGGTCCACCCAGAAACAAAATTGGGCCCGTAGTAACCTATTGGTTAGTTCTTCGATTTCCGGTGCTGAGTGTGCTCGGTTCGAATTCTATAAAGCACCCCTGATTGTTGTCGTGTCTACACCGGATATGAGTGCGTTAAATCTGTAGTCCGGAAAGTACCTCCATGAGGCTTGTAGGGGTGGGAGATGGATACAACCCTCTCCACCAGATGTCATCCCTGTGTTGTTCACTCTAAATTTCGGTGGAACCATATTCGTCGACAGGAATTCAACCCCCGAGGGTCCGCATTGTTTTGTCGCGTCCTGTGTGGTGTGTGGAGGAATTGAAGGTCCATAGCGAATTGGGATTTAAGAAGTCTGTTTGGCCGAACTTCTTTGAGTCAAACGCTGGCATAATGTACAGAATCTCTAAATTTTATATATATATATATATATATATATATATTGAAATCCTTAAGTAATGCATGTATCTCCGACTGTCTATATTCAGTGGTACGACACTAGGTAGACATCAAAGAACAAGGAATTTAGGAAAGAACAAAACGTACATCAATAAATGTACTTCAATATTCTAAAAGGAATTATACGTCTAGAACAGTGTGTAAGGTATACATAAGATTCGATTCACAAGAATCGAACTTTTAAGTGAATGAATTAAGGAAGCTGCTTGAGATATGCTAATTTCGGCATACGCGCTTGGTATAAATACCAAGCAGCTTGATTAATACAGAGGTTGAAAAAGGTTGTTAAAGTTGATAGATAAATGATAGGGAGCTACGAGGTATGCAGCTCCAGTACTATCCTGCGCTAGTGCTTAGGGGGCCCAAAGTTTACGTGGCAGTACTGCTGGTTTGACTCTCTGCTGGCTTGTGAGTATTTGCAAAGTGTATTTCTATTGAATGCTAATATATATATTCCGTATAAGTAGTACGTATGCTTATTGCTGTAAAAGCAAATTCTATATGTGCAAAGAATTCAATAAACATTGTTTCATGTATAAACTGCGTTTGTATCAAATTCATTTAGAGTGCCACTTTAAATTATATACACCCAAATCTGGGTAGAAGTGAGATATACTCTACAAGTGGTTCCCAACCTTTTTCAGCTGGCGACCCACCTTTCCTTATCGGAATACCTCCACTGTCCATCGGTCCATGGTGGAGTAAAAAACCTTATTAGTATCGTATCCCTTCCTTATGTATATATAATTTACCATCAAATATTGCACATATATATATATATATATATATATATATATATATATATATATATATATATATATATATATATATATATATATATATATATATATATATATATATATATATATATATATATATATAGAGAGAGAGAGAGAGAGAGAGAGAGAGAGAGAGAGATTGATTATTGATAAACAATTTGTGTTCTGATTTGAAAATGGTTGATAAAATATAAGCACTTTGTAGCAAAACAGTTATTTATTTAACAATAGATATGCGTTTGCAATATATGCAACAAGTGGTTTCATACTCACTAACAAGTGTTCCTAGGTGAAGATAAAAACTACAATTATAAAAGTACACAAAGACCATTTTAATAGTTTTAGGATCGAGTCGCGACCCACCTGTAACCCTTCTGCGACCCACCGATTGGGGATCGCTGGTCTAGAAGATAAAATCCGTACTCAGGTTTTATTACCTATGGGTTACATATGGGTTTTTTACATGTACAACATGTAGCGCTGGTCTTTCGGATTGGGAGAAACCTCCGTAGAAAGATTTAAACAGAAACTCTCACGTGTTTCGCAACGTCTTCGATGTTCGGGGAAAGAAACTTGTATGTAAACATTGATACCACGATTATGTATTACATGTTATGATGTACAAGTACACTTAAATGCTTGTTTATTTCTCTGTATATTTTTAAGGACCAGTCTTGAAAACCCTATGCCAGAGATTATTGTTAGTTTCCAAAATTGGATAGTTACTAGTTAGGAAACATCCACGAACACTCGATCCATCTCTTCATGAGAATACAAGAAAATGCGATGTGCTGTACATCATGAATGTTTCCAAATACTTTGATAACTACTTTGAGGTGATATGAAGCGTCACTCTGAAACACTGATTATCAGTGGAATCAAGCGTCTGTAAGGTGTGTTTAAACAACAAACAGACTCCCAGCGCTTATATCTCAAAACTATGCACAATGTCATGTACCCTAATAAAATTTTTGTTGTTTATTTAAGGGGGTCCAAGACACAAAATTGTTCAAATTTTCGAAAACAAAATTTCCCTTATAATGTTTTCTATTTTTTGCGCTTAAAATGACGTTTAAATTATGTTTCTATCTTAATTAGAACAGGAGAAATTATTATTTTTTTTTGCAACATTCTAATAGTAGCCAATCGGTGTTTAAACCTGTAAGTGCGTTTTTCTGCATGAAGGGTTTCTTCTCCATTTCTCGTCTTTAAATTGTTATAAGTCAAGAAGCGTTAAAGATAAATGGTTGAAACTTGTAACATGTCTTTTTCAACTATTTTACTTTAATTTTGATTCAGCAAATTTGAAAAAAATATTTACTTTTGAAAATATGATTTTTAAAAAATAAGTTACATAATTTTTTTCGTAATTTTTAATCTAAATATTTTTAATTTTGAAAAAAAATTGATATTTAAAAAAAATGGTGAATTAAAACTAAAACTTAAATATTTCTGTTTAATTAAATCAAAAAATTTCGAAATTCGATAAACAATATTTCGAGTTATAATGATTCTAAATTACCCCACTTTTATTAAAAATTTTAAATTAAAAAAATTTTTAAAAGCTTTTTGAGAAGTTTTATGATGTGGTTTTGTTTACAAATTATATGGTTAACCATCACAAAAAAATTCAAAAATTTAACTCAATAAATAAAGATTTCTCAAAATGTGTCCCGGACCCCCTTAAATAATAAAATTTAAATTTAAATTTTATTATTTTTAAAATTTAATTCTATAAAAAAATTTAAACTTTTATTATTTATTTAAATAAGAAGATTAATTCTCTCCTTTATAGAAAACTTTTCCGTGGTTTCATATATAATGGCATATTAATTTCTTCTGCCAAGAAGTCATGTATTAAGGATTAAAATTAATTTGTTAGCCATATTTCAAATAAATTTACAATTATATTTATTATAAATAATACCCTTGTGTTGTTCCGCTTTCGTTTGCACTTGTTTTAACCTTTTTATGCCCGTTGAGACATTTTTCCCATAACTGGCATAAATGTTAAATTAAAGATTTAAAATTAGTTTATTAAACTTTAAGAACTCTAGTCTATTTATTAAATAACGATTTTTCTGTGAAAATATTAATAACATCTGAAATTTTTAAGCCAAAGGTATCAGAATATTTTCAAACTGTGGTGAGCGGTGCTCAGTGTAACGATTCATTTGGTCTGCATCCAGGGCCTATGACGTCAACCGCCCGACTCTAGCCAATGAACGCTCATCTGGAGAGTCACATGGCGTGATAAAGAGGGACTGTAAGCTTAAGGAAGTGAGCATCAGTTGAGAACGAACACAGAAAGCAACATATCTACAAGTTCTTCGCTAGGTAGAAAACGTCAAAATATTTTTTCTTGCCGGTCCCAAAATATGTGTTTTGAACGTTTGAATTTTTCATTTGCAGGTATGGGATAATTTTGCATTTAGTTTCTATACGTTGCGTTTAGCGCAAATTTGTTGGTATTTTCCAGTTTTCGGATGCAGTAATGTTCTGGTGGAGCAACAGGCATTTTGCAACTTTCTTGATTTTTTTTTCAGACTTTTTTATATGATGTTACAGATTTCTCCCTCGGAAAATTAGCAAAATTTATAATTTAAAAATTATTTTTTTTTTTACTTTTTGAAATAAATTTAATATCATAAATAAATATTTTAACATTTGAAATAGAAAGGAGGTATACTCATTTAAAAACTCGCAAAACCTTCTTTCGAGAAAAAAAAATATTGAGATTCCAGTGGATATTTATGTTTTGATACGAAGTTGATTAGACATTTTCTATTGGTTTATTTAGCTTGGCATTCCATGAGATTCATGTAAAATGAAGTTGTAGACTAGGAAACATTCTTACCGGTAAGTTCTAAGATTTATATTTTCGAAATTTAAAAAAGAATAGTCGACATCCTCTTTTGAAAAATGTTTTCGTCCGAAAAAATTATCTTCTTTTTATATTAGAAACTTTAATGCAAATGATGATTTCTATTTGCATTGGCTAGAAATAGTGAAAGTCAGCGTTGAATATTAACAGCGGAAAAAAGTTTTCTCGAAGATTAACTTTTGCTCAGTATGAAAATTTTGAAAATCACGTTTTCTATTGCTCAGTGCTGTAAAGGAAATTTTTGTGCGTTGATTATATTTTTGTGAGACAGTGTTTAGACGTCTGTTTTTTTCAAGTTTCTTTAAAGTTAATCCCTAAAAATAAGTTTAAGGACTTTATTTCCATGATGCCTTTTTCTAACATTTGTTTCAATGGTAATATTTATTTCAATACCAGAATTCTCCTTTTGAAGCAAAAACTATAAATCGCCTTCTTCCATTTAAAATATTTTGAAGCAAATTCATTACATATTATAAAATATAGTTTTTATTAATATAATTTGAAATGTAAACTTTATAACGAAAATTACAAACGTTTACCTTTTGAATTTTGAATTTTTACCAAACTAGTTTTTGAATGTATGAACAATTTTTTAAATCCATGTATTTATACTCCATATCTTTTCATTTATTTCTTAGTTTCCAAGTAATTTGGAAATATACAAAGGGTGAATGATGTAATATAAAATAAAATCACTGTGCTAGGATTTTGTGAAACAGAAATATATTTTGGCTCAGTTTAGTAACGACCCGAAATACTTTACAATAAATGTCAGGAGCTACTTTAAATAAGTTCATAAATCTTGTGCCGCAGAAAAAATAATGAAATTGCATGCATAATACAATATTTTTCTACACGTTTATGTCCTAAAAATTAGTATTCTTTAGATGAATTTGTATTATTAATTCTTTTGAATATATGTATGTACCATGGGATATATTAAATACACTTTATTATTTTTCAGCAATATTTTTTAATGTCATGAAAAAAAAATTAATGCATTTGAATGGATGTCTAAATGGAAAACTAAAGGATTACTTTTGTATTAGAAACTGACAGTTCTAGAATGTGGCGTATTTAATTATAAAAGGTTCAAGTCTATTTCTTCTCTAATATTTATATTTTACATTCCACTTTTCTATATCCATAGATTTCTATTTCTGTTGGTAATACATATTTATAGTCGGACAGAGTAATGTGAAATTAACAAAAATATATTTCTGTGTTCTGTTCCTGTATCCTTTTTCTCTTTTTTAAAATTTAAAAATGTATAAGAAAGTTTTTTATTAAATTATTATTTATTATGTTTTCTGAAAGAAAATTTGCTTTCTTACCTGATAAATTTGATTTCTTTAGCAATAAATTGACCAACCGCATTTACGTACTTTCTAACGTTTGCTATTTTTATCAAGTTGCCAAATTCGTATTTTGGTGTCAAAAATATTATGTCTTAAATATAATGAACCACTTCATCAAATTTCTTGTTTAATTATCCTTTGAGGTGTAATTTATTGAAGTTTATAGTTGTATATTTTTAATTTATATTTTATTTTTAAGTAGAGAAATTAATGAAGAAAATTTCCATTTCAATGAAGAATATGTATTATGCTATGCTTCTAAACACATTTCGTTTAGTCTTATTGGTTTCATCTACTTTATAATATTAAATTCACGGTAAAGTATAATTTAAGTATGATATACTTTCCTAAACAGCATGTAGAATTTTAGAATGTTAATATAAAAATTTAAAATATTTCTACATTATTTTATAAAAATTCAAAATGTTAGTACAAAAATAAAGAAACCAGTATTCAGTAAATCTTAACAAATTTAATTAAGACCACTTTTTTCAGAAAACTATTGTTCTTTAATAAATAAATTACTATTAAATTTCCTCGAAGAGTAAAGTAATTATCTACAAGAGAAATTTTCTTTGTTGTAATTAATCGATAGGAAAGTTTGCTGCGTGCATAAACAGAATTTCTTAAATATGGTTTCAATATAAGCAGGTTATTTATATTAGAACACTCAGTTATAATTTGTTCTTCTGACACTTTATAGCATAACATTGAGCAAAATTATCAATTGTATGGTAATGTTTTTATCGGTATTACAACAATACAATTATTCCCTGTGATATTGATAACACTATAAAATAAGGAATTTTAGTGACAAAAATATATCGCTTCTTAAAAGCTGTTTAACGCTTAAAATTTGTTATATTTAACATTTAAACCATCCTTTTTACTTTTCACCAACTTCAATCATAATGTGTGGTTTCATTAAAAGACATCTAAACGGATTCATTAGGACACGGATTTTTATTTTGAAAAATGATAAAACTGAAGTCTTTATGTATTGCTTAGTGAATTACTTACAAAATTAATTGTGATTTAAAATATGCGAAATTCATTTTTTGAAATGTTTTATAATTAAAAATTGTCATAAAATTTAAATTACTTATAAATAGGAATCCAATCAGAAAAACCTGCTATTATTTCATTCCTACGAGATGATCTAGCGGTTTGGACTGTGTCCCCCTAAATGAAAAACGTTGGTTAAATTTCTTTTTTGTGTGTAACAGACACACGGAAATGAAATGTCAAAGATGATAGTGGAACTCCTACACTTTTTTGCTATTCAAAATCTTCTGTTCCAATCAGAGAGATGTGTTTTATAAAAGCATACTTATTAGTATCAACAAGTAGCCTTTAATAATTTGCGTGAGATCGGTGACCTAAATGTTATATTTCAAGCTTCTTTTTAGACATTAAATTTTATAACATATTTTAAGTTTACAAAAAATTTTTGGCTGAGATTTCTTAAAATGTTATCAGTTTTACAGGATTTTACAATAAATTAGATTGCCTGTTTCACACATGCCATTTGAAAAGATATCTTACTTTCATTACTGTAAATGAATGGGGAATATTAAAGTATTTTTAGGTTAAATTCAGTATCAGTCTGCGTTAAAAGTCATGCAAACCAGTTAATCCTGTACTAAAAGTAGTCTAATATCTTCTAATAAAAATAAATGAAATGTATAATTCTAACTTAAAAGTGCATAAAACTTATACCAAAATGTAGTATAAATGACGTACCTTAAAACATGCTTAAGAAAATATTTTTCTACTGGTTTCATTTTAACTTATTTTCCCGTGGATTTAAACTCCTTATCCAATAAATGCATTAATGTGACATATATGAAACTTTTTTCATGAATGTTGAATTCCAGGAAAATAACTACTTGAGTAGTAAAATATTTACAAAAACTCATAATTGAGAGCAAATATTCATTATTTTGTTCTAAACGGCAGCTTTGCCAGTTAAACCAAAAATCTTGTTATTTTATATTTTATATTTCCTCCGTGAATTTCAATATTGAAAATAACGATGTACTTATCTGCGTTGTTATGTGTGATATAATAATAATTGTCTAATACGGGATAGGACGATCCCTCATCATTCTATTATAATGATTAATTATAGATTAAACTTTTCAAACAGAAATTGATATCCTTTGTAACGTAGTCTAATAAAACGCTTAAAAGGTTCAAAAGTAAAAAAAAACTCCTAAAATTATTATTTATAGCATCATGAAATGTAAATTGTTCGAGTTAATTCATTTTCAGGAGAGAAAATGAGTTTGCAGTTAATATTACAAAACAGATAATACGACAAAGGAAATGCATTTTGCAAATTATTTATCGCATTTTTTATATATATATATATATATATATATATATATATATATATATATATATATACATTGAAGAGCCAAAAAAACTGGTACAGACGTGCGTATGGAAATAATGAAGATATGCCACCAATCAGCGTAACGCGATGCGGTCGGCAGTGCCTATATAAGACAACAGGTGTCTAACGAATTTCTTAGATCGGTTCCTGCTGCTACACCACTTGTTGTAAGCCTTTCCCTTTAGGTGTAAAACGGGTTTAGTTCATAAAAAAATCGGAAGATTTTTATGAAAAAATTAGAAATTTATTGTACGTAAAAGACGAATCATGTTCTAAAAGAACTCGAAAGCACAACTTTTAAAATGCAAAAATAGTGAAAATAAACTAAACAATTTTATTTGCTGGGAAAGCTTTAACTATACTGACACTGGGTTTCATAATAAGGGGTGTAATTAGCGCGTAACTTTTTTTCAAACGGAATGTTTTGAAGAACATTCAATTCTTCAAAACATTCAGAAGATTTCAAAAGACTGAAGATTATGCAAACATTTCAAAAGACAGAAGATTATGCAACTTTAGAATTTCTTGATTTGAAGACTCGTGTTTTGTTATTTCTGCTAATAAATATCGTTTAACAATAATGATAAGACAGTTTCCTCCCCAAAAATAAAGTAGTGAATATCCTGTTATAAAATTACAACCGTTTATTTTACATCGAAATTAATAATAGGTGAACTAATGGTTTTTATAACTTAACATCGGTAAACATTTATGGCCAGTTCAAATATAATAGTAACATTATTGTAATATATGAAATATTAGCCATTTCAACCTACAGAAATTTAACACATTACTTGCAAAATATACATCTAACTAATTTAAAGACTTTAGAACATAAATTGAGAACACTGTTCTTCCTCTTCTGAATGTTGGAACTCCTCCAAAACTAACCTGCATCTGCTATAATTCGCACATAGTGTTTACTGATGTAAATTATTTTCTTTCTTTCTCGTCTAATAGTTTTCGTGCATTTAAAAATGCTGAAGAAAGAGAGTAAACTTTTTTACTTCCTCAATTTAAAATACGTTGAGCTCTAACAAATTATTTCGTTGTGCAACCTTTTTCTTTAACTTTAAATATTTATATAAATTTCGAACAGGGGTATTACATATTTATTTCGCAAACGTGACCGTATTTAATAAATGCCCCTTTTAAAATTATCCACGTACTAAAGTTTATCAAGAAAACGTTAACAGTTTGCTTTTATACAAAGTATATTTTGGGAATTAACTCACACTTCAACTTCTATGAAATATAATTGAATTATATGGATGGAGATTGAATTATATGAAATATATTGAATTATGACTATACTAGAAATGTTTGTGACGGGAATAGAATTATTACCGTAATGTGGATGCAACCAAATTAAAAAAAAATTCAGAGATATCAGGAATTACAGTTATTTAATGTTCATTCACTAATTTTAAAACGCATTAGTTTAGTTTAACAGCAGTTTTATTTGGAGTATAATGTTTTACACCGGGAATATTTTTCAGAGTAAGAACGCTATATCTGCATGCTATGACGTACCCAAAGAACTTTAAGAAATTTAACTTACATGCTTTACATATAGCTGAGGTTAGTTGGTTTGGAGTGCTATGGTCATATTTCGATACACTTGGGGTAGTTTGACAAGACCCTAAAACTTAAAGAATTCCATGCCAACAGCTGGACAAGTGCACACAGGCATTATTATTCTAGTGCAAGTAGTCTGTGTCCTAGCCATTTATCAAATGTCCTCGTTTTCACAGCTTTGAAAGTCAATTACAAATTATTTGTGGTGTTAAAGTAATTTGTGAGGTAACTTATTTCGGGCAATATTAGCGCTAATACTTTAATTATATTCAGTTATTCTATACTCTCTAATGCTTCCCTCATAGCTACATTAAAAAATGTAAAGTAAGGAAAAGTCCGTTCATGAAAAAGAAAATTAAGCAGCACTACTTTATTGCTGAGGGAAAAATCAACAGTGAAATATCATTGTTTTGGAATTGTTCAGTTCATGGTTTTCAGAATTGTTCAGTTATCAGTGTTATCCTTTTTAAGAGAAAAATATAATCGATAGTTCCTACAAAAATTCAAAATTAGGATGAACATCTATTGTAGAAGGAAATGGAGGATCCTATAAATAAATAAAAGAAGATTAGAAAGCTGCTTGGCTCAGTACCCTATCTCATTTACGAACAACATAATTGAAACTACGAAGAGTATATCTGCTTTTGTTGAGCGAAATATGTCTTGACAGAGCACTAAATTTTTATCAGTTTCGTAAGTGAACTATATATATCAATTAGTGTTATTAGTATATCTTTATCTCAAAATGAGAATGATTTTCAAGGCTGTTTTTCTTTCACATGTGAGTAACCTAATAATGATTGATTTTCTCAAAAGGTACTTGATAAAAATCATTAATTTCAGAGTAAAGTTTATTTAGTGGAAAACTCTTAGTAAAAAAATATTCTGTCCAGTGAAGTATTAAAGTAGCAAAGAAAATATATCTTTGTGTATTTCTATGAGAAACCAAAAAATATTTTACAACCACTTTTGTTATTAATATTGAATTATGAGAACCATGTTCGGATCTATAGTTTCTAAAATTAATATTTCCTACACTACTTAAATAGGTTAATTCGGCATTTTTAAAAACTTCTTCTGTGCATTTTATTTTGCAGGAAACGACATAGAAATTAGATTATTACAAGAAATTGCGGATTATTTTTTTTTTCAGTTTGGTTTGGTTTGGAGCGATACGGTCAATTTTTTGCTACAAGAGGGTTAATTAGACCGGGACCTACTGCTTAAAGCCGATTCAGAACGGCTACAAGCGTCCATGCCATGAGTGGGACTCGAACCCACAGACTCTGGTACCGAGGGCCAGCGCCCTGGCCATTCGGCCATCTAGTAGATTATGGCTTGTACATTTATAACATAAATTATAAAATCCCCAATAGTTAAGATTGAAGAAACAATTTACTTTTTTGAAATTTGTTAAGTAAAATTTATTTTGGGAAAAGGAAATTCTGCTCTATTCTACGATATTTAAACAAGTAAAATGGTGTTTAATTCTTTTACTATTTGCCTTAGCTTTTAAAGTTGCCGTTTCTAAACAGAGATAAGTATTCTTCCATTAATTAGAATATATGCAATCTCACAACGTAATTATGTTTCCTGAAAGGGAATAAATAATTGTAAAGGTAAATCTTTCACCAAAATTGAGACTCAAAGGTTATTTCTGCAGAAACAGAGTTTCAGAAACCTTTGTACATTCTTTGAAAACGCTAAAAATATCCGGTTAATTAATACATTGGTGAACATAAAAATTTCAAAAAATTTATTTATGTAATGGGAAATGTCTGACAGTTTCCTTTAACTTTCTAAATTCTTTAATACTTTTTTATGTAAATAATTTTAGTTTAAACGAATTTAAATATTTTAAATATTCAACTGGGCTAGATCTACATTTAATACTTAGATTTCGTTTCCGAAAGCCCGTGTAAGTAGATTAGATTTTATTAAAGAGGCCATGTTTGTGTATGCAGTTTACTGCTGAATTGTAAATATTTATGAAATGCTGAAGTATTTTATATTAGAATTTATTATGACTGGAAATATTTATTTTATTTCATACGGTCAAGTTTTAGTGAACAAAATTTTTGACATTTTCAATTAATAAAATATATATATTCTCTGTATATTGATGTTATATATAGAAATATATTTCAGGAGTTCTCTATCAGTTTCTCGTGCTTTTTCCGAAAGATTACTCGATTGACAAATCTAGGAATAGATAGCAAACTTTTATTGTCCGTATGAAGCTGTAATTGATATGAACATATGCGCAAATATTAATCTTTATTTGTTGAAATCTTATGCAAACTAGAGAGAATCATGTCAATAAAACATATTTCATAAAGTAACATGGCATTACGTGAAGGTAGAATGCTTGAGATATTAAAATATTAAAATAACATCGTACTAAATCACCTATAGTGGATGAAAATAGCACTGCAAGTAAAATCGAAATAAATAATCAGCAATATATGAAATTCTACATTAAGCCATATGCCAAGCAGTACTGGTAGTCGATATCAGAAAATATGGATTTTGTTAAAATATGATATTATCTAAAGAGGAATATCTGAATTTATATGTTATAAAGCACTGGAATAGTATAGAGAAGGGGGAATGTAAACAGAAGTTTATTTAAGGGGATGATTGAGTTGAAGGATGAAAATCTCATGAATATAAGAATTTTATTAATTAATGGCAATACTCTTTCAAACGTTTCAGCTGTTAAAATCTGAGTTTTAACACATATTTTCAATAATCAAGAATATGTGTATATTTAGGCTTTGAAAGGTTTATTATCATATTTTTTATTATCATTACGATGTTATAGATATATTCATGATGTTATAGATTCTCACAAAATATTTAGTTTTACTTTCTTTTACTTTATATATCAAGATGCTATTATGTATTTCATTAGATTGACTTTCCATCTCTCGCTAAAAAGCTACATGGTTGTCTGTAATATTAAAATACTTATACTAAAGTATTAGTATAAAATTCTTATTTTAATTAAATATTGCTTTTAAGTATTGGTGAGTAAAAATGTTAGTGAGTGAGTAAAATTATTTACAGAATATTAATCATAATAGACAAGTTTTGTTGTTTAAAATTTTATTATGATTTTTTTTTCTGAGGTTCATTTATTTTCCTTGTGTAAGAAAGGACTAAAGATGAAAAGAGAAAAGTGGTAGACATTTGAATGAATATTGCCGAGTAAAATTTTGCAAACTAAGAATTTATATTGATATATATTATATCAAATACCAATATCTAAAGCAAATTTCACAAACTTTAAACATAAGAATATGAACGTATAGCATATACGCATGCATGTACAATGGAATTTAGGAAGGCTTGTTTATTTAGAGCAGTCATGAATAAATTTCGCTATAGTTGGTTATCTCAACAAAGTAAATAAAAAAAGTTAAATCAAAAATCTGTTATCAGCTTCCTTTTTGCTGAAAGGATTTATTCATTCATGTATTTATTTTTAGCTCTAAACTGAGGGCAAAAAGAAAGCAATGACATCAATGGAAATTTTTCTTGCCCGGAATACATATCGATTTTGTTATGTTGATGAGACCATTAACAAGGAGGAAACCGATCAACAAGTGCTGACGAAGTGTACAAAAGCAACATGTCTATTATATGTGTATTCGTAACAGCGGATATAAATAACTAGTAACATCAGTTCTTGATATATTCAATATATATGTGTAAATATCAGATGTTATGAGAATAATCTTTTTTAATCTTTAGGAAAAGAAATGAATGAAGGGCAATATATTTTAAGACTAAAATTAAAACATATTTTTCATACAGAGTACCTTCGGTGACGTTTTTTGAAGCACCTCGAAAGCGTGTTGAAGTTTTATGTGATATGAGTTAAAATACTTTCTAAATGACGTAAGAAGAATTCTCTCTGGAATCGATTTGAAACTCATCTCATTATGGATTCAAGCCACAATCAAAAGAAATAATTCATTGATGTCAACTAGAATCTAAATTAGTTCTTGCCGAAGATTTTTTTCCCTCCTTTCCAACTTTTATGAAAAAAGATAGAAATTGATCTCTTGCACTAAAATAAATGTAGCATTATCTTTCTCTCACACCGTCTAAACGTTATCTGATACATAAATCTTTCGCTGTGGGATTGTCAAAAGAGGGATTAAGGCATCTGATTTAAGTTAAAAGGATTTTATTTCGGCAAATCATTTACTATGTAGATACTCCCAGATTGAAACAAAGCAATGAAACGATGTAGTGGGAGCACTCTTGTACTTTTAGTTTTCTTCTGTGGTGAGAATGGTGGAGCTATTAGCTTATGCTGAGATAAAAAAAAATGAGTGATACTTAATAAAATACAGGGATAAAATATGTATAATCGAGAAAGGAAATCTTCGTTCCGACAGACTTCTCGTTGCAAGTTTTCAAACACATCATTTGTATACATCCTTTGGGACACATTATTTCAAATGCACAATTGTTTTGTAGGCGCAGCGCAGTACTTTCGGTGTTTGGAGCGAAAAATTATTTTTCTTCGAAGGTACATGCTTTTTCTGGTAGATTTTTTTAATTTGGGTGAAATGGTTAATGCTGAAATATTTCAAAGATATAGTTTCTTTTATCTGGAACTGCATAATATGGGTACTTGTTATTTTGATAGGTATTGCTGCCTCAAAATTCGTGAACTTTGTTAAATCGCAATTCATATGAATCTATGTCTTTCTTATCTGTAAGAAGGATAAATTGATCTCTTTCTTCATACCCTACATTGGAGAGGACATATAGTACAGGAAGGCAGCCTCTAAAATTGACAACCAAATCTATATTAGCCTTATGTGCATAAATAAGAAAAATAAATTGATCTCTTTCTTCATACCCTACAGTGGAGAGGACATATAGTACAGGAAGGCAGCCTTTAGAATTGACAACCAAATCTATATTAGCCTTATGTGCATAAATAAGAAGGATAAATTGATCTCTTTCTTCATACCCTACAGTGGAGAGGACATATAGTACAGGAAGGCAACCTCTAGAAATGACAACCAAATCTATATTAGCCTTATGTGCATTCATTATTTTGTATTCAACTACAGTTCCTGTCGAGTTCCGTCACCTTCTTTCCTATTATTTTTTCAGTTCTGCGTAGCAGTAGTAAGTCAAGCACTTTAAAGTTTTCTCTACGACAATGAAATCTCCTGCCCTATGGCAAGGAAATCTCTACCGTATGGACGACTTGGACCACAATTTTTCCAGTTCTCCCCCAGAGCTACAACCAATTAACCGCCTCAGTAGCATTTTCTCCCATCCTTTCGATGTTTTTTCATGCTTAAGTGTACTTTAAACACAATCTATTATGATCTGTCAAGCATAAGTGAATAGTTTGGCAGTAGATTATAAATACTCTCTATTTCAAAGGGAGAGACTCAGCACGTACGTTCTCACAGAAAAGCTATTTTACCAATTTTACCGGTTGGTTTTTATTTTTCTGATATGTTTTCCTCGTCTTTTTATCCTGCTTTATGCACAACAAAATTGATTCTTCTTGTAGATACAGATAAGAACCTGGCTCGAAAACCCCAGAGAATTTCTTTGAATAACCGTTTCAATAAATACAGCAGAAAAAGAAAAATATTCAATTTGATTTTGGTATTAGAAAAGCGAAATCAGATGACAAATTATAAGAGTAACTTAGTTGTAAGTTTATAGAAACATAGTAATCCTCTTAAAACGAAGCAGAAAATCTGCATTTCCCGTTATCTTCATTACAAATGCTAGCGTAAAATTCGAAATATTACACTTATAATTGCTAAACATAATTAAATCCCCCTAACATGCATATTTTCATTGAAAATTGGAATTTATTTCAAGCACAAAAAGCTCGAAAAGTAAAGAACTGATATAAAGTAACACATTAAAATTGGCGTCTCACATACATAAATTTAAAAGCCATGCTTAAGTTAACAAGTAGCACTATTGTATATCCTGAAATTTTATAATAAGTCATAAGATTTAAAATACATATCCTACAAAAATTTAAAATTTAAGATACATATCCTAAAATTTTATAATAAGTCAATAAAATATGAGATACTCGTTCGATTAATATTTAATGTTTTTATCGTTGTTTATACTATGATATATATTAAAGAAGGATTTTTTTTTAAGGAATACTAGCTGAAAACCCGAGCTTCGCTACGGAGTACATTCAAATTAAATACAACGGTCAATGTATGCAATTAATGCCAAAAAAAAATAAATATATATATTTATAATAAATGCGACGATCAATGTATACAATTCATGTAAAAAATATATTTTATAAAAAAATAAGGGATATTTATTTTTTTGGATAATTCAAGTTCTTACATTAAGGGCGATGAATGAATCAAGTGAATGAATGACTCAAGAGGAAAAAATCCAAGAGGAGAAAAACCAAGAAATGACGCGATTCATTCCGATTTCTGTTGAGGTATCGTTCTTTAAAATTCAATTAAAAATCGAAATTTTAAGATAGAGACTTGAAATGAAGTTTATATGAATGAGAAAGCTTTCATCTTCCAGTTGATATAAATATTTTCTTTGTAACATAATAAGTCTGAGAGCATCGAATTTATATCTCTCGAAACGCATAATTTTTTCCAAAAAGTGGGCTTTCAATTTTAATAAAAATATCAGTCTGTTTTAAATTATTTTTAAACAAATGAGGTCTTGTTTGAAGGAGAAACGTCTGTAGTCTTAGATTGTAAAAAAGAAAAATTCTACGATCCTTTTTTGGCGAGTTATCGTAATCTGAACATGAAAAAGTCAATATTTTCCCACAAAACATAAAATAAAAAAAAATTTAAAGTCCGACGAATATGAGACATGTCTTACTTTCTTCCCCACATTGTTCTGCATCGATTGGTATCGGTCTCGACCCCATACCCCCAGTGGTTTCGGAGGAGATAGCGTGACAAGCTTTTGACAGCGGCGTTGCCGGCAGCGGCAGCGGCAGCGCTAGTTACTTTTTCTTAGAATAGAGAGATAAATTTTTTTCTCGAATGAGTCAATAGTTATTTTAGTTCATGAGATATGAAATTTTTTCATGTGTATCCTAAAGTACTTTCAACAGCACGATATGAAGTTATAATGTAATTCAACTTAGATTGTCCTGTCAGATAACTACAAGAATCTTTAAAATCTTTTTTCTCCACTTATAGTCCTTTTAAACCCGTACCAGTGACCATCGGATCAAACTACTTTAAATCCTTCGCACATGCTTGAGCTGTCCTGTAAAACGTTATTCCCCATTCATAGAGACGCGCCGGAGCTTTCTTACCCTTCTGATATGAATTATCAAACTATAAGGATATGATCCCTATAAGTTTTACCTACAATTCTTTTGTTTTTAGTGCTTGATTTCAAATTGCATTAGTTGTTTACTGGTGATTAAAGAGGTAGAAGGAATTACTTTGGCAAAAATGTGATGTTGACGACGATGTGCAAGATTTTGGTATTGTAAGCAATTCAGTTGCATGGTAAAAACTTCCGAGAGGACATTGAACATATATTAGCATTTCTTTAGTATCTTCGAAATATTTTGCTAAATGAATTAAAAAAACATTTTAATGTTGGTTAAAACTATCTATCTATCTGCCTGTATAATTGATAGTAGACAACAAGCAAAGATATATATATATATATATATATATATATATATATATATATATATATATATATATATATATATATATGTATATATATATGTGTATATATATATGTATATATATATGTATATATATATATATGTATATATATATATATATATATATATATATATATATATATATATATGTATATATATATGTATGTATATATATATATGTATATATATATGTATATATATATATGTATATATATATATATATTTATTTATATATATATTTATATATATTTATATATATATATATATATATATATATATATATATATATATATATATATATATATACATATATATATATATACATATATATATATATACATATATATATATACATATACATATATATATATACATATACATATATATATATACATATATATATATATATATATATATATATATATATATATATATATGTATATATATATATGTATATATATATATATATATGTATATATATATATGTATATATATATATATGTATATATATATATATATATATATATATATACATATATACATATATATATATATATACATATATACATATATACATATATACATATATATATATATATATATATATATATATATATATATATATATATATATATAGACTCAAGGCATTGTCGCTTCTGGAGTTGAGGCAAAACGAAACTGCTGAGCATGCCACGATATCTGAGGGCTAGTACAGAACATGTGACAGAGCCATTAACTTTAAGTTCTTCGTAAAAGAATGGTACAAGGATAAATTGGGAAGTGAATCCATACCAGACGGTAACTTTAGGCGAGTGTTGCGGAATTGTGTAGAAGGTACGTGGATTTTCCAAGGCCCAAATTCGACAATTCTGGGTGTTCACGTTTCCGTTCAGATAACAATGAGCCTCGTCACTCTAGAGAATGTTCCACGGCCAGGAGTCATCGACTTCTATTCGGGCAAGAAAAGTCAGGGCAAAAGATAAGCGACGGTCATTGTCGGTAAGAAGCAGTTGCTGGTTGTGAAATTTTATACGGAAAAAAATTCCCTTTTTTTTTTTCTCAGGATCTTCTGCACTGTGCTATACGGTATGCTTAATTGTCGTGACATTGCACATGCACTGCTGACTCCATGATCATTTGTCAGTGACTGCTCGATGCTACTTCTGAAACGACTTCTTCGCTGAAAGGCTTTCGCCCTCTGTCACGTTGAACGCTTAAACACACAGTGTTTTAAAATCGAGATATCATGTTTCTCACACCTTGTGGAGACGTTGGACACCAACGCAATTTCTTTTGGTGTCGAAATTCGCGAAGAGCTGCAACAGCATTTCCCTGGTTTTGATAAAAAAGTTTTATGATTAATGAACGTTCTTGTAATTTAATTGCTATCGTAACTGAAAGAATGATACTCACTCGATCTCATCCTTTTTATACCCAGAATTCACTTTGAATTCGTATGCTTATGCAAATCAGATTGTTTGCTTCTTCACATGCTGTGCCACATTTATCAACTTTTGTACCGTCATAATGCTTCAAAATGTAAAAATAACAGTTTTAAACATTAGAATACTTGTGAATGTAAAAATAAAAGTTTTAAATGACTTTTTACTGTGCACAGTTATTTATAACATGACTTTTCAAGCATTTAGGCTGTAGTACGCTCCCTAGCGGACATTTTAAAACATTTTTCCGGAATCTTTCAGCGCATCCTTTGAATTGCCTATCTGCAAAATTTCAGCTCAATCCGTCTTTTAGTTATAGCTTTAGAGGGCTCTAAATAGACCAAATTTAATTATGATCACCTGGTATATATATATATATATATATATACTAGCGGACCCGACAGACGTTGTCCTGTTCAAACGTTGTAATTCTAGCTGAAGTACTCGGCGATGCCCGGAATTTTAAGAATATTTGTTAACCAAAATCAATTTAAAAACTAAACACAGTATAAGTAACATATAGAAAAGATTTACCCTTTATCATTGGAGCAAAAAATTCCGAAAAGTAAAACATAAAATATATAAATTTATAATAAACCTATAAAAATCCATTAAAAAACTAAACGCAGTATAAATAACATAAAAAAAAGCATACGAAATGTTATGCATATTAATAATATGAAAACCCAATTAAAAATGTATAAATGCATAATAAACTCCTCAGATTTCAGCTATATTCGGTATTTCATCACAAAAAAGCTGAAAAAAAATAAAAATAAATAAAAATAATAATTTTAAAAATCATAAAATAAAATTAAAATTAAAATTAAAAAATAATAAAATAAAATAAAATAATAATTAAAAAATAATAAAATAAAAGCTGAAATAAAAAAGCCTTATGAGCTTCCTCATGGGCGACCTTCCGAATGCGCCACGATTACACGGCGTTCTACTAAGTAAAGTGAAACATATTCGCTATTGGAAAGTTGTTGTGGGCTGGTGATTATAAATGTCAGAGGAGTTTTTACTCAGAAATAAGTTAGCAAGATAGAATCTTAGTATTTAGCTCTTCAATAGGCACAAAGATATAGGCGAGGGGGACTGCAGTAGCGATTAAAAAAGATCTCGTGTGACTTAGCCTGGTTGATTCGAATTTTCCATCGCGTGTCGAGAATATCAATATGCCGTTGGATCTGATCTATTTTAGAGTATAAAATCTGACTTGAAAGATTATTATTTTCATTTATTATTCTGGTTTAATATATGACTTGAAACTTTTTGATTTTCTTTATTTTTATCTTTTCGCTCGCTGTTTACTAACTAAACCTAACGTGGACGCCATTATCTAGAGGGGTGATTCCACAAACTGTAACAGTTTCCATTTACCGGACGCACCCCCTTATAAATTGTTGGATTTTTATTAATTAATTAAAAATATAAAAACATTTTCTGTCGGATCAAATTGTGAATCTAAACCATTCTCGAATCAACTTAATCGCACACACAAAATTTCATAAAAATCAGTCCAGTCGTTTAGGAGGAGTTCAGTTACATACACACGGACAGAAGAAATATATATATAAGATATAGGAATAAAATAATGAAAAAGAAATTAAAAGAATATTTATGCATTTTTGTTTACTTATAAATGGGAAAAATTTTCTTTTATATTCAAATGTCTGTGACGTTGAAGATATGCGACTAAAAAAATCTTGAATTTTAAAAAGTCTCAGCATTGGAAAGCAGGTTAGAAATAGCAGATGAAGAAAATATATCGTGAGAAGAAGCTACTGTGATCGCTAAGTGAGTTTGAAATACAAAATCTCCATGAAAATAAAGGTGTTTTATGCACAGTTATAAATTTAAGCACCCCAGGGACATGATTCAAGAAAGCGAGTAAAGGGATGTCAAGTGATCAAATGGCTGATGTGCTGTGAAAGAGAGCAAATATTTCAGCTTTATATGAGATATGTAGAGAGAATTTTCACAACAGGTGATTCATGGATCACTGGGAATTTGATTTCCTCGAATGAATAAAAGCACGTCATAATTTTTTTTTATCTGTTTATAAATCTCGCTTTAAATGTCCATTATTATCCGGGCATTACATTCTGATAAAACAAATATTTTCTCATAGAATTTTTATTCTCAGATCCCAAATATTATATGATACTGTTTTAATTTGTAAATTTTTATAGTATTATTTAATAAAGGATTTTATTTTGTACAATTTTTCTAGAAAATAATGATTTTGACCTATATGTTCAATTTTATTTTGGTGAGATATATAGTCCTGGGTTAGTATTAACCCTAATGAATTCGATCTACGTGCTCTCATAGTAAATGTTTTCAGTCCCAGAAATATAAAATAAATCATTGTGTTGAACAATTTTACAGCCAAATATTTAACAATAATGATGGTGGAGGAAAAATTTAAATTAAAAGTCTTTATGTAAATAATATTTCGGTTGGACTGCTACTATTTTAATGAAGTGCTAATTGCACGTGTTGCTCAATTAAGTAGTCACTGAATTCATCAGTGACTAAATACACTCTAAAACAAAAATATCGACGCACCAAGAAGGTGTTGTGCGACTGAAGTGAAATTTTGCATGCAAAGATGTTTCGACCGAACATGCAAATGATTGAAATTTGGTGCGCAACGAATGAATAGCGAGACTTCCAGTGCAGCCAGCAGGTGTGTATAAGGAGCGTTACTCCATCTGATGTTCAAACTTTCTATTAAATTTTGACTACAGGTATCTTACGTTGACTGTAACAATGCCTTGCGAAGGATTCTTGCTCACTACGAGCATATTTAAGAATTTGAAAGAAGCCGTTTAATCGGATAGAAAGAAGCTGGCTGGGCGAATCGAAGAATCGCTCGACATCTGGTTCGAAGCGATCTAGCGATTGAATGGTGCTGGCAAGAGTGGGTCAACAACGGCAGATTTATGCGTCAGGACGACAAACGTCTTCCTATTAACACAACAGAACGGTAAGACAGATCAATTATCAGATTAGTGTCCACGGCAGCGTGGGTATCCTAACCTTACGCACGACACACAGCCCGCAAAAGGGGGTTATGGTCCAGGGTGCCATTTCTTTTGATAGACTGACCCCTTTGGTAGTCATTAGTGACACACTTGCAGCACAGCTGTACGTAGACGACATTCTGGGACCCTTTTTATTGTCGTTCCTTTTGCACCACCTCGGACTTACTTTTCAACAAGATAATGCCCGGCCGCATACGGCACCTGTTGCTATGCATTGTCATCAAACTTGCCGAACACTTCCTTGGCCACCCAGGTCGTCTGATCTCTCCCACCTAAAGCACATTTATAAGGTGATGGGAAGACGATTGCAGCTATCGCGGAATGCTGACGATTTAGCCCGACAGTTAGAGACAATTTGGCAAGAAATCCTACAGGAGACCATACGAAAACTTTATCAGTCTATGCCACGCCAGTTGACAGCTAGTATCCAGGTGAGAGTTCGACCGATGCCGCATTGACATCCTCACTTTGCAGTCATCAAACTCTGAAATAAATCATTTAATTGTTCAGAAATTTTAATCTTTTTTTTTCTGTGCATGTTCTTCATATCCACCAATTTTTGTCTTAATCGGACAACTCCTTCTTGGCGCGTCTTTTTTTTTGTTATAGAGTGTATTTTGTGATTCAGATAGATGCCTGGTATGGATTATTAATTTTGGGACTCTACATTTTCTCAGTGGACCGTAACGAGGAAAGCTATACCAGTATATTCAAATTCCCTCTAGAAAGTTAGGATGACTACCTACCTTGGGATGATATTACAAATCATACTTGAAATTATATATATATATACTAGCTGAAAACCCGCACTTTGCTACGGAGAATATTCAAATTAAATACAACGGTCAATGTATGCAATTAATGCAAAAAAAAAATATATATATATACTAGCCGAAAACCCGCACTTCGCTACGGAGTACATTCAAATTAAATACAACGGTCAATGTATGCAATTAATGCAATATATATATATATATATATGTATGTATAATAAATGCGGCGATAATGTATACAATTCATGCAAAAAAATACATATTTATAAAAAATCGTAAGAGATATTTTTATAGACAAAATAATGTAGAAGAAAATATTCAAATTAAATCTAATAGGACATACTAAAGAATATAGTACAGTTAATGTAGTACAGTTTGAGGAACATATCTTTTACTGTATTTTAATATTTTTTTGGATAATGTCCAATCGTCTGCCGCATTAGCAAGGGAAAAAATATTTTTTTGTCTATTTCATTGTTATGGACGGGACGATAAATTTATTTAAAGTACCAGAAAAAGAAATCACGTGATCAGCATTTAATAAATTAAATTCTAAAATTTAATCTTTAAAAATTCACCAAAATTCAGAAAATGGAGGGAAAGATTCGCAAATGTTTTCATCTTAAAGGAATTGTTATGATCTTTCTTGTGATATAAATTTCATAACCCTCAGATTATTATTTTAAATGCAAACTTGAAAAAAGTTACTAAAGCAGCTTAAAAATTTAATTTAAAAACAAACTAAGAAGAATCTTTCAAAAATCTTTCTTAGTGCAAATTTACACTATAAGAAGTATCGTCATGCAAAATTTCAGCCCTTTAGGTCCAGTGGTTTGGTCTCTGCGTTGTATGTCAATGAGTCAGTCAGTTACGGAACTGTTTTATATATATAGATTTTGTCGCAAGATAACGTATAACCTACGTTTCAACTGTAACTTACAGGAAACTTATGAAAAACGCGTATGGGGAACACACAACTTCTTAAAATCGACAACAAGAAAAGGGGATGGCTACATGTTTCAAACTAATTAACAGTTTATTCTCAGGGCGAGGAACATTAGATGTTGTTGTTGTTGTTGTTGTGGCTTATTCCTCAAGGTCTGGCCGAAAGCTAGACCAAGTGCAAGAGGTCGTGGACTCTCAAAAAGTCATACACGAGAAGAGCCGCAGAAAATAGATTCTCATGCAGCATCCCCACTCAGTTCAATCTGTGGGCAGGTGATACCGGTGAAGCACATTTAGTGCAACTTCGAAAAGTTTTCTGCCCATTGATAAAAGTAAGGCTCCCGATGTGTCCACTCATGAGTCTACCAATGGTGACCAGGACTGACATTAGATGTGATTGTGAATAGTTCATAGGTGAATTGTTCACAGTGACAATCACACCTGATGCTTCTCGACCTGTTGATGAGCTATTAATTGGTTCGAAACATATTGCCATCAATTTATTTTACAAGAAATTTTAAAAAGACTGTGTAATCTTCTGCATGTTTCAAATATTTTCTTTTTTAAAATATCCCCTCAAAATTATTTTATATTATGTTATAAGGTTTGAAAATTTTTTTGATGCATACAGAAAACACATATTTTTAAAATTAAAGCTTTTGTGATAGAAGGAATTTGGAAAGTCTGTCTTACAGAAAGAATTAAAGTCTAGAATATCATACATAAGTTATTAACATTCACAGTCCATGTTTAAAATACTTGATTACGTGATTTTTTACAAGTTTGTCATTAAGTCACTGAACCTTTTCTAAAGAAGCATTTAAAATTCTAGCCCTTCACCCTTTTATATATTTTAAAGTATCTAAAAGTGATGAACGGATAAACAAGTTTAGATTTTCGTCCATTTTGGACCATAATGCAGAACTTCTGCGCTATTTATACCATTATGGCCTCCATTTTATGATATCCCTTCTCTTTCCACTTTAAAAACAAAATAAACCTAACTCATAAAATTCCTAGATTGCTTATCGAGCTATTAAATTGTCGTTCTCAGTGTAAATTGAGTTGCATATAGGTCAGTTAAGAAAAATTTATTCGTACTTTAAAAAAATATGAAAGAGAAAGGAAAAAGTCTTGAAACTTTGAAAAGTCTCAGTATTCATATTAGTAATTATTATTTTAAAACAATATGTAGTTTATTATGGATGATTTTGACAATTGAGTTTAACTTATATCATCTGAATTTAATAACTAATTTTTTATTGATTTCTTTACTTTCTTTCGACGTAAAAATTATGCAAAATATTAAATATTTTTCACGGGTTTCGTTAGATTGGTTAATGTTGCATTTTCCCTTCTGTTGAAGTTACTGATAATAATAAAACTCTAATATTCCTTGATTTCGTGTTCTTCAAATGTTATAAAGTTTCTCTAATGTTACAGAATCAGCTTGTGCTGATATAGTGTAATGGCAACATATTGGTTGAATTCCCCAAACTCCAATCTCTATGTTAAGCTATGGGAAATTTTCTCTATTGGTATTTTTCTGATAACACGTGAACAAATACATATTTCTGAGAGACAGGATTTTCCATCTGAAAGTAGGTATTTAATGATATGCATTGGTTTTTCCAGCTTTTATCTTTTAAATCAACATTTCTGAAAAAGGATTTAGTGGAAAACTTTTATCGAGAGTCATCAAAAATTTTGTGGCCACTTAAAAAAAAGGAACATTTTCTAAGTTTGAGAAAAGATATGCGTTTTTACTATTCATATGCAGAAAATAAAATTCAGATATAGGCAATCGGTACGATGAGATTAGATAAACACTGAGAGGAAAAGTTCTGATACTTGAACACAGGGCTAGAAGATTTACCAGTTTGAATGACGTGTCTCCGCAATATTTATAAATAAATTAGAGCTATAATAATTTTAGGATGTAAGCTCTCTTTCTGAAATCTTTAAGTTATTTCTGCCACCAAAGTTTATCTGAAACGTAGCAACGTTTGATATTCATTTTATTGATTTTGCTATTTTTGTATTAGCTACTTACCTATGATTTATTTTGCAATCGATAAGTTGATCTGAATAAATAACTACATAACATACATTCAAATAAATCTATAAATGCTTTAAAAATTGTTAATTTATCACTAAATTAACTAAATAGCTCTTACCTATTGTATTCAGACTTTCCTTATGGGCTTTACGTATTGCTTTAGATTATTGTTACATTTCTAGTTTATTATAATAGTGACTTTATCATAATAGTTAATCGAAACCCTTGATTATAGAGGAATATTAATAATGATTATCGACGAGTTCCTCTAGTAAATGGAGAGGAGAATATCGCAGATCAATTTAGTCTTCGAAAATGTAATCTTTTGAAGTATTTCCTATCCTTCTTTTGAATTAACTTAGTGCTAATTCGTCATTACTTTTCACAGTTTCAGGCGTTAGTTTTCAATATCTTTATGTGCAACTCGCGTGTAGTTAAAATAATTATAAGTAATTTTCTTTTTATGGGGGGTCATCAATCTTTTTATTAATCTTAATCATTTGCAAAGATAAATGCCATGAAACATCGTTTAATACTACAGGTGAGATAATTCGACTTTTGAAGTTTTTTTTTGATTCAGTTAAAATCTCAAAATCCAGAAGAAAGTGATTGTTAGATAGGCAGTGACTTAGGATGATTACTCAGGTTAAATATTTTGTAATATAGCCCCATAACGAGTCTCTTTTTAACACTATCATAAATTTTGTGAAGGTTTAAGTTATTAAATTTTTGTTGCAGATCACGCACGAACATAAAATGAGAAGTTCATATTATGTTACTAATGTTTAATTGTTAGTTTATGATGCTTATATATATGTTTTATACATATAAACAGCAATATTACATTTAGATCTGAATATTTACTTTCATTTACATTCTTGCATTCCCAGTTCATTTTAACACCATCATCAGACAACGTGGCATAAAATTCAATATCTCGCATTCCTTCTCATTATTTATTTTCAAAGAAAACAAGGACAAATATTTTAGTACATTCGTGGTGATAGTGCTAATCACTGGAGCTGCTTGACCCTGTACCAAACCATTGAGGTGGTGTTAAATTAGTCTTGGAGCTTTTGTTGCTGAATCGTAGAAAAAATCTTAACGTTAACACTTAAACTCTTGAGAATGTATTGAAGACAGGCTGGTGCACTGTAGATTAGATATTCCATACAGGAAAAGTTTCAGTCCCATTCTGGAAGGCCATCTGTCTAAAATGTCCGGTTCTGAATTTTGGGATTTTTATTTGGAGTTTGAGATTTTAAAGTCACAGAGGTAGATAATATTCAAATACAGTGAAACTTCTCAATGGTGACCAGTAATGGTTCCTTAAAAAGGGTGGCCTGCAGAAATAGGTTTCTTCCATAACGTTGGTTCTATGGAGTCTTTAATCGGTTCTGAACAACATAGGACCGTTTAGAGGGGTGGCCGGATAGAGAAGTTTCACTGTAATATTACAACTGACGTTTGAATGAAATTTTGGTTTATAATGACAGAATAATTCTCTTTCACATTTGAAAGAACTAATTTTTAGGTTCCTTCAGAGGAAATTTTTTTTTACCATTTTGCAATTTATACCATTAAAATGATTAAGTAAAGACTTTATTTAAAAATTTATATTTTATGGGAATTTCTAGAAGTTATAACAAACAGATATTAGTGCAATAACTAACAAAGAAAATGCTTAAAACTAACTTTGCAAAACTATTTGTTCTAATGAAGCATCGTTATAATTATATTACTTGTTAGTTAAACTACCGAAACCTCGCTTGTGTAGATCGTAAAAGCTGGAAACTACTGCAGAAAACGTTAAATAATTCTAACGCAATTTCAGAAAAGAATTTCACTCAAACTCATTCCTTTGTGCGAAAGAATTCAAGAAAAACATATTTTTAAGAGATATTGTGCATTATAAACAGATCAGTCATGCCTGTCTATGCTTTAAATCTAGTTGAAATTTTCGGGTAGCTCTGAAAAAAATTAGACCATATATGTATATATCAATATCTTTACTAGAGTACCTTATAGTTTTCTCAATATTCTTAATATAAATAGAAATGAATAATACAGTTTTTAATACTATTATTACTTTAAGTAAATTAACCTTGATGGATTTTTAAAGTTTTATATATATGTAATTAAGGAAAGGACTGGAAAAGTCAACTAGGCAATACAAGTTTTCGTCATTTACCACTGATCTTTAAAGATAATAATCTTCGAGTTTCATCAGCATAGTTATTCCCTTTGTTAATATCTCTGCCAAATAAATATGATCTGCATTAAACCGAGCTATAAATGCAACGTATTAAAATCACAATGTGAATTTCAAAAGCATTTGCGTTGCTACTCTCAGGGAAAGACACGTATAATGATGAGCGGCTTTTATTCACCTATAGAAGGAGTTAGTAATAACCATTAATACATAAATTGTGCTTAAAATTTGCAACTATATCCTAGTTCATAAACAAAGATTAGATTTAGTTTTATGATTTTCGTCTGAGAACATTAGCTTATTTAGTGAAAGGTAGTAATTTACGTAGTAAAAGGTAGTAATTCCATCTTTAGTAGGTTTCATGCCTTTTTATGAAATTTCATAATCAGAAGAAATATCAGTTAATGTTATTCTAACAAAACGACAAAAATTCTGTAACAAAGCTATTATAAAAAATGCCATGCGTGCATCAAGAAAGAGAAAGTGTTGTCGCAATTCTTGCATAAACCTATCTGATGTAGAAATATTTTTTTGGCACGTCACGTTGTCTAAGCTAATTACGCACCATTCATGATTAATTAATTTTCTGCATGAGGATCCGGGTTCCTGAAAAGTTTTTTTTTAAATATAATTATATTACAAATTTATGTTTTGAATAGATGTATTAAATAGGCTTTAAATATTTGAACACCAGACAAATAAAACTTTCAACGTATTCTAAATTGTTGAAGGAAAACTATCTAAAATCTCCGGCTTGCTTTCAGAGAGTTCATTGTGTTACCATTTATTTGAATTATGCTAACATGTAAAAGATTTTAGGTGTTTTATGGTGGTTATGTGGAAATAATGACCTTATACATTTAACCAATTGGTGTCAGATTTCGGTTAGTTTGTACTATCGCAGCAAGAAGAAGATTATAAATATTTTATATAAGCATGAAAAGTATCAAATTAATAACTATGCAATTTATTCTGTGGTTAATATTTATGGATCTGATAAGATTTGAGATCCTGTAAAATAATGTAAAATTTTGCTATACAATGTTCCATTCTTCGTATGTTGAAAATGTCTTTCGTTTTAAATACTTTTACATGGTTACGTTTTTCTATCCGAATTGTTTTTATATGAATACAGAGAGAAATTTTACTACATGATTAAGAATACATAAAAATTAGAAAACCACTGGGAATCATACTACGGACAAATGTGAAAAGTTATTGAACATGAACAATTTAACTTCTGAAAAACTAAATTTTGCCCCATTATTGTTTGTGTTAGTTTTAAGCTCTAAAAATGCAACTTCATGGAAGTTTTGCATCTCGACACTGATAATAAAATAATCCCTTTTATAGTAATTAACAATACGAAAAATTACCACAGAAGATATGGGAATGCTTTTTGTATGCTTGCTATTGAAATTCTTTCACTTTCTCGTTAATTTTTTTTTTACAATATTTTAAACGGTTTGTCCATTTTTTAAAGACAATTACTTCCGCCATTTCTAGTTACTTTTTTCCTTTTACAGTATTTAAACAGTTATATATTTTTCTAAAGAAAGTTATTCCCACCATTTTCAGTTACATTATTCCATTTTTGAATTGCGTGTTACGCACCATTTCTATTAAAAACTTTTGATGGGGTGTAATCTGTATCTTTCTTCTCCTGACATATTTAGAACTCTCTTACTTTACCCAATAGAAATGTGCTGATATATTTCGTGCATGAATATTTTAGTATTTGTTTAGGTGTGTAGGTGTTTCTATATGTTCAGCATGTTGGTCATGATAAGGCCAATTCGAAAAATACTATTTATTAACAACACAACATAAAAGTTAAATAAATTATTTACAGCAAACCATATTTACGTGCGCAGTTATCATAAATCAATGGCAGAGAGAGAATACATAAAAATGGTAATAATTTTTAAAGTCAAAAACAAAGTTGAGTAGTTTCTGTCCCTGCTCTGCTGAACGATGATATGCCACCACAACTACTCCCCCCCCCCAAGTGAGATACTCGGACAAAAATGTATCTCACTGATAAGGCACTGGCAAACGAATTTCACGTCCACTTCTTGTCAGTTTGGTTGAGGAAGCAAAGGGTAACTGTACAAACCTGATCCTTTTTTTTACTGATTCTGCTGGTTTGTCAACATGACTTTTCCTAAGAACTGATGTAATATCAATTTCAGAAGAATTGTGAGAAAAACATGGTTTAAGTCTGTCTATTGAAATATTGACATTTTTATTCTCTATGAGAAGAGTGTAAATTTTATCAGATCACTGTATAACCTGATATGGCCCATGATATGGAGGTTGCAGGCTCTGACGAACGATGTCGGTGCGGACGAATACTTGTGAGCAATTTTGAAGGTCTTCGAAAACGAAGTGTTTCTGCTTGCAGTTAGTTGAAAATGGAATAGGTTTTACATCTTTGATAGCTCCCTTAATTTTTTGGTAAAATTCTGGTTGGGGTTGAAATTTCGTATCTTCAAAGCAATCGCATGTTAAACGAATGTTTTCACCATAAAGAAGTTCTTCTGGAGTAGAGTGGAAATCAGCGTGCCAAGTTGTCTGCAATCCAAGCAATTTTACTGGAAAAGTTCTTGTCCAACTTTTATTTTCCTGGCACATTAGGCTCGCTTTTAGTGTACGATGCCAGCGTTCTATGCATCCATTTGCCTGAAGATGGTACGATGTAGTCCTGTTTCGTTTAAATCTTATTAATTTTGACAAATCTTGAAACAGTTGAGCTTCGAATTGTGTAACTTGATCAGTAGTTATGACTAATGGTACTCCAAACGGTGAAAATCAACATTTTAACAAGTTATCTGCTACTGTTTCTGCTCGAATATCAGACATTGGAATTGCTTCTGCCACTTACTGTATCTGTGATAATTAAGCAATAGCAAAATCATTCGGATGATGATAAGGGACCAATAATATCCAAATGGATTTCTGTAAAGCGTTTGCTGACAATGCTGAAAATGACTCTGCACATGTCGTGTAACTTTGGATTTTCGACATTTAAGACAACTTCTAGTCCAAGTTCTGGCGTCCTTGTGTATCGATGGCCATATAAACTTTGATATCGATAATTTAGTGGTAGCCTTGATTCCAGGATGTGCAAGATTATGAACATTGTTAAAAACAATTTTCCTGAATGTTACTGGTATATAAGGCCTCTTTTTCTTTGAAGAACTGTCACAAAAAATATCACAGAACCAAATACAGGAACTTTTTCTAATTTTAGAGACGAGTTCTGGGATGAAAGAATTTCTTTTATCTTCTTGTCTGTTTCCTGTGCCTTAGCTATAGCTTCATGATCAAGCACTGATTGAATATGCAACTCGTCTAGTCTAGACAGTGCATCGGCAATGATGTTGCTTTTTCCAGATATGTGCTGAACGTCAACAATAAATTGTCCAATATATTCCAGGTGTCTTTGCTGTCGAGGAATTGCTTTATCTAACTTCTGGTGGAATGCATAAGTGAGTGGTTTTTGGTCGGTAAAAATTGCAAAGTTTCTACCTTCCAAAAATTGTTTGAAATATTTCACAGAAGAATATGCAGCTAAAAGTTCTCTGTTCATATGTGCTGTAGCGTTTCTGAGTAGCAGTTAGCTTTCTTGAAAAGAAACTAAGCTGTTTCCAGATGTCTTCTTCTAGTTGTTGAAGTACAGCACCGATACCGTTATTTGATGCATCAAACATTAAATAAATACGTGCATTTTCTGATGGATGAACTAGCACTGTTGCGTGGCATAGCTGTTGCTTACTATTTTGAAATGTTTGAACTGCTTCTTCTGATCAGGGAATTTTTTTGTTGTCATTCTTTTTCTTCCCTTTTAGATATTCGTTCAGAATGGCTTGATTTTCTGCTGCATTAGGAATAAATCAATGATAAAAATTGATAATTCCTAAGTATCTTCGCAATTCCTTTACAGTTTCAGGAAGCTTCAAATCTTCAATTACTTTTATTCTTTCTTGTGTTGGTTCGATGCCATTGGAAGAAATGCGATGACCTAAGAAATTTACTTCCGTTTGAGAAAATTTACACTTTGCAATATTTATTACCAGGCCAGCATCTTGAAGACGTTGAAAAACTTGTCTAAGATGACTAATGTGCTGAGTTTCATCCTTAGATGCAATGAGAATATCATCAAGATAGATGAAGCAAAAATATAAGCCATGAAATACGGAATGAAGAAATCGTTGAAAAGTTTGGGCTGCATTGCGCAATCAAAAAGCCCTTCTGGTGAACTCGTATAATCCAAAAGTTGTGCAGATGGCTGTTTTTTCTATGTCAGATGGTTCTACTGGTATCTGATGGTAGGCTCTTTCTAAATCAAGGGTTGGAAATACAGTGCATCCATGCAAATGAGAAGTGAAATCATGCAAGTGCGGAATAGGATACCTGTCTGGTTTTGTAACAGCATTCAACGCTCTATTATCCACACAAGGTCTACAACCACCTTTTTTCTTTGGTACTAGATGTAATGGACTTGCCCAAGGACTGCTGGAAGGTCTGAAAATTCCTTGTTCTATCATGTATTCAAGTTCATCCCTTGCAATCTTAAGCTTGTCCGGAGCTAGGCGGCGAACTTTCGCTATGACAGGAGGACAACTTGTTATAATATGATGTGTAACTAAGTGTTTGGGTTCCTTAATCAGTGAACTTTGCAAAGTTATTGCCTTGAATTGATTAAGAAGGTTAGATATTGCAGAATTATACGTTGAAGATGCTATTGTAGTGAGAGAAAAATTTGAAAATGAAACTATTGTACCGAATGATGACAAAGAAGTTAAAGGAACAATAAGGCGTTTTCTTTTTAAATTAACTAATAATCTAAATTTTTTGAGATAATCAGCTCTTATAATAGCTTTTGAAACTTTTGCTATTGTGAAAGGCCAAGTAAATTGGCGGTGAAGTTCGAGATCGTTTTGGTGCCAAAAGTTTGAATTTTTGAACCTTTGGCGGCAAATAAAATAAAATCTGATGTTTTATTATCCCTTTGTTTACATGCAGGAATAACAGATATATCAGTTTCCGTGTCGATTAAAATTTCCTTGCCAGTTGATTTATCGAATAAATATAAGTGGCAACTTTTCTCGTCAATATCTCCGGCCGCATCGAGCGATTGGCTTATTGGTTTTCCGAATTTTCTTTTTTAAATTGGCATAGTTGTAAACATTTTTTAGCATTTCTTCCAAATTTAAAAGGATACCAGCAATATCCGTGTCGAGATGAATTCGATTTGGATCTAGCTCGTCTCCCGTATTCTCTTGATTTACTACACGATCTAGTATTTCGAGAGAATTCGTCGAATTTTTTTGTTAATGCGGCTATATCCGCTTGCAACGCTTCTAATTTACTCCGGTCGGATGATGGTGTCAATGAGCCAAATTTCGTTACTGGGCATATTTCTGGCGTACTGTAAACGACAGTAATTTTATCGGCCATTTCTGCAATGTTATCAAGAGAATCTTTGCTTATTGACATAATGACTTGCATCTGTTGTGGAAGCCTTTGTAGCCACAGGGATTTTATAACTTCATCAGAAATATAATTTCCTGCCAAGCTTTTCATCTGCCGTAAGAGATCGGATGGGCGTTTGTCGCCAAGTTCGAGGTCGTTCAATAGATTTTTTAATCTCGACTCTTCGGTGTCAGTTAGTCTGTTTAGCAAAGCGTTTTTTATTGTATCGTATTTATCACCTTGAGGAGGATTTGACAATATATCAACAACAAAATCTAAAGCATTTTCATCTAACGCAGCAACGACGATATTATATTTTGTCGTATCTTGAAAAATACCGCTATTAGCAAACTGCCCTTCAAGCTGTAAAAACCATAATTTTGGCTTGTTTCGCCAAATATTTGGAGGCTTAACTGATACTCGATTAATTTCAGTATTTAGATTTCCGAGATTTAATGCAGTAGAATCATTTTCCTTTTTAGCCATTTTAAATAAAAAGGCGAATAGTAAAATATTTATTATTGCGAGAACGTACCTCAATTTTCGATGACTTACAGCGTTTAGCAACGATCAATTCTTCAATATCATGTCCTTGGGTAACCATAGGTATATTAAATACCTAAATATTCTGATTCCTTTGTGATTCTCCCTCTAAGAGAAGGGCATAAGAAGCCTTTTTGCTTGAGAAATGGTTATGTATCAGCTTCTCTGAAACAAGTTGAAATCACTAGCTTTGATAAGCGATTCCATAAAGTTGTGATTCCTGGTTCCACTCTTTGTAGAGTTAACTCTATGTTCATATTCATTAAGTATCTGTGAATAGGAATATATTGTAATTTTTGTCTCACATTCTGAAAAATCTCCCAAAAAGTCAAAAGTAACACATGGACCACCTGCCCGTGACCACAATTTAAGGGATATATTTTCATCCCAACAATACACTCTTTTCAACGAATATGAACTCGCATATATTTCGGTATATCGAAGAATGCTGAGCTATTTTCTAGATCGTCAGCAAATTATTAAACATCTTTCTGAGCAAGTATTTTACAAAAATATCTTAGAACACCTTTTGGAAATAGCTGCACCACGTCAAATAACATAGAAAATAATTTTGAAACACATAAATCAGGTGAAAAAAGATCATGCATAATAGAATATTTTCTATGATTTTCTTTTTTTTGTTTGGTAATCCTCATATTGCATTTGGTTCCAATATGAAAGCTCAGAATTAGTGATTTCACAAACTTATACCACATGTATCATTTTCACCCTGAACTTAAAGCTGTTTCACATGGCATGAGTAATGGGAATACTTTGTTACAATCTAATGGCATATTAAAAATCTCAACTACTTTAATGCGTTGTAAACTCGTTGGAATTTTCCCCCTGAACCTGTAAAATTCTTAACACGTAAAACAAATGTACGAAACAATCTTTTAAAGTTATTTATCTGTGGAGTTTAACACCATGTAAGTTTGGAGACTAATTTGAGAAATAAGTTCTCCTTTAGATGTTTCTACTTTAATCAATAACGTCTAACACAAAGTGCTGAAAACAGGAAAATCCGTGGTTGCTAACGGGGAACTATTAAATCGCAACCCCCGCCCTATTGCAGACATATTTTAGCAATCAGCAGTTTGACTGTTCATTTGCGTGCTGTCTTCATATCATGCGTGAAGCGCCTTTTATATTAAGTGAAGGAAATAGGGGATTAATGTGACGGAAATTTTTAAAACTGAGGTCGTCAGGCAAATTTATTAAATCTTTAGAAATGATTTGCGTCATTTTACGTGACAGGTTAAGATGAAATGGAAGTATATATGTTTCTCGATACCATTGTAAATTTTCGCAGTCTGCGTAAGATATCTTAATATTTAGATACACGTTTTTCAAATTATAAACATGTTATTTTTTAAATTAATGTTTAAGGGAAATATATATTACATAAGAAAAATTGGGATGTTTTACCTAAATTAATTCTTGAATGTCCTCAATATCACCGAAAAATATCTTCAGTATACAAATTTACTTCTTTGAGTGAGACTCATATGAATGAAGCGAGAGACTCTCATAAGCACTTAACGTTGGCATCCCAGTCGTTGAAAACTAACGCATCTCTAATGAATAATTATATTAATTTTTTGCAAAAACAGTTTCCTTCTGTCATTCTACACCCCATCAACGAGGATACGAACTCTATATTAGACACAGAGAAAAGATAAGGTTGCCTAATAACTGAAAATTTTCCTTTAACTAGTAAAGCGAGAATTTTACAAAGTGCTTCTAAATTTGGTACACAGGAAGAACAATAAATATACCAAATCAATACTAATATGATCTACTAAGACATCAAGAGATGGAGGAAATTAATCTTATTTGCTTACGCAATAAACAAAATCTAGCACACGCTTTCTGCCACAGCAGGTGTTTATACTTCTGGCTTGAGGGATTCGTGGAGTTTTCTCTTGATGACCCGACCGTTCTTGAATGTGCCCTCAAGCACTGGTTGGCTGTGCATTACATAAATACATACCAATCATACAAAGTAGCTACAAAAGTAAGACAGTTAAAATTAGTAGAAATGCACATTCCTGCAACTGATATTCACCCAACCTGCATGAAGGGCTTATAGAATCATTAACCAGTACAATACGATGCAAACGTTTCTGTAGGTAGTTATGTTCTGTAAGCACTCTAAAACAGGCGACACCAGTAGCCTTAGGCAAAGTCGTAGGTATGCAATCTCTATCTCGCGAATGAGTACTCCATCACTTACCCTGAATATTTTCCCGAAATGTTGATAATCTAAAATTTTTAATTAGCTTTTTAATACTTCACTTAATGTTACACAGTGGTAATAGGGGACTTGTTGGGGAATTTGAGCACCAGGTTTAACCAAGTAATCATTCAGCTCGTTTCCATGGATCCCACTGTGATTCGGAATCCATTTGGGAACAATTTTTGTCTCAACTCTTATAATACTGCTCAACTTTTCTTTAGAATAATAGACAGGCTCTTAATTACTGTAATAATGAGTGGTAAGAGACACGATGGCCGCCTATGAATAACACACTGTCATCTTCGGGACAATCTACTACTTTATCAATCGCAATAGAGACAGCAACAATCTCTGTGTGATAGTTGTCACAATATTTCCCAATAGGCCAGCAGATCTTGAAACTAGTCGAATAGGTATCCGATCCAGCGTTCGTGGTCGTATTTTCAGTTGAGGTATCTTTATAAACAAGCAGCCAGGTTTCAGGTGGGTATCTATCGTAGATGGTACCTAAAGTGGCAGATTTTAGAACAGGAGAGGAGAAAATCCTATTTATTAACAGGACAAACGAGTTCCAATTGTCTCTCAGCTAGCTTTAAATCACGGTATATCTGTAACAAAAAGTTTATAGCTTAAAAAATGGTGTGAAATGGATTTAAGTTGAAGATCCTGGTCTGTTTAGCACTTCTGGTTTTAAAAAATGGCCGTTAGGCTGCAAACTAATCAATCTTTAAGCAAACTATCCTCATTTACTTTCCAAATTACATTTTTAAAATGAGATATTTATAAAATAAGATTGTACTTATATGAAATAATGATTATCTTTTTAAATTATAAATATCATGGTTTTTTGTACATCAAATTTTATTAGCATTCAAATACATGGCAATATCCTTTTTTAACATGAAAAGATGCATTACACAGCAAACTACAAATTAAAAAGAAAAAAAAACTAATGTAATACTTATGCATATATAAAAGTAGTCGAACGTAATCAGCTTAACCAATTAAATAGGGTCCCCGACTTCAATATTTAAGGTAAGGGATTTTAAGAATTCACCGTATTATATTTCATTCAGATCTGTGTTCAGAAAAAAATAGAAGGAAATAAACATGACTAAAAACAAATTTAAGAGAGTATTTTTCATTAAGACGTGACATATAAATTGTCTGTTTTATATATTCCTTTTTCCAAATTATAAATTCTTTATTCAAAACAATTGTCCCAACTACGTTTTTATTTAAGTATTTCTTTTCTAAATTTTTGAATAGAAAGTAGCAGTGAATGATATGAATAGATTTTTCCCTACGCAAAAATAAAACAAATATATTAATTGGAAAAAATTACTAATTCGCAATGGTAATTTTTTTGTATTTATAGTTTAGTAAAACGAGATGTCATGAGAGACATTAATATGTTATGAATATTCTAAAACTAATTTAGCTTCTTTTAAAATCCTTAGAAAATGATGCTTATTTTATGATAACATTTATATCTTTTTGAATGAGAAATATTTTTCAAATTGATGTATATATATATATATATATATATATATATATATATATATAACGTTACCTCACAAATGTAAATATGTTACCAAGTGTTGTATGAAATATTAATATCAAGTCGATATTGCCTTAAAGTAAAAGCCGATAAATGTCAATACAAGTCGATACTGACTAAGCTAAAAGCTTAAGAATATCTTTTTTTTACTCTTTAGATATATTTTTACTTTTTTAGGACCCATTTTGATATCGAGAAATAATTTGTTTTATTGATGGTTATTATAAGAACAACTTGAAAAAAGTTGTGTCGTCAGAATTTCCATTTTTTCTCAATATCCTCCATTCTAGCTTCAGTATCATATATTCTTGTTCTTATTACTTGCATACTGTATTATGCCAATGTCTGAATGATTTTATACATTTTCAATTATTTTTTAATTCACATTAAGGAAAAGACAGTAGCTGCTTCCGTACAATTTCACTCTTAAATTCGCTGTACCTCTTCCTGTCTTCCTCTTCCTTTTTCTAATTATTTATATATATATATATATATATATATATATATATATATATATATATATATATATATATATGTGTGTGTGTGTGTGTGTGTGGGTCGATAAAATGAGGACCAAGCATGCTTGGGAACTAAACTCTGGGGATCCCACGTCAGGTTGACCACCTGACTGAGACGTATGTTGTATGGCACCCCAAGCCCACGGTCACGAAAGCGGAGATGGGTACCGCCGGCCCTGGTCCACATCGGACTGTTGCTCCGTGAGTTTTTATATATATATATATAGGGAAGCGTCTCTATCCAGCCACCTCTGTAAACGGCCATAATTTATTCAGGACTCATAAAACACGCTATAAAGCGAAGTAGCCCAGTAGCTCTGTACATCTTACCGTGCAAAAGATTAGGTATTAGATTTTTTCCTACTGGTATATGTTTAGTCCAGTAGTGAAAAACCGAGTTTTCCAATTCGGAAGACCTCGGCGGAATTTTCTGTGGCCCGAAAACAACGAATTTTTTTTTCATTTCTTGGTTTTTTTCAAATATCTCGGTAATGAGTGGTTCTAAAGCTTAGATTGCAATTACAACCTTAAATAGGACAAAATTATTAACAAATCTTACTTTTACATCTTTTTTATAAACCCAATAACAAGCGATCTACAGCGTCAGGAAAATGGGATATTTTATTCAGCTTGTGGAGAAAGACGCAAAACTTACTTCTCTAACACCCTAACATTTACAATTGCTATATATATATATATATATATCGATATTTGAGAAATTAACAATATGTGTATTACAACATATATATTTTTTTACTCACACATACTTGAATAGTGTGCATATATATATAAAAAAAAATAATGAAAAATTTCTATCACGTCACGTTTTCTTGAAAAATTCAATTTTACTTTGATTTTTATGAACATTTACCATAATTTTTTTTTCGGAGTTGAATTTCTTCCCTCCCTGCCTGACCATCATTCTACCGTGGTGAAACCTTCAGAATACCCCTCTGAGACACCTCCCCTAGCATTACAGATTATGTAAGACAACTTTATCTTGCCTATTTTCGCATGAAACTCAGAGATTAGGACAAATCATGGGTTCCTCATAAAGTTTGTGTGCAGTGTCTCAATGATCTACGCTTATGCTCAAAGGAAAGAAGACTGCCATACGATTTGGAATTCCTATGACATGGAGGGAGCCGAAAAACCACTCTGATGATTGTTACTTTTGTTCCTGCCGTGTCCGTGGGTATAACCCCAAAAATCATAAGCTAATCTCTTATACTGATAACATTCCATCAGCCATACGCCCCGTTCCTCATGGACCTGATGTGCCAGTGCCTTTGCCTCCAACTGAATTGCCTGTCATTTTTTTCAGAGTCTTCAGACTCGGAACATTCAAAAGTTCAAAGCTCCACTACCGAATATAAGCCCTCTGGAGGCAAGGACCTCCAGAGGACTAATTCCGAGGCCCTTTACCTTTCTTTCAGGTTGAACTTAATGATCTGGGCTTTTCAAAAGAGGGTGCTGTATTGTTGGGCTCCAGATTGAAGAAACTGGAAGAAAAAACTTATTGGCCAAAGGACCCTTTTTTTATTGGTACAGGAATCGAGAAAAGGAATTTGTTAGGCACTTTGAGGAAGAGGAGAACCTGGTCTATTGTGCTAATGTTCCCGGATTCACGAGCAAATTTAATATCACCTAAGATAAAGATAAATGGAGGTTGTTTATAGATTCATTGAAAAGGAACTTTAAAGCAGTCCTTATTCATCACGGAACCCAGTATGCCTCTGTACCAGTTGGACACTAAGTGCATTTAAAAGAACGCTATGGAAACCTGGCTCTCGTCCTCAACAAAATAAAATATGCCCACCATGGTTGGACCATTTGCGGTGATATGAATTTTATCTCCATGCTTCTTGGTCAACAAGGCGAATGGGCGAAAAGACAAAATCTTGAACCTGGAAAATTTCTGGGTAATTACAAGGATCCTGATTATAAAGAAATTGTTATGAATATGCTGGACAAATTTCAAGCGTTGGGTTGCTCCATGAGTGTCAAAATACATTCCTTCGCCGACAGCGCAGGGCGCTGCGGCAATACAGATATTCAAAACGCTACATCGTGCCAGGCCAGAGCAAAACACACAAAAGACTCCAGACGCGCGAAATTTCTCGCCCGAGTACGGGTCTATACAACTTCTAATTCGCCAGAAACGGACACGTGATTTCGTAAATCGCGTCATATGGGGTGATGGTTTTCGAATGTTCCACGCTGTTCGCGTTATATAACCGTTATATAAGCTTCGGCCACACGTGCCTTAGGGGAAAAACTAATAAATTACTTCGGTTTGGATTTAGGTAGAAATAAAGAAAGAGGAACTGTGTTCTATTGCGTTAGAATTTGGAAAGGGCGTGTTAAATAGTAAAAAGGGTTTTAAATTTATTTCATATATATTTGTATATATATATATATATATATATATATACAATATATATATATATATATATATATATACAATATATATATATATATATATATATATATATATATATATATATATATATATATATATATATATATATATATATATATATATATATATATATATATATATATATATATAAATATATATGTGTGTGTGTGTGTATACATTTTATGATTTAGGAAACTCGTTAACTTATTCAAAATTTTATTTTTTCCAGGAATTGAAGGTGTGTGAGTAGGAGATCAGCAGAAGCATCCCGCCAACTCTCCCCATGCTTAGATGGCATTACTCTATCGATTCACGCGGGTCAAGGATCGAGCTGGAACTGGAGTCTTCACATTCATCGTTACCAGGTCTGTGACCAGAGATTTCCACCGAGATGCTACCACAAAAGAATTCACGTTCGGCTACCATCGATGGGTCATCAGCTTCAATCGAACGGACTCCAAAATGCTCGGCGTGCATCTCATACTTCGGAACGCAACGGCCAGCACACGATGCTACGTGGACTACACTTTTTGTCTTCTAAATCGAGAACATTTTAGTAAGAATGAAATATACTTTGAAAAGGTAAGTTACACAAAGATTTTGATTTAAATTTTACTCATTGTTGGTTTTGGGATGTCAAAATGATGTTGAAAACTACAAAATGTTTTGACTCTCATACAACGGCGAACGATGCTCAAATGTCAAGGACGCTGGCAGTAGGTGCCAGAGTTGGCATTTCGGACCCTACTCTTTGTGGGGATGTTTATAGTAATTCGAAATAAGCTTTGATTTGTACTTCCTGATGTCTTTCGGTAGCATAGGATGACCTTCTGAACGAACCATCCTCATAGAACAAAACGTGATAGCGTCCTTCGAGAAAACTAACTCTCAGCAGGTACATGTATATATATATATATATATATACATATAAATAAATATTTTTTGTGCACTAATGACAAATAAAGGAATTAGGGTATCAGAGTTTCAGCATAAAAAGAAAATTTTTTTCCTTTATTTCTGAAGTGCTGAACAGATTATCCGGATGCAGTCGTTTCAACTTAAAATGCAGCATTTCGATGGGTTTGAAAGACATAAACATGATACTGAAGGTAAAATTCATCATGATACTTAAAGTAAAATTCATTATAATAATTCGGGTAAATTTCATTTTTAGTATTTTGAATAATTTTACCTTAATTATCTTAAGGGGATGGTGGACCTTTCAAAACGATTTTTGAAATTTTTACCACAGAGATATGAACTTTTGTATATATATTCATTAAAGTATAATAATATTAAACACCTTATAAAATTTTATAAATATTTTTAAAAAAATATTTTATAATTAAAAAATTTAAATTAAATTACCCTTCTTTAAAATGCTCCTTGCGACTCAATTTTAAACTTTTCCCCTTAATTTTGCATTTATATTGCTTATAAATACTTTTTGAACAAAGTTATGTATTTCTTTGTACTTTCGTTGAATAGTTAATTTTTAGAAAATATTTTTATGCTTGTACTCTGAATTTTCGCGAAATTTTTGTACTTTTCTACACTAAAGTTAAACTTTTATAACCTAAATGACCTCGAATCCTAAAATGGATACATAACTTTATTTTGATGTATTACAGGAATCATTATTATAAATTTCATAAAATTTCGTCAAAAATTATGACGCGAGGAGCATTTTAAAGACTTGCAAATCTGGAAATTTCTCATTTTGACAAAAAGTCATTTAAAAGATCATTTTTTATCTCCCTTTAATACTTACTACTCAAAAGCCAAGAATTTTTCATTTTTCTTTTCACTACACATTTTAAATGCATTTCATTCCAATATTTACATGTTTTTAAAATATTAATACACCCCCCAAAAAATTTCCAATTTTTGCTCAATTTTTGGTAATTTGAAAGTCCACCATCCCCTTAACAGATATTTTGATAATGGCGTTATATCTACTTTTTTAATGATAGGAAGGATACTCTGATTGCATAATAGGGTGGGTCGTTTTTTACTTTTTTTAAAATTCGAAATCGTGGTGGGAAAAGCTTGGCAATGCTATGAAATGTTTGTAAAAAAAAACTTTTTGAAATTAAATTATATTTAGGCCCCCCGCTCGGCCCTTGACGTTTCTCCAAAAATACAGAAAAATACATTATTTATTTATTTTTAAATTTTTTACGTATCAAAAATTTTAACCGCCTGTAGTGGAAATTGTTGCATAGCAAGACCCTTTGTTTGTGAAAAATTTTTTTGAAATTAAAATATATTTAGGCCCCCCGCCCGGCTCTTAAAGTTTCTCCAAAAATGTAAAAAATGCATTTTTTATTTATTTATATTTTTTTTTACGTATCAAAAATTTTAACCGCCTGTAGTGGAAATTCTTGCATATCAAGACCCTTTGTTTGTGAAAATAATTATTTTGATATCGTATCATATTTAAAGCCCCCGCTAGGCCGGCGAAATTTTAATATTTTAACTCTTTGAAGCAGATATTTTAATAAACATGTTTTAAAAATTAAATTCATTATAAAACTCAATGTCCCATCTGTATCAAAGGGTTAAAACGGCTCTTTGCTTATTTTGCCAAAATCATGTCAGAATAACCCAGAATTCACCACGAGGAGGTGGCTGCATTCGAATTCCTCCAGCAAAAAACCAAATATGGGCGAAGTTTTTTTCCTGTTTAATGATATAGCAATCTTACACTTTATATTTTGCCTTATTTTTAAAGTTTGGCATCAGCTTTCGAGACACCAATGTTGTATGTATAAAGTCATGGCTACTTTTTGCTCCACAGACAGATGAGGATTCCTCTGATCTTGACTGCCCTTTCGACATCTTATGTACGGCATGGGAGAGTCCACAGCTTACTTTCAATAAAGCCATCTATTTCAGTCATTTTCTCAATTTCTGCACTGGGTATATGTTTAGTCAGTGGAGGTTCTGTAAGTGAACATTTCTTCCAATTGATCAGTTCTGCACAGTCGTTTGCGTGAAATTTGAGAGGCGGAATGACAAAATCACAAGTTGTTTTATTGGGAAGTGTTCGGGCCTTCATGATTCTTCTGAAGCCTAATTTCCTCACATAGGATCGTTTGTCGTTGATCATGGCAATCAGCAGGTTCTCTGGGTGACCATAAAATCATTCATTTGCATTACATGATCCACTACTAATTTCAGCTGTTCGCTCAGATATCTTGAGTAGTGTATAACTTCCCAAAGATTCTGTGTACCAGCTGTGCTTGAAGGCTCACTTTTAGTGAGAAACCAAACTTTTGCATACACTTTTGGAGCTGCCCACTTCTTTTGAAGATGTAGCAACTTGCTTAAATTCCTCATCAAAGAAAAATCCTCTTCACTTTCAGAAGTAGAGCTACCATCCATAAGACTTTCACATTGTTGAGGTTGTCTATTTATCTCAGTTTCAGATTTTTGCTTATTCACACGTTCACCATCCATTGCTTTCCTTGCCACTCTAAGTTTTAGCACCCTAGTGATTTTAGCACCCAAATTCCACATATACATTTTTGTCCAAGATATGTGGTCCTTCAAAAATTCTTGTTCCAAAACCGGTACTTTTCTTGACTTAGGTGCACAATGAAAATTCATGACGCTTACATGTTGAGATATCAAACAGTGTAGATTTTGCATCATTTTCAAATCTTCTTAATTTAATTTTCGCAGCTTCACTTGTTTTTCCAGTAGACTTCTTTATATTCATGAATTTTTTATGAAACTTTTTATGAAACCGCGGAGTACAATCCCACCATCTATCGGGGAAATTCAAAACAAATTCGCTGGCCTAGCGGGGGCTGTAAATATGATACAATATCAAAATAATTTTTTTCACAAACAAAGGGACTTGCTATTTAACAATTTCTACTACAGGCGGTTAAAATGTGTGGTACGTAAAAATTAAAAAATAAATAAAAATGCTTTTTTTTACGTTTTTGGAGAAACTTTAAGGGCCGGGCGGGGGGGCTTAAATATATTTTAATTTCAAAAATTTTTTTCACAAACAAAGGGTCTTGCTATGCAACAATTTCCACTACAGGCAGTTGAAAGGTTTGGTACTAAAAAAATTTAAAAATATATAAAAAATTGTTTTTATTTACGTTTTTCGAAAAACTTCAAGGGCCGGGCGGGGTACCTAAATATATTTTAATTAAAAAAAAATTTTAACAAACATTTGATAGCAATACACAGCTTTTCCCACCACAGGCGATTTCGATTTTTAAAAAAAGTAAAAATCAACCCACCCTATTGCATAATGATGTGTCTATGTTTGTCTGTTGCCTCTATTATTAACTTCATTCAGTGTACCCAATATTTCCTTCCCAAGTCGGCAATAAACATATTTATGGTGCCCTATAAAAAGGGCTTAATTAAAAAAAAGTGATTTTTAGATATTTGTTATTATTGATTAAAAAAAATTTGACTTGTATAAGAGGCTTGAGTTTATCAATTTTGTATACAAAGGTACATTTCTTTGTACAAAAGACTCAAGTCGAAATTATTGTTCTGCAATTGATATAAAAGCCAATAACTTGGTACATTTAAATCACAGTTTTTGACTTAAGCCCTTTATACCGGGCACCATAGATATATTCATGATGTGTATGTGTATTCGTTAATGTAAAGCTTCTCATAACTATCTATGTCCCATGGATGACTTATTGAGATGATAAAAGGTTTCCGAGACATCTCTTGCTAAAAGGTAGATCTGGTTATTTATTGGAGCCTTAAATTCTTAATTTCGTTAGAAACCTTTTGAAGAAACATATGGAAGATATGAACTATTCATAAAAATTTCCATAAACTTTTCTCTCTTGAGATTAAATTTATGACCTTCCATTTGCTGTCTTGTTCAATAATGGAAAGACTTCATAAAGAAGAATGAAATATCTCTAAAAGTCGAACAGGTATTATGATCAACAGAGTAACTGATCTGAACCAAGTATGATCCTCTAAATTTTGTGTGCTATATTTTATGTTACATGACGAACAGATACATTTAACTGAATATAACAGAATTACGATTTTTAGCAGTTATTTTTTAATTAAACAAGATAGTACAACAAGAGCCGTAAGTAATTTCAAAGGCATAAAATGTTTCTTTCGGTAGAACTTAGGATAAAATCTTCGTGACAAGAGCAAAATGCAAAATAACGTGAGCAAGATGTTTAACAGTTTTTTAATGAGTGGTTTTACATATATTGCCCTTCCTTTAATATCCTGTCTGTTGTACGGTTACATTTTGTTACACGAGACTTAGATTTGGACCGGGACCTGTGGTCCAAGTCAATTTCAAATGTCCAATTTCCCATGCCAACAGTCGGAACTGAACACGTAGACTCTTGTTCCGAAAGTCAGTCTGATCTTGATACCTGCTTTAAGAGGATGGTGGACCTTTCAAAACGATTTTTGAAATTTTTACCACAGAGATATGAAATTTTGTATATATATTCATTAAAGTATAACAATATTAAACACCTTATAAAATTTTATAAATATTAAAAAAAAAATATTTTATAATTAAAAAATTTTAATTAAATTACCCTTATTTAAAATGCTCCTTGCGACTCAATTTTAAACTTTTCCCCTTAATTTTGCATTTATATTGCTTATAAATACTTTCTGAACAAAGTTATGTATTTTTTTGTACTTTCGTTGAATAGTTAATTTTTAGAAAATATTTTTATGCTTGTACTCTGAATTTTCGCGAAATTTTTGTACTTTTCTACACTAAAGTTAAACTTTTATAACCTAAATGACCTCGAATCCTAAAATGGATACATAACTTTATTTTGATGTATTACAGGAAGCTTTATTATAAATTTCATAAAATTTCGTCAAAAATTATGACACGAGGAGCATTTTAAAGACTTGCAAATCTGGAAATTTCTCATTTTGAGAAAAAGTCATTTAAAAGATAATTTTTTATCTACCTTTAATACTTACTACTCTAAAGCCACCAATTTTTCATTTTTCTTTTCACTACACATTTTAAATGCATTTCATTCCAATATTTACATGTTTTTAAAATATTAATACACCCCCCAAAAAATTCCAATTTTTGCTCAATTTTTGGTAATTTGAAAGTCCACCATCCCCTTAAAATTCCCCCCATTAATCATCTTGATGTAGTGTCTGATATTTATCATTCACTTTAAAGTTCACTGCATTTCTGGTCTTCCGTACCGAATGGGTCCTAAGAAGATAGAAAGAAAGGTTACATGCGATATTCTTACAAAGTTTTTATGAAAATCACTAGCTTAAAAAATAACAAAAGCTTTTTATCACGGTCCGACTGCCTCCTATATTTTAGGTTTTATTACTTACATAAATCTTGAGGAGAACACTACAGAAATACACAGTTTCTTAAAATCTTCAATAAATATTCTAACTGGACGCTAATTTTGACCTAATAATATAATTCTTCATCGTGGAACATTAGGTGCGGTTGTCTCTATGTATATTTCAGAAACGTGAAACTTTTTTAATATAAATAGGGAATACAAAAGCTTTCCATAAGAACCTCGTGGCAGTCGGTGGCAGATGCGGAGACATAAGATTTGTCTACAAGAGAAGCGAGATTATTGTCCTTTTGTCCATTTCAACTCAATGCCTCAATGGGGAGGAAACCTACATATCGTTCGTTCCTAGAGTTGTTTTTCTATACCCAGACACGCTCAAAAAATTCTTTCTATTTCGCTTCTTCTTGCCACCTAAGAACGAGAGGAGGGATTATTGATGAAAGGTTTGCAAGGGTTTTAATAGTATAGATAACAAAAAATAAATACTGGCTAGAAACCAAAGATAACAAGGCATGCTCGACCAAAATTGTTTAGCACAACCAGCTAAAGTTCTTAGGATTCTCAACCTAAGTTATAAAAATTTTGAAAGACGTTATTTCATAAATGAAAGTCACATGATTTATCCAAATATTAATATAGGTTAAAGTCTTTTTATTTACTTATTTTAGTCAAAACGGACATGAAAATTAATATTTAGGCAATAAAAATGGAAAGAAGAAAAACACGGAAGTGCGATCTGAAACAGGGTTTAAGGGGACTCACTATCCTTAAATCTTTAAAACATTCGATTTTTTTGAAAAAAAATATATGTTAAAGCCTGATCATTTGTGAACAAAATAAACCAAACCGCATGAAAATATTCCGCTTAGTTCCGGAGATATTGATATTCTAAATATTTAATTACTGATCAAGTTTATGGTAAGAAAAATTTTAAACTCATTTTTCTCAAAATGTAATTTTACATCATTCCGCAACTGATATCTCAAAAACTATGAAACATAATTCCATGAAATTTTTATCACTGCATAATCGTGTTATTTTATTGCGTCTGAACTAGAATTATTGCAATCACTGCACATTTTGTTATTGTTTCAGGGGTAAATTAATGCAAAAAATTTAAGAAAATTTTAAGTATATTTTGAGCAGTTTTAAAAAAATTGAAAAAATATTTTAATGTTGAATGTTTTATGTTCAATTGTATTTTGAGTTATTTATTTTAAATATAAAACAGGAATTATATATTTAAGTGTAAAATTAATTTCATAGTTCTGCGCGCAAGCCAGTATACAATAAAAATGCTTAAAATACAAAGTATATATAAAGCATTTTTTTAAAAAAATTATTTAAAATTATTTTTAGAGTTGAAAATTTGTTTATTAAAATAAATATATCAATTTATCATATGCATAAAATTTGGAAAAATTGGGAGTAAATTGAAATAGTTACAAAGAGTCAAAAAGTATGAAAATATGCCTTATTTCCTCGACTTAAGAGTCGTGAGTCCCCTTAAGCAAAAAATGATTTAATCCCAACTTACATTCTCAAAAAATTATAAGTTAGTTATCGATTGTACAAGTCTCATTTAGAAAAGTTATCTTCCAATTTAGATGGTGACATAATTCAAGTTTCGCTTGAAAAGTTCATTATTATCAAGGAAATATATCTCGAATGATAATTAAACTCAATCGAAGTCCGATATTTCTAATATGCATTAAACAATTAAAAAATAACTGAAGTACATGGAAAAAGCGTCCACTTGGGTTTAATGTGAATTTCAATGAATTGGAATTTCATATCACTAACGTATGCCGAATAACAAAATATTAATGCTTATAGAATGCTAAAGAATCATCAAAATATAAAAAAAAAGTTTTAAAGTTCATTGAAAAAAAATTTCTTAGTAAATGTATTCATATCTTAAATTAAAAAAAAAACTCTTTAGAATTATTTTATAACCGTTGAAACATTTTTAAGTTTTAATTGTGTTTCAAGATCACTTAAGTTCAAAGTATTCAATAGCTATGCTCGTTTCAATATTCCTCCTTCTGAGTGCCTTTTAGTTAATATACTTTAATTGTGCAATTCCTGCTTCTGAGGGCATCATTAACGACTTCGAAAACACAAAGCGAAATTTTATGAAACGGATTCTATTCAGTAAATACCCTGGAAGCAGTTTTTCAGTAATGACGCGAGGAAAAGTATACCCCTTAGAAATCGTATGAATTAAAAGGTTCATCATTAAGTACTCTTGAAACTATCGAATTATTCGTTTCTAACTTTGTCCGCAAATAGCACTCTAAAGCTTTAGTCTTTTTGAATGTGCGCATAAATTGCTAGGAAAATAATAATATTCGTTGTTTTATTTCTTTTAAAATTCACAATCGATTGACTACCCAGTGGTTTAGCGGTTAGGCTCTCACGTATATATAGTGTACTTACCTCTAACTACAATTAGAGTATCACTATTAAATCAATAAACACTTGCACCTATACGACATATTAGATGTGTAAGATTATGTATTAATATCTTGTAAATACAACCCATTTCGTCATTGAATGTACTTGACAGAATCATTCTAGTATCGTATTTTTTAATGCGTTTTGGAGAAGAAAGGATGCAACTGAAAAACCAGACCTAAGACATCAGTTATAAGAGTTTTTGAAAAATGTGTATTGATCGTGAAATTGATCTCACTAGATGTGACTATAAGTTTTATAAAACTGACTTGGTCTTTGTTGGTTAGAAGATAATGTTTTGCATTTTAGATTCTCTTTTTAAAGGGTTCCGGGACACATTTTAAATTTTTTAAAATGTGAGTTTTTTAAAATTGAGTTAAAATTTGAATTTTTTTGAGATGGTTAACCATATAATTTTTAAACGAAATCACATCATAAAACTTCTCAAAAAGTTTTTAAAAAATTTTAAAATTTGGAATTTAAAAAAATAAGTGGGGTAATTCAAAATCGTTATAACTCGAAATATTATTTGTCGAATTTCAAATTTTTTTCATTTAATTAAACAGAAATATATAAATCTTAATTTTGATTCAGCATTTTTTTAAAAATTAATTTTTTGAAAAGTTAAAAATATTTAGGTTAAAAATTTTAAAAAAGAATGATGCAACTTATTTTTTTAAAAAAATATTGTTTCAATATTAAATATTTTTCAAATTTGCTGAATCAAAACTAACGTAAAATAGTTGAAAAAGATATGTTCCAAGTTTGAACAATTTATCTTTAACGGTTCTTGACTTATAACAATTTAGAGGCAAAAAGTGAGGGAAAAAACTCATCATGAGAAACTCACTTACAGGTTTAAACAACGATTGGTTACTATTAGAATGTTATAAAAAAATGAATTTCTCCTGTTCTAATTAAAATATAACCATGATTTAAACGTCATTTTAAGCGTAAAAGAACAACAAAAATTGTATTGCAATAAAAATGTTTTAGAAAATTTTAATTTTGTGTCCTGGACCCCTTTAAATACACTTCCAAACATATAGTGTCAAAAATACATTACTGTCTGTTCAAAACGTAAATCAAAGACTGTCAGACACACACACACACACATGCACGCGAAACACGCAGTAAAGAGCACTCGATGCATTCGCATCAAAGAGCAATAGCGAATTGTAGTTTCAAATATATGGGCAGGAAAAGGTCTGACTATGCTATGACGCCACTAATACTATGCTATGACGCCACTGTAAAAAACTGTTAGTTTGTTTAACTCTGATAATCTTGATTGGATTTCCGTAAATCCTTTACCGTCCGATGATGCTGTAGAGTGTACAGCTGCTTAAGTACAGATTTCAAAATATGCGTCCCTAGAATACTTATATCGTTATTATCATTATAATGCTTTATAAGACTTATTATCGTTATTATGCCTTATTGATATTTCGTGGTTCAGTGAACTGAAACTGGATTCATCTGAAAAGAGAGATTTATAATTATAACTCAATTAATGAGATTATCGAAGGAAATACTACCCAACGTCAGTTTTAATGTATCTAGTTAAAAAAGAAAACAAAACCTCTCTCTGTTTTAGTTGCAATCCCCTCCCTCCCTGCGAGTCAAAATACTCTTGATTTCTATACTTAAGGATATTGCATTAATGTTCAGACCTTATTTCTCTCAATAATAAAACTAACTACCCTAAATAGGCAGCTATTAGCATAATCTTGACTTCCCTGTTATCGATAAAGTTGTCAAAATATTCAGTTCATCCGCAGCATATTCTGGTCTTTTACCCTTTAATAACTCCTGTTGCTATGATAAATCTGCACTTTATTTTCCAATCTAATTTAAACTTTTTAGTCCTGGATCAATAGTAAGGTTATTTTTAAATATATGAATACATTTCGATTTCCTTCGACAAAAGGTTCTACATTTCAGTGTCATTAATATTTACAAGATGCATAATGGCGACTGTAATACGTCTCGTATAAATCGAAATAGAAAATTATGCATCTTTAGCATGTTTAATATTCATCTTAGTCACTGACAGGAAATAGTTCAATTATAAGAATAAATTCTGTCTATCTCTCCAATACTCACTTATTTGAGTGTCCTTACGCCTCAGTGTGTATATGCATCTATGTTATTCTATGGAGATTACAATGAGGTTGCAAACTCATTGACGGATGTTTAATACCCGGATGATTGCCTATCACGGAAACTGTGGAATGAACCAAATTTTCTTCCTCGGGTATTATATATATATATATATATATATATATATATATATATATATTCATATTTATAGTCACTATCTTGAAAAACAACGCAAATAATGGTGGCCAACAATATTAATAACTTATTTGATCTTGTCTTTCAGCCTAAGGGTAGGGACCTCCCAAAACATTTCACGTAGCTCCGTCGGGGATTAAATCATTGTAGGGACAGATATTGCGATTTAGGTAGATGACAGGTGAACATACCAGAGGTCTATTCTTTTAATATTCCGTACTGACTGAACAGACTAAGATATTTTTTTTATGTGATCGTCCTTATTCGTGTGAGGAGATGTTCGTAACATTTAGCCCATTATGAGTGTGACTCAGCATTCAAAAAATATATTTTTTTTGCCTAGTTAAAGGACTTGCATGTATAACAGCACTATCGGCTTGGTTCTTCTGAGTTAATAGTTTATGAGGGTGTGCAACGGACAACTCTGAAAGAGATTCAGAAAATTGTGCGAAACAAATATTTTGGAATGAATTACCAGGAGTTTTAACTTAATACCTCTATTATATAGTGTGTCCCAAAAATAAAGGTGGGGTTTTAAAAGTTATAGCTTCGGAACAAAGCAGTGTAGAGAGATGAAATATACGTCAAATTAAAGAGAAAATCTCCAAGTTTCTTATCCGTTCATCAGACTTCGATGTATGCTCCTTTCGTTGGTATGTTGACGTCAAGATGATATTCAGTCTCGCCCCATACACGACGCCCCATACACGACAGAGAACATCCGGTGTGATAGACGAAACAGCTTCAGTGATCCTTTCTTTTAAATGGTCCAAATATCGGACATGAATGGAATACACTTGTGTTTTTACATAACCCCCAAAATAGAAATCCATGGTAAGATTTGGAGACCGTGGGGGCCAGACACCCTTCTCGTCTGACTGATCGCTAAGGAAATGTATAATTAAGAAATTCCCGCACGATTGTAGCAAAATATGAAGGAGCTCCGTCTAACTGGAAAATGGATTTCTCCAGAATTATCTAGTGCTAGTCCCAGAGTCTGTTCGAGTCTGCACGTAAGCTTTCGCACACATAAATTTGGAGTGTTTTCCCTTCATTTAACGTATGACTCGTGTCTGCAACATTATTTGTTGCATAGCTATAGCCATTTGAAACCCCACCATTATATTCTGGACACACTTTATGTATATATATATATATATATATATACATACATACATACACAGGGGGATTTATTTTAAACTGACACTACTCAAAGCCACCTGTAGCGTGATCTATCAGCCGGAATTCCACCAAAATTGATAGAGAGACTAAGGACGATAGGGGAAAGAGTTTCCGTGAAAAAAAAGTTACTTCCAAAAGTCGCCGATAGCGGACGATAAGGCACTGTTGTCGTCGGCGCACCCGAGTATTTGCATAAAAGGCAAGTAAAATATCAAAATACAAATTCATGACTATGTAGTCGACAGCAGCGCCAGTATTTTGGGATATAAAGATCGGTGTGGAATCTGTTGTGGACCTATACTGCGTGCGATAGTATGGGAAGGATCCCCACGCTGGGGTCGTCTGGACACAATTGGAAACGGGACTCGTCACTAAAGACTATACGTCCCCAGTCGGCGTGGTTCCAAGTTGATTCAGTTAAGCACCAATGTAATCGCACTTGAAGGTAAAACTGTTTATTTCCATTAAATTGTCGTTTTTAAACCAAAGATTTACTACTTTCGAATACCCGGTTCTAAAACCATTGGAACCAAGTACTTCAGTCCCAATAATTTCCCATGATAGTTGAGTACCCGGTTCTCAGGTTTTGCAATCCCTTATCATTATTCTTGAGCGCTTTTTGCTGAAGTCCTTCTCTATGATGCTGTATCTGGAATAAAATCTTTGGAAGATTAATTGTCCTTGTGCTATTAAGTTTCACTCTCCCCGACTAAGTCTCCTTAATTTTTGTGTTTGGGGATTTTACACACATACACACACTCATTTATATATATATATATATATATATATATATATATATATATATATATATATATATATATATATACAGGGGGATTTTTATTAAACTGACACTACTCAGAGCCACCTGTGGCACGATCTATCAGCCGGAATTCCACCAAAATTGATAGAGGGACTAAGGACAACATTGGAAAGAGTTTCCATGAAAAAAACATAGTTCCAAAAGTCACCTATAGGCGAAGATATGACGTTTTTGTTGTCGGCGCACCAGAGAATTTGCATAAAACGAAAGTAAAACATCAAAATGCAAATTCATGACTACGTAGTCAACAGCAACGCCAGTGTTTAGGCTATAAAGATCCGTGCGCAATCTGTTGCTCCATCATTTTACAAAAGAATGGATCATCAGTCACTGTTTTCTGCTTGCATGGCCCCCTCGCTCCTCGGCCCTAACCCATGTGACATCTTTTCGTGGGGTTATTTAAAGTCTAAGGTGTATCTTGGTGGAATCTCGAAATTGGTTGCCCTAAAGGACAACATATGCCTGTCTTTGATGAACATTCCCGGTGACATGTTACGGTTGGCCGTTGAGAACGTAGTGTTCAGGATGCAATGTGTCGTCCACTAGGGCTGTGGTCACATTGAAGGAGGGAGAAGGGAATTTTCTGCATAAAGTGGTGTTGCACTGAAATTTCTTTGTTATTCATTTGTCTGCTTACAACTTTTTCGGTATTCATCCCTTATCTTTATCGCCCGAAATACTGGCGCTGCTGTCGACTACATAGTCGTGAATTTGTATTTTGATATTTTACTTACCTTTTATTCAAATTCTCGGGTGCACCGAGAACAAAAGCGCCATATCGTCCCCTATCGGCGACTTTTGGAACTAATTTTCTTTTTCACGGAAACTCTTTCCCATGTCGTCCTTAGTACCTCTATGAATTTTTGTGGAATTCCGGCAGATAGTTCGCGCTACAGATGGCTCTGAGTAGTATCAGTTTAATAAAAATCACTCTGTTTATATATATATATATATATATATATATATATATATATATATATATATATATATATATATATATATATATATATATATATATATATATATATATATATATACCGGGTGATTCAAATTAAAGTATCCCTGTTTGGGACGCCCAGGCGAGAAAAGCAGTGGACGTAACGGCTTCATATTTGGAGGGTATACATATCAGGCCATGGGGAATTGATTGGTGGGAAAAAAATAATTAGTTCCAACAAAGACCGCCAGGTGCAAATGAGGCTCTGCGATCGGTTGAAGGTAATTAATATGAAACATGACTCTAAAGGAAAGAATACGTGGTGCCGGTAATTAACTTTATTAGTACAGTTCGTTACACAAGAACTGTCGATCCTACAGAATTGTTAGGGAAGGCGCAAACGAAAGGCATGCGCGTAGTAACAACAGTACACAAAGATTTCACAGGTGGTTGTCAATGTGTCCACCGTGCTTCAAGGTCAACGCGTGACACCGTGTTATAGCATGATCCACAGCGGCGTGTAACTGGTCGGGACCGATGTTGCGTACGTGCAAGAGGATGTTGTTCTTCAAATCCACCAGATTTCCTGTGTTTCCCCGATAAACGTTATCTTTGAGGTAACCCCAAAGCCAAAAATCGCACGGGGTTAAGTCGGGTGAACGTGGAGGCCATCTGGTAGGAAATACATGACTGATAATGCGATCCTCCGTAAAATGACGTCGCAGCATTTGTTGAACCTCACGTCCAATGTCAGGAGGGGCACCATCTTGTTGAAATACCGTTGTAGCGAGACATCCACGCTGCTGGAGTTCTGGAATGACCACACTTTGCAGCATAGCCCCATAAGGTGCTGCAGTCACGAAACAGGTTTTTGGTCCCTGCGGGGGAGATTTTCTCGCAGAAAAATGGCCCAATCATAAAGGTCGCAGTGAAGCCGATCCATACAGTCACATGCGGTGAATGCAGGGGCATTTGGTGGACCGAGTGAGGATTCTCAGTGGACCAGATACGGCAGTTATGTGCATTCACTGTTCCGCACATATAAAAGTGAGCCTCATCGGTCCATATGATGTTCCACGGCCAATTCTGCTGCACCTCCTTACGTGCGAAGAACGTTCAAGCGAACGTTTCACGTAGATCGTAATCGCCATGTTTTAACTCTTGTAAGCAATGGAGCTTATACGGATAGGCTTTGAGTGTTTTCCGTATGCACCTCCATACCGTAGTTTGTGACAATTCGAGTTGCCTTGATACGGCGCGAGCACTGCATGTTCCTGTTGTGTTCGAATTTGCCTGTTCAACGACAGCGGTTGCCACATCATTCATAACCAGCGGTATCTGTTTCCTTCGCCCTCGGCCTGCTTGAACGGCAAATCTACCTGTTTCCTCGAAACGTTTCACCATTCTCCGCAGAGCACATGGTGTTACTAAACCCGTACGCCGAGCTTTCTGCCCTCGGTACAAGCGAAGCGCTTTGGCGGCGTTATCGCCGTTTTGGTAAAATAACTTTAGCAGCAAAGCACGCTCAGGCAACGAAAGAACCATCGTGGCAGTCGAAGAATCTTCCGAACCTGTGAGTCCTCTTTTTTATCTGTTACAACGGGTCTTTCACCCAGCTCGTATGCAAATTTTGTTCTCCGGTACTGCGCGCACAGTCGACTATTCAAATTCTCATTTAACTACAGCACGGCGAAAAGAGCTGAAAGTTTAGTTGTGCTGCTACTACACAGGAAACAACGCGTACGCTGCACACGTTTGCAAACATAAAGCTTAGTCAGCGATTTTTAGTTCCTGCATGTGTAACGAACTGTACTAATAAAGTTAATTACCGACACCTCGTATTCTTTCCTTCCTTCGTACAGTCATGTTTCATTTTCCTTACCTTCAACCGATCGCAGCGCCTCATTTGCACCTACCGGTCTTTGTTAGAACTAATTGTTTTTTCCCACCAATCAGTTCCTCATGGCCTGATATGTATACCCTCCAAATATGAAGACGTTACGTCCACTGCTTTTCTCGCCAGGGAGTCCCACTTTAATTTGAATCACCCGGTGTATATATATATATATATATATATATATATATATATATATATATATATATATATAAGCTCCAGCCTTCATCACATGTAATACCATCTAGCAGCATTTTGAAATGTAAACGAATGAAGGAATTCAAGAGCGAAATAAAAATACAATCACTCTGCAGCAGCAGGATAGAGGACTTTAGATACTGCCAATGAAGTACAGAGTGGGAGAAACACGCATCAAACTTAAGAGGCTCGAGAGAAATAATCAACTCGTTATCTGTTTAGATAGTACTCCATGGAGAATTGGATAGAAAATGATATTCTAATTAGACAGAGAGAAACAACAATAGACGGGAAAGATATGTTAGGAAGAGACGCACTGTAAGTGAATCCTATAAATAGACAGAGATCTACAATGACAGTGAAGTGGAGAAGGATGACTTGAGATAAACAGACAGAGTCTGAATTTTGTGTTCTAAGAGGACAAATCACCGAACTCAGAGACAGAACAGGGTTCAGGTAGAAAAATTTCAGTTTGTACAACTTCAAATGGATCAACTGTAGCCATGACTTAGGGAAATTAATGAAGCAATGATTTTTCAAGTAAATGAGTTTAGTACTAAACATAACGAACATTATTTACGATTATACCACATAGTATCTCACTCACTAATAACTAAGTTATAAGTGGATAATAACAATTTATGGTAAAAGCTCAATAATAAATTGTCATAAATTAAAATTTGAATTAGCGGTGTATAAATTTACTATATTTAACTTATTTGACGTATAAATATGCATATTAAGCAATTATTAATATAAATGCCCTTGAAATGGGCGTAAGGATTTAAGGTGAAATATAAATTTCAATGGGTTATGTTTTAGCCGCTTGAAACTTCCAAAACAAAAATATTACATGGCCATTCTTTGGAATTGCAAAACCAAGGATGAATTGTTGGACTGACCTGAAGTTTGGCATATTGAAAGTTAGGAATTATAGGAAATTAGGAAAGTTAGGAATTATAGGAATTATAGGAAATGCTAAAGATGAAAATCTTAGCTGCGAATGTAAATACGATGCGAGTACATTACACGCTGCATTGAGACTCAGAGAATATAAAGGAAGGCCATAAAAAGCAAAACCCAAACATGTCGGGGAATTCTACTGGTGTCGCTCTGCTACTACGAAAATATGCCACGTTCCAACATTACGAACAGTTAGCACAATTTGAGAGATGAAGAATTATTAGGTTCAGAGATGGTGGCATCGTGTCTATCACATCGTGATATTTCTGCAGGTGTTAGGCGAAACGCTGGTAAAAGTTTGCGTACTTCGAAGCAATGACCACAAGAAGGTTCTACACATCCTCGTAAGGGATTTGGATCCCATATGGTTATGCCAGAATGGGTATAGACACATGCTACGCATGGCAATAACGCATCGTAAAGCGGCATCCACAACGTTAGCACAATAGAGTATGGTGACACATCAGGCGATGTCTACCAGCACTGTTCGCCGATGTAGGCTGCAGCAAGGACTGAAATACTAATATTAATATTAGTGAAATATAAGAAGAAACTTCACAAGATATATAAAATTATTGATATGCCATATAAGGTACAAATCATAATAATATAGAAAACATCTATTAAGTGTATATTTCACATATCTATTACCTTAACAGTTCCAAACTGATTTTTGACCCAAAAAATTTAATATTGGAAAGTGTGTAAATAGAAAGTAGTGTAAAACAAAGTATGTGCTAAAGAATAAAGTGATGAATGTAACATACAAAATACATACGTGAGAAGTGATGTAATATTTAAATTTAAAACATTATAAATCAGAAAAAAGTAAATATTTTCTTGATTTTTTCAAATATTCTTTAAGGTTTTTAAGACAAGCAATTTGAGTAAAAGATAATTTAAATGAGAGATATAAGTAAAACAAGCAAGATCGATAAAAATTCCTTAAACTACGATCCTTCTAAAATTAATTCAAAAAATTATTCCCAGAAAGGAATTTAATACAGTGGCATAGCAGTAATCTATCATTTCCGGATCGATCGATAATTAGGATGAAATTTATTAGCGAAATTGAATAATGTCTGAAAGCTAGGATGAGATTATAATGCTCGTATAATATTATGTAAGCATTTTTAACATTTTATTTTAAATTCGGCTATATTTTATGAGAACATTATACATGGAGAAACATTTACGTGTCGCATATTCACTTTGCATTCGTATAAATAATTCACCGTTTTTAAACTGAGATAAACAAGATAGATTTCTAGATACGCAAAAGTATCCTATACGATTTTATTTCACAATTTCACCCCTAGAAATTGATGCATTTAGTGTTGATACATGTAAACTACTTTAGTGTTGATACATGTAAAGTATCCATTGTGATTTGGCAGTAGCTCAAAATTTTATGTAAAATTTCAAAAACATCTTGTCATATACCTTGTCATACAGTCATAAATTTTGGGAGTAAAGTATTTAAAATGCAGGAAAACTCAGTACATGGAATTGCGGTATTATTCCTAAATGTTCCAGCTGTGCTATGTCAAAGGATCTATAAACGAGCTAATGCTTCAACGTTTCTGTAGCTAAAACACATAATGAGTTGCGTTTGTAATATTCTCGGTTGTCTTCTACAGTTTGAATTCACTCTAAATTAATTACTAAATTTTTCATTTAAAAACTTGAAAACAAGGACTGGATAAACGAATCAAGTCTACAATTAACAATAATTCTTCATTACACGGATGTTTAAGAATGCTGACAAACCTCGATATTGCACAATAACTGGAAAGACCAAGTGTTCGTATTACTCAAAATCTGAATTAATATAAATAAACGAAGAATCTTTTGAACCTACCATTTTTAATCATCAAATATTTTTTCTGAAAATGCGTATAAAAGTGCTTTAACCGTTAGTATTATACTATACATGTAACTTGCATACAACAAAAAATAACGTGGTAAGAACTTTTGAATATTCCAGTTCATTTAAAATTATAATGCTCCCTATGGTCTTGGTTCGGACCCACTTGATTCACGAGGTGAAATTTTTGGGTTGAAAAAAACTAGTCTATCTTTCGCTTTTCAAAATTTGGAGTTTATTACTTTTACTTAAAAATCTCAGAAGTATCTCTGAAGGTCTTATAAAGCTGGTATCCTTTAAATTAGTTTTCCTTCTTTTAACACACTTAATTATGTATCTTGGTTTTATTTTGATCGATAGCTAAATAAGCTTAGATACGGTAAATTTAAGTCTTAATAATATGTTGATTTCTTTAGTTTTACACCATAGCCGGTTATTCAAACTCCTATCATTTTGTCTCGAAGCATGTTTTTGAGTAGTTATAATACATCACCATCATCTTCTAATTCGTTCTCCAAACTTATCACTGCCATTACTCAGTCCAAAAATTCTCTCTCAGATAAAAATATAACATAATGGACTGCATTTATCATTTTCCGAACATGCTTCAACATCTTCGCTATCCGTTTGCCCTTTCGACATATAGGGCATGAAAATGTTGAACAGTCCATCCCTAGATGCCTGGTACTACATTTTATCTTTATAAAAGTCTTTTTCAGGAAATCTCACGTCCCTCAAAGTGTCTCGTTCGATATTATCTTTAGACCAAAGTGTTCGATGTATTTGTTGAAAGTATTATTACTTAGAGTTATTTTTTCCGATTCTTTTGTGAAATTGAAGTTCATGATCCTTTATGGTATGTAGATTTAAGCTGTTTAGAGTAAGCTTATCTTTTCTGTCTTTACTCGAGTAGGTGGTTTTGCATTTCGGCTTCTAAGATTTACGGCGGTGCATCAGTTGACATTTCAAATCTTCAGTACTGATATTAAACTATGGGGAGTTTTCAACATAGCGTTTTTCTAATCCAAGATTATAAATTGTCTGTACCTGGAATCTGTTTTGAATAATATGCAGATAAACTCTGAATACTGTTATGAAAACATCAATTTAAAACTAGCTGAAACTGGTTGTTTTCTCCTGTCTAACTTTTCTCCTGCTCGTTCGATTAAAAAATAATTAACAAATACACAGCTTATAGTTTTTAAAATTTTGGATTTATTACTAGTTAAATTTTACAGTGCACGAAATTATTTATTAATATTGCTACAAAATTTAAACTGTTTTATATAAAATTAAAGTAGAAAAGTTTTCAAAAAACACCGTGCACGAACTTGTTCCTTTTGTAATACAGAAGAGAATTCACAAATATTCATTTGTTCCTATGTGATTTGAAAATTAGTAAGAAAAAAGCTGTCTTTTGTTTAACATTGATGCCACCTTTCTAAAAAAAGTTGCTGGAAATCTCTTTTGTCCTGGTTGTTTAGCGCGTTGTACCACTAGATCATAAATAGGAATCCCTGTCGTTGCCATTCCCCTCGGACATAGTAAAACAAAATATTTTGACATGCTATGATCCAGAATTTGTCCTGCCATCATTCTTATTCATTTTACATAACTTGTTTTTTCCTGCCTTAAATTTAAACACAAATTTAAAGTTATTATCAGTTTACTCGATGCTTGCATACTCAGGAAATATTGTAATAACAGATAAATTTTTACTGAATTTTTTTTAAAGAAAAATGAACTTCCATTTTCCTCTCTATTTAAAAGGGTTTGGTTTGGTTTGATTTGCAGCGCTACGGTCAACTTTTTGCTTCACGAGGGCTAATACGACATGTACCTAAAGTTTAACCCTTTCAGGGGCAAAAACCTCCACCGTTTGCACGGGGCAGGTTTTTTTCCAGAATTTTTTTAACCTTAAGAATCTTGAAAACTTTTCCAATTAAAGGTTGCAAAATGTTTTTACTTCTTTAAACTGATAACTATGGCAGTATACTAACCATTTTTCTGCTCATTTAACTGGAATACATTGAATGCAAGTGAAAAAAAACTAGATTTAGGCGTTTGCACTGTGCAAGTGCTGCCCCTCAAAGGGTTAAAGGGGATGTTTGTAGCCGTCGGCTACAAACATCCACGCCAACAGTGAGACTCGAACCCACAGGATCTGAACCCCATGCTAGCGTCCTAGCCATTCGGCCATGACCTGGCCCTATTGCAAAGGGAACTTATTTGATTATATTAAGATATTTAGCATACATTTTACAGCAAAATATGCATTATTATCAAAATATTATTGTGCTTAAAACTTGTTTAATTAAAATCTGATTTGTAATTTTGATCTGGAGTTTTCACACGCAGTTCGAAAAGCTGTTTCCTGACATAAGCCTGTCAATGAGGGATCACTTGGAATGAAGCAACATTTCTGATTTGTATCATTTCTTATATGCCTTTTTCCTTAAAATTAAAAAAAAATTGACTTTTGAAATTTCGCTCTACATTAAAACGTGCTTTCCACTAGGAGTAAAGTATCAATTTTGATGCTAGATTGCTTTTTACACACTTTCGCTTCAACTATTTATTTTGTTTACTTCAGACATCCACTAACAGGAAACATGTGGAAACACAAATAGTTAGAAGTAAGCAGCTTGATAGCCACAATCAAATAAAATGGACGGCGACATGTGTTTCGATCTAGTTAATATAATCATCAGGCCGAGAATTGGTGTGATTGTCAGTAGGAACGATTCACAATCAACTAGATCGAAACGTATGTCGCCGTCCATTTTATTTGATTGTTGTTATCAAGAAGCTTACTTTTTGCTGTATTTCATGTTTTTAAACAAACAATTAAGACTTTAGGGAGACCTCTTTTGCACAACTATCTGAAAAATATCTATTGATAAAAGTATAATGATCATTTGCTCCATATATGTAGAAAAGGAATTTATAACAAAATATACTGTTATACTGTAATTTTCCCTTATTATAAGATGTTTTTGACTCCAGACATTCGTATCGAAGATACCCGTCAAAAAACATAGCAATTGACAAAATTTTACTTTTTCAGATTTATAAGTCTATAAAAATTAGTTTCAAAGTTAATTTATCAGCCATACTTGAAAAATTCATTATAAAGAAAATCCTTTATGATCCAAGTTTGTAATTCAAGTGTTGAAAAACAAAATCGTCGATATTCATATCACTACTAAGCAGCGCATTTAGTAGTGCTCAGGATATCAAAGCAGGTACTTTAATTATAAGAAACATGATTGGTTCAGAGTGCTACGGTCATTTTTTTTGCTAAGCGACAGCTAATATGATCGGGACCTATTGCTCAAAGCTGATTCCGATGGGCTGCAAACATTCATGCTAATAATGGGACCCGAACTCATAGACGCTGGTACCGGAGGCCAGTACCCTAGCCATTCGGCTATTGTATCGGAAACATGAATATTACTTCAATGAATTATCTTCCATTCAGTATATGAGATCGGTAGGAAACATCCCAAACAAATGTTCCGTAACAACAGCTAGGAAATAGCATACTGTATAGAAGAAAGTAATAGGCACTGTTTACTGGTTCTATTTCAATGTTTGGTAGTCCTAAAAAGCTGTGAAACGGCAAAAATCTATATAAGCATAATCTAGGGCATCGTGTATTACTAATAAAGACAATATTCTCTAATGAATGTTTGCCAAACGATGGACGAATGGCTAGGGCGCTGGCATTTGGTACCAGAGTCCGTGGATTCGAGTTCCGCTCTTGACATGGACGTTTGTAACCGTTCGGAATCGGATTTAAGCAGTAGGTCCCAGTCTAATTAGCCATAGTGTAGCAAAAACTAACCATAGAGAACCAAACCTGACTCATGTCTTTGTTTTTGTTCGACTATACACATACACCGACGTCAATTTGGTTAACAAAAGAATGAAGAAACGAAGCTACCTTCATGATCGCAGTCACGGGAATCTTGAAATTCTGAAATTTTAACAAGAACATTCTGAGCAGCAAGCTTCTTTTTGAGTTGATAGACTGTAAAGAATTTATTGGTGCATTAAGAAATATCATTACTATACGTTATGATCACTTTAAAATAATTACAATTTCTGCGATATACGTCTGGTTAGAAAAGATCCACTTAATCTTCATGTACAATATTCTAACTTAATATTATATTTATAGTTCGATACAGAAGATTTTATGCAATTTTTATGTTTCTTTTAGTTTTATTTATGGTAACTATGGAAAAATGTATTTAGAAGATTTAATGTAATATGTATAAGATATTTTTAATTATATTTCTTTAACTTGACAATAATGTTTTCAGCAATGTAGATTCAATGCAGACCAACCAGTTCAAGGTCCAGCTCGATGGATTTTGATGAGTGAGCTGCATTCTCGCAAATTTTCAGATGAAAATGGGGAATTTCTAATGGATCTAACAATGAGTAACCCAATCACAGTTTATGAAGTAGATGTGCGCATGAGCCACTTGCCCTTTGGTACCCATCATAAACTCAACAATGCTGAAACTGCCTATTTTGCATTCGGTGGATTTGAATGGAACGTAGGCATTCACCCCCAAGGTAAACCATTTGTTTAAAAAGCATTCATTATCATTCATTGCCATTTATATATATATATATATATATATATATATATATATACGAGGCATGTCTGTGAAGATCAAACTTTTTAAATAGTATTATGCCAACTGGTGCAGATATCGCGCTAAGGTTACTCGTTACGCTTAGCGGTAGGTTTCGACAACAAATTGCAATTTAACTTGTTATCTATGGTCATTAGCCGTCAACCTACACCCGAGCACGGACACAAGTTGAGAGTGAAGACACAAAGTGACACAAAGTGAGAGTGAAAGATCTTGAAGAACAATATGTGCCTGTGAGTGAAATTTACTATAAATTTTGAAACAAATTAGTAGAGATATTTGAATTGCTTAATCCCGAACGGAATGTTGGGAGTGTTTTATGCATTTTAATGAGGGGAGAATGTCAGTTTGGGAATATTCCAGTAACGGACAATCTTGCTCGTCAACAGACGACGACAATATGATGCAATTCTTGATTCAAAAATAGCCTTTTAACTGTCGAGTAGTTGGTGATGAAGTGGGCATCAAAGCAAAATCTTCCAGTCAAGTTTTGACTGAAAAACTTCAGATGCGTCGCGTTAGAGAAAAATTGGTGCAGCGTTTGTTGAGTGACGATTTGAAAGAGAACCGTGTTGAAATCAGTCACGAACTGCTTTCATATGCAAACGTTAATTAGAACTTTCCAAAGAACAACACATGTACAAATGAGCATTAGGATTATAGCTATGAGACTTTTTCTTTTTTCCAAAAAGTAAATTGAAAGGACTTCAATCCCGACCATAGAGGAGAGTCATGAAAATACGATAAGAGAATTGCGCGGCATTCTCTTATCGCATCGCTGAAAGTGTGCTGCAAGAAGCACTCTAGAAATCGAATAAACATTGGAAACAGTGTATTGCAGTAGAGGGGATTACTTCGAAGAGGATAATGTTTAAAATTTTGCAAAATGAGCACTAAAACATTTATAGCTAAGGTTGGGTCGCTTTTTAACACGCTTTGTGTGTATATATATATATATATATATATATATATGTAATAATTTTCATACAAGATGTTGGATGACAGGAAGGAGAGGTCATGACATATCCTTTTGACATGGTGACGCAACACAACGCTAGTCCATGGTGAGGGAAGAAGATTCGTTGACAGGTACTCCAGACGAGGAACACAGGCAACCGAAATGTTTATGGATACATCTTTTAATTTTGTAATACTTAGATGTTTAGTTACACTTCATTATATTCACAGTTTTAATAGCTATAGGACTATCATGCGTAAACATATCGTCCTGGGGCTGCCGGAACAGCACAGGCTGAACATACATCAATTAACTTGTCCGGAACATTACGGACATACGATAAAACCTCGCAGCGCAAAGAAGCTGCGACTACATAGGACGGATGCAAACAGGCAAAAGGCGAGAAAGACCTCGACTCACGTCCGGAGTATGCGTGCATTAAACTTCTAATTGGTCAGATCATGACACCTGGCCTCAACACGTCATATGAGGTGATATCGTGTCAAGCGCCTGGTACATTCCTCGTTATATAAGCTCACTTTTACACGTGGCTTATGGGAGAATATAATAGATTACTTCGATTATTTCTAGGTCAAATTTGAATTAAGGGGTGATATCCTATTCAGATAAGAGAAGATAATTTTGAATAGGCGTTTTATTTAATGACAGTGAAAGGTTATTGTTTCATATATATATATATTCAAATCTGAAACTTTTCCTGTTGTGTTTTTCCATAAAGTGTCTTATATAACGTTTTTACATACCGTTACATAATCTTTGATTACTGTTTTAATAGAAAAAATAAATTATCAAATTCTGCTGGCTAATAATTTTTAATTATCTAGCTAACCTTCCGTTACATCATTCATACGCACAAAAAATGAATTTTCTCTCTCTGTATATATATATATATATATATATATATATATATATATATATATATATATATATATATAAGAGCTTGTCTGTTTGTTTGTCCGCTATAGAATCATAGACTGTTTCCCCCACCGGGACCAAATTCGGCACAGTTAATGTTTAGGACCCGAGAAACTTAAATCAGCAAAAACGAAGTTTGGGGCTCAATTAGTTTTTTTTAAAATTAATTTTTTAACAATTTTTTGTGCCCGTAAGAGGTGCGAGACCCCCTGTGGATACAGACGTTCAGTGAAATCCGAACCTATCCCTCTTCCCCCGCGCGGGAGAAGAGGGGTGCGCGGGGGGGGTGAGAGCTTCATGGTAATAAATTTGCCTAACTGACTGATAACGCACAATCCAAACCGTTGGACATAAAGAGCTGAAATTTTGCATGGTGATTCTTCTATAGTGGAGTTTATACTGGAGGGGTGAACTGAGAAAGATTTTTGAAAAATTCTTCTTCGATTTTTTTTAAATTAAATTTTTAAGCTTTTTTTTCTAATTTTTTTAAGTTTGCATTTAAAATGATAATCCGAGGGTTATAAAATTTATATCACGAGAAAGATCATAAAATTTCCTTTAAAACGAAATCTTTTTCGAATCGTTACCTCCCTTTTCTGATTTTTGGTGAATTTTTAAAGATTAATTTTTAGAATTTAATTTATGAAATGCTGATCACGTGGTTTCTTTTCTTTTTGTGATACTTTAAATTAATTTTGCGTTACGTGCATAACAACGAAATAAATTGACAAAAGAAATATTAAAATACGGTAAAAGATAAAATTTAACCACTAGACTAACTGAGATGGGAGTTTTTTAAGAATGCAGTTCAAATTAGTATGTTTTAACACAACTTTCCCGGCTCTGCTTTTTGTCCTTTGTTATTTGCAGTTTTTCTCATCGCTTGAACCGATTTACAATTTGCTTTTTCTACGGTTTTTGGCCTTAGGAAAATTAAAAACCAATACGGTTTTTGGCCTGTCGACAATAAAAAACCGAATCACCAAAGTAAGGAAAATAGGCTTCCTGTGAAATCGCGCCCTACTTTGAATAAATAAAAGGGTCATCTTTCACTTTACCTCTTGGGTGATGTGGAAAAAAGTGCGTCTCTTGGGTGATGTGGAACAAACTGAGCTTTTAAGGGAAAAATAAATAATAAAGGCAAATGTAAATTATAAAACTTATTTCTAATTAAACAGTGGATCAAACAAATATAATTAAATCTAATTAAACAGTAAACTTATTCAATCCAAACGTGCGAATCACGCAACACTGTGTTATAAATTCTCAATAAAATCAGACGTATAATCAGACGAAGGTCCGCAGGCTCAAAGTTTCTTTCTTTCATATTGTTTGTATATCATTTCAGTAGAAACGCGCTAAGCGCATTCTGTCTGGCCAGATGAACATGAACAGCGGGGGTTGCAGCCCCGTATTTTTTTGATGGAATGCATCAAAATTTTTATATCTATATATCTATCCGGGCATCGCCGGGCAATAATGCTAGTATATATATATACATACATATAAAGGCATCCTATCTCTTTAGATATCCGTAATTTCGTCGTTGTGTTCCATGGAAAATTCCAACGGAATGTAGTTTCGCAATGCTATTACGTTTATATATACTACCTAATAGTAACTGCGCATCATTTGCCCCTGCGGTGTCCAATTACCTTTGGTGAGATATTGTATAGTACATATAAATCTGGTTGGCAGAGTTTCAAAAAAATGACACACATATTTGCCAACGACATCTGATTGCTGTAATAACATTTTGTTACTGTTTTTTTTAAAAGTAATTTTCAGTTATAGTTTTCGCAGATGGGTACAACAACAGGGATTAAGGAATATAATTTTTTTTTTATGTTTGTCATAAGGACACAAAAATATTCCGACTTGATAGATGCAATTGCATAAGAATTTATTATGCTATTGGTTATATTACATCAGTTACCTTTATTTATATCTTACAGAAATATATTTATAAAATAATGTTTAAAACTCTTTAACGAGAATAAGGTTCTCTTAATAAAGAACTTCAGTTTTTTTTAAGGAAATCTTTATAGTATTAGTGGCTGAGTTTGAAAGTATTAGTGGCTGAGAATATTTTTCTTTTTCTAATGCGGAGGCACTTTATCGGATATACATTCGCCGTTATTCACCGCAGTTTTTGCTGACCATTTCATATAAGCGCACCATATAAGCGGACCAGCATTGCTCCCTAGGAAGGGACGACACGAACGGAGGTATTTTAGTGGTGCATGCCGGGATTCGATCCGAGAACCCTCAGCACCGAAAGGCAGCGCGCTTACCACAAGGCCACTTCGACGGCTTAGAATATATAAATGTGCATAATTTGTAGGTTCTATTTATGTTTTTTTATGGTTTAGCAAAAATCTTTATATAAATTTATCATCAAATTTTTTATTAGATTGTGTGTCTTTCACATGTTAGAAGTTTAAATGTTGAGGATATATTATAATTTAGAATATTGTAAAATGTTTCACTAATATGCATGTATTTTTCAGTAAAACGTGAAATTCCTTCATAATTTTTTTAGATAAAAGCAAAATCACAAATTTTATTTTATTTTGATTTTATAAATATATTTCCATTGGTTTGGTTTAAATTAACATTCTATTAAGGACATTTAAAGAAATTTAATTATGGAAATTGTTTTTATATAACCTTATTTATTTTCTTGTAACTGTCAATAGTGAGATTAAATTCTTTTTATGCACTGTTGTAAATTGATTTTTCGATTTATTAATTTTCCATTTTTCCCTAACTAACTGAAAAAAATGCAAAATAATGGTTTATGATCAAAATGTCGAATAATGCCTTTTAAGGTTTGTAATAACCCTAGACATGAAGCAATCATCGTGTACAGATCTTTTCATTTCATCTACTTCGGGGTGAAATTGCTTATTTGAAGAATCTGATCATTGGAGAGATTATAAATTACAGTATATACGAAATGTTTTGAATCTCACTTTACATGCTAAATTTTTTTCATCGAGAAATTTATTTACTTTTTCTATTTTTCTAGGTGTTCCCGAAGACGAAGAAACCAGTAACCGTCCTAAAATACTCCTAAACCGTCTTACCGGCTTCGACCATGCTGTCCGTGTCCAGTACCGTATTGTCCTGGGTGACGGTGACCGTGTGTACGATTCCGGTGTTCTGTGCCAAATGTCCGATGTTACTGGCCGTATACGTGGATTTACTCTTAAATGTAGCGTGTCTGACCTTCTACGCCGTGGTATTCTGAGGATTTACGTAGAAATGATGTATGCTAATGCCATCAGTGAAGTCCTCATCCCGCTACAGAATGTCGACCCAAGTGAATCAACCCCCAATTGCTATGATAGAGAGAAACATGCTTGGCTAGCAGAGGGAGATATTGAAGGAGAATGCCTCAAGCTGAAGCTCTTTTGTTCAGATTTGCATCACGTTCCACGTAACCATCTACGTTACGTGTCGTGGAATGCATATGTTTTACGGACCGATACTCACACTGGAACAAAGGAGAATGAAATGATCATGGTTCTAAATGCTCCACACTGGAATTATTACATTCAAGAAGGTGTAGATATGGGTATAGTTATGGAGACGGATATTCCTGTGTCACTGGTAAGATTTGTTTCCTTTATGATTCTTAAAACTGCTCATATAATTGCGATAACTGAGATGGTAGCAAGGTACGGTTAACAACCTTTGGAAAGTATGGTACAAATATAGTATACTAGAAGGTAACCCGTCATTTTGACGTCATAATACTAATAATGACGTCATAATGGAAAAAGTATATGAAAGTTAAAAAATATCCCGAATTATCTAACAATATTGCATTTAATCCACACCTTGTAAAAGCAAACCCTTTCATTATTTTTTTATTTATTTAGTTTTTCATGCGATTGGAGTAGACTGCCATCCAGTTTTTTACAGCTCACTACGCGATATGAATACTTGAGCTACTTGATTCATTCACATTCAAGTTTGTTTACTTTCAGAAAAGTAAACTTCTTCGCAAAAGTAAACAGATTTTTAAAAACTGTTAAATATACAGCTAAAAGCATCCAATTTTTTTAGTTCTTAATGTTTTATAGAAAAATAGGCTGAACAAACGTGATTTGATGGAGGATATATTAGTTTTATGTAAGAAAAAATTCTGATCCTTATCTGAAATTGAAATTAAGCCTAACCGGCTGTTTGTTTACTGAGGGCTTCAATTGAAAGATGAGTACAGCCCGGAAGTGTTATACAGAGACAACGGCTATTATATACAGGGTGTCCCAAAACGACCACATAAACTCTGCACAGCTAGATTCCTCGTTGGGAGTACATAAAAACTTCCCAAAGAAGCGTTCCTGTACGATCCATAGTTTACGAGAAAAATACGAAAAACAAAGTATGACGTCACTGCCAGTGCAAGAAAAAACAGCATGCAGAATTTAAAGCAGATGTTCAAAGTGTCCGCCGTGCATGTCGAGGCAGGTTTGAGCACGCCGTGGATTGGCTGTCATCACACGTTGCAGCATCGCGGGGTCCACCGAAGTACAAGCAGCATGCAGACGAGCAACTAAGTCCATTTGTGTTGTCACTACGTCTCGATACACCAGTTCCTTGAGATGGCCCCATAGGAAAAAATCCAACGATGTAAGATCTGGCCATAGAACCGGCCATAGAACCGGACCCCCACGTCCGATCCAGCGGCCGGGGTATTTCATATCCAGCCAACCACGTACAGGAGCACAGAAATGCGCCGGAGACCCATCATGCTGGAACCAAAGTCCCTGTATTGCCGCTAATGGTATGTCATCGAGGAACTCGGTTAAGACCTTATTGAGAAACACCAAGTACGACTGTCTCGAGTGCCGTTCAGGCAACAGATATGGTCCAAGCAGGCGATCCACGAGTGTGCTGGCCCACACGTTAAGAGACCAACGTTCCTGATGTTTCTGCGGCCGGATTGCATGCGGATTGACCTGGGACCACATATGGCTGTTGTGATGGTTGAATACCCCATCACGAGTGAAACATGATTCATCAGTCCACAGGATATGTGCAATGAAACCATTATCTGTGTTCTGTTGCTGCAACAGCCATTCACAGAAGGCCACGCGTTTCTGAAAGTCATCTGGTTTCAGACCTTGCACGGTTGTGTACCGAAATGGGTGTAGCGACCTTGCACGGTTGTGTACCGAAATGGGTGTAGCCTCTCAGACCGTAAAAGCCTGTGCACAGTACTTTTACTCGAAGTCATCTCACGGGCTAATGCGCGTGTGCTTACCTCGGGCGTCTCTTCTACCCGCTGCAGTATTGCATCCGCCTGTGCTACCGTCAGGCCGCTCCGCGGTCTTCCAGTATCGTGAAGATTGGCTGTTGGCAAGACGCTTCCCGTATTTCGCAGTCTGTCGTCCAGCCTACGGTTGACGTTGACATCGGGAAGGCGGAGGGACGGATATCGACGGGCATACTCCCTAGCAGTTCGTAAGGCATTTTCATTACATCGGCCATACATCAAGTACATGTCGCAGTAGTCACGAACGGAGTACATGGCCACCATACGAAGACTACCGGTAGCTGCAAGATGCAGCCTTTTAAATACCAGTTCAACGGCGGCTTAACGTCATTCCATGGTGCGCGCGTATGCATGACGCGATATGCGCGGCGAACGTTTTAAACATTATCGTCTGGAAAGATATGCAAAAATTGTTGTTGATATGTTCAATAAAGTGTTTTTTTTCTTGCACCTGGCAGTGACGTCATACTTTGATTTTCGTTTTTTTCTCGTAAACTATGGATCGTACAGGAACACTTCTTTGGGCAGTTTTTATGTACTCCCAACGAAGAATCTAGCTGTGCAGAGTTTATGCGGTCGTTTTGGGACACCCTGTATATAATCCGCTATATGTAAGAAATAGTATCAGAAAGCACCACATACTCTTTTAATTAAAGAAGTGTGAGCTCGAGGCAGTCTCGTGGTAGTGCGCTGGGCATCGGACAGAGGATGTTTAATTCGAATCAATTAAGGCTGTCGTGTACTGACCGTATTGGATTCGCTCACCTCAATGTTAACCTATGGAGAAAATTTGTCCAAGGATTGTCGACTTAGATTTAAAGATTTTTTTATTGTTTCTTTTTAATTGTTCTCCATAACAGTGAAAGAAATTTTACACCTTAGGGCAATTTTCGTTTAAAAAAATGCAAATAATATTTTAAAATTTTAATTATTCGGGGAAAAAATATGGTATAGTGTGTTTTAAATGCTCCTAAATTCCTTTGGTCGACAAAATTTATGAAATGAATCCTGTTGCAAGACTCAGAAAAATTCAGGCTATCTGAAAATACAATTTTTATTTGATTATCAGCATTTATGTAGCTGTAAATAGTAGACAAATTTTCTCTATACGTTACCATTGAGGTGAGTGAATCCATTAGGGTTAGTGTAGGCAATTTAATTACCTTAAAACAGGGGTGTCAAACTCAAAGGCTACCTTGGGCCAAACAAACAAGGTTTAACTATAGGTGGGCCGCAAAAAAATCAATATTAATGGAAACGTAGGTTTATTTACCGAATTACAGTATATTTAACATAAATATATGCATTTTGTTTTATAATAGCAAAAAAAGAATATCATTAAAAAACATTTAGCAAATTCTTCCTATCTTATTATCATTCTGCGTCGGTTATTTTATTATCTATTATTGTGTGCCAATATATTGGCCGGTCCGCAAAAATGTTCGTCGCGGGCCGCGAGTTTGACACCCCTGCCTTAAAACAATGGATGCATGCATGTGTTGGAGCAAGCAAGGAAGACATAGCATTGGCCTTTAACATAGATTTATTTGATAATTCACAAAATTCAATTAAAGTGTAATTGCTACTAGCACAATATTCTCCATCATATTAACATTTTACATATGAGAACTCAGAAGCAGAGGCAAACTATATGGTCAAAGTAATGATTTTTAGAGTCTATGGGGAGGCACTTACTACAGCTGAAGTATGCAGCGATGAAAGATGGCATCGACGACAGTGACCCAGAATCATGTCATGTATAGGAACATCTTAGCGGGTTACTGGCACTTCTCCTAGACTCTGAGGCAGTCGAGACTCTCTATCATCTGAGCTCTAAGAAAAAAAGTCTGAGATCCATCTGGACCTCCTCTCCTCTTCCTTTCGTACTTGGAGGGGCTGTTGTCTGTTTACAGGGGGGCCATTCTGGCCCGCCCCTCATTTTCATTGGGCAGAGGGCTGTTTTTCTTTCAGTAGTTCCTGCCCCAATTGGTTCCTTATTATACAGCCTCTGTCTATAGTCTACGAAGTACCTACCCACCATAATTTGCATTTGCAATACAATTTTGACCCTTATCATCTGAAGGTTTTACTGTGGGCCATAAAATAACGACCATCCATCTTGCAATATTTATAGACTTCAGATCGCTATCACTGGCCACACCGACAGCTATTCTTCTATTTACTCCTGGTTTATAAGCCCCTATTTACCCCTGCCTCTGCAGCCTTTACAATAGATTCGTTCTTGGCCTCACATCATGGGGAATTATACCATTTCGCTTCTACAGTTAGTATACAGTAGACTTAAATGTTCGAAAGCCATTAAATGTCTTCATGTCTAGGCTGGATATTACCATGCTAAATCCGTAGACCGGAAAAACCTACTAAGTAGTTAGACAGGTGGGGGAGGTACGAACCATCCAGATGTCACCCCTGGGTGGGAGGGGGGAGGGTGCTAGATCAAAATTGAGGAGTTACCAGAGGTAATGTTGTCTCACCTATATGGTGCTCACAGCTAAGAAGTAGATGACAATTTCTGTGGTGTACTGTGTGAATGTCTCACAAGTGTCTCCACATTAAAAATGGAAGTGTATCTAAATCCCATATTGAGATAAGTCCTTGGTTACCTCAATTTTATATCAAAATTGCTTGAGGTTGGGGAATATTTCGTGATTTTCCCCTCTATACCTGATCAATTAGGAGAGTTTACTATGCAAAACATTCATAACTGTTTAGAATCGAAGTTCACATGTTAAAAAATTAGCTGTTAGTTGTTTACACATAAAAATTAAGTTCTCCCACATATATTGTATAGTGCAGTGGTGATAAAACTGTGGGTCAGTAAAAAAATTGAAGAGATCGCGGATAGTTTGAAATCAATTTATATACTATCGAATTATTTAATTAAAAAATATGCTGATTTTTTTATTATTACGTATTTTTAATATTTTTATATTTTATGCCTTAATATATATATAGTTAAATAAGTTGTGAAACAGTTTTACAATTAAAACTCCACCACCAAATTTTATTTGCTTTTTTTAGGCTAAAATAAAAAAGGTTTCGTGTGAATTTTTTCTCTGAATATATAACCCTTTCATGGCCAATAATTGAAACCGAATACGAATCTTATCATTTTGAAATCATGCTCTATTTTTAACTTGTTTAATTTTTTACTTTAATGAAGTACAAATACATACTAGTAATTAAATGTGAAGTTTTAGTCACGTAATATTTTTTCAAAAACATGTGCAGGAGGTAAGCCAGATATTTTTTAATTGTTATTATACAAAGTAAATATAAACCTGATATCTACAGGTCATTGATTTTTAAATAATTATTCAAAATTGGCACGTTTCATTGTTAATATTTTGATATATTTTTAAAAAATTTGCTACTACCAAATGTTTTCATGGGAGTGGAGTGAATTTTAATTGAAAGAAAGTAGGTCGCGGTGGAAAAAGGTTTACGCATCACTGGTCTAGAGTATGTACCGAGCAACCACTATATGTATTTTAAAAATATCTGGTGTATCACAAAGATTTTTAATAGCAATTATACTAAGTACCAAATGATTCAGAATTCATTTCATTAGAAAAATGTTAAATTCTTAAAATCTTGGCGCGAAGGAAAAATGCTTCTTTAGTTTCCAAATACTTAAGTCTAGACGTTTCGCAAAACCCCCTTTCTACGAACTTCATTTGAATAATGTTTGGTTACCGTAAATAATTCTTTCAGTCTATTATGGATAATATGATACATTATGCAATTTCCCTTGACATTGTCTTCAACAACAGTTAATGCTGTATGCTGGAAAAAAGGCATCCAAATCATAAATACTCCATGAAATGTTTACGAAAAGGCACTCTCCGTACCTAGACATTACTCTCTCTATGTAATAAAGTATTTAATCCTGCAGCAATGTGCCTCGTAATATGTTTGTATTACTAGATTTTCTGACATAGAAGAATATGACCACGGGCATGTGCTTAAAGCAAAGATTGAAGTTATTCGAATTGCTATGCATTCAATGCTTCGATACAGAAACGGAAATCCTTTCTGTCCATGATAAATCTTTCACTTATATTCAGTGGTTTAGTGAATTAATCACACCGCTAAAATGATACTGATCTTTGTGCGCCTACAAAATATTCTACATCCATTAACAACCCATTCCCATTCAAGCAAATTATTGGAGGCCTTCAAAATAGTGAATAAATATCCTGCTGCAAATAGCAGCAGTAAATGCGGAAGTGCTTCTAATTGTTAGGAAAGTAGTATATAATGGCGTTATTTACTCGTAATGTGATGTTTGTCATTGATATTGAAATCATTATAAGAAAAGGTTTTTGTGAATAAAATATAAAAATTTCAGCTTAGATTCATTTACAACGGAGCAAAGGCTAGTAATAATTTTTTTTCTACCATCTGCATTCTATTTTATTATTATCTTTTTACTCCAATCGTAGTTAATTATATAATATTAATTACAATTAAATACATAAAATTGCAATTAAACATTAAATACGTAGTTGATTGTAATGCTACACACATTTTCTTTCGCTGTAGTGCTTCAATATTATTAGAATTCAATGAAATTTATCAATAAAATATTTGACATTAACGACATTCTATATAGAATTTTGCATTCTCTCTTTTTGGGATGAAGTGAATTATTGTAGAGAATGACAACGTAGCGATAAAAATACAGGCAAAGGAATTAAAGATAAGTATTAATTATTAATGTTAATCTTCGAGGGCGGATAAGTATGTCTGCATCGACAGCGCATCTGAGTTATATGTACTGCCTTTAGTGAGACATACAGACAGCGAACAAATACATGAACAATGCGAATAAATCAAATGTCGCAGAGAAAAAGCATAAGAGTACAATCTCTGGTTAATAAGCTCAGTAGAGCAGAAAGAAGATATTTTCTGATAATTTAGTTTGTAACAAATATAGAATACGGTGGTAATGGTACGTGTCATTATATGACATTATCGTATTTATATATGTACGAATTATTGAAACTATACACGCAAGAACTCAAATTATGAAATTATGACAGATGTCTAAAAAATGTTTATTTTGGAAATAATTTCTTGTAACTGAAATAATTTTTTTAAAACTATCCATCTACTTCCAAGAGATTAACAAAAATACGCCCTATGATCCTTAGAGAACTTAACTGAGAAATGTTTTTGAAAACCATTCACGTCTTTTGGTTTCTAATCTCTCAAAAAAGATTTTTTTTCATTAATTTAGCGTAAAGGATGAAGCTTCCTAAAATACTTATTTCTGTCACTCAAACGAACATAGCTTTTCGATAACACATCAAAATTCACTAATTTAACCATTCCATAGTACAAACAGGATGGGCTGTATCAGTTAGTTACATCGCAACTCCTATTCACCACTGTTAGGTCAAATTCTCTGAATTCTAAGTTAATCCCTCTAAGTATTATGCGGGTTCCATAAAATGCTTTTGTCATGGCTTAGGTATTGTAAATATTACTGTGATGAGATTTCTTGTGTACACGAGAAAATTTCTAAAACAGACTTTATCTGCTGGTTAAAAAAACACAAGTCGCATTACTTTGATAGGTTTTTATTGGTACTGCGGCACATGTCATAAAGATGATTGATTACTTACTCCAGACAATTTTATTCCATGGTCGTTACTGACCGAAATTAGTTTTTGTTGTGTTCTATGCTAATACTCGATTTACGAATCGACGTGGTTACACTCTCAAGCCTACTATGTTTCCCTACTTAGTAAAGAAATATGCTCTTTAAAGGGATAAGGAAGCTTCCTCGTTTTTTAAAATTTTTAATGCTTCAGTCTACATACAAAATGAGAATAATTAATATTCTTTTTTACTACATTAAAGACAGCATTCACAAATAAGTATTTTGTGGAGGTATAAGACCTACTATTTAAATGCTAGACAAAATGTTCCATGCGCATTCATTTTATAGTGATTTCTTCCAAAATTCTTAGGATTGTTAATGAAAGTGTTTTCCACAAAACTGAGCATCATTCTTTGAAACCACAAATACTCTTTCGAATTTAGAGACCAGGAAATAACGCAAAAACATGCAAAAACTTAAGAGTAAAAAAGAAGTTAAAAAAAATATTTATGGCTTTAGATTCATAGAACAAAAATTCAGTGTGCAGTTATGTTTATATATTTACTGTTAACTTATATTAAAAAATTAAAGTTTTTAAAGGCCATGGAAGGCGCATGAAGCATTTTCAAAAATGCTAGCATTTTTGAATTTTTTTTGAAAAACAGGCATTATTCTGCCAAATAAACTTATTTTTAATTGTAAGTGTCTTCAAAGTATTAAAATGATTATGAATTATTCTCATTCTCTATATAGAGTTAAAAATTAAAAATTAAAATAATCAAGGTTGAAGGTACCTTGTCCCCTAAATTTACATTAGTGATTCAAAAGGGTTGAAAATCAACCCATTATATCCACCTGTTGTAACATCTTACAAATATATATATATATATATATATATATATATATATATATATATATATATATATATATATATATATATATATACCTAATGTCCCATGCTGCTGGAGATAGGTCCTGAATATCCCGGATTCACCCCGTGCAGCTGCACTGGCGGAGTTTAGACTTTGGACCCGACACGATTGTCTTAATGCCCATTTGATTCATTTTAATTTCACTAATTTACCTGATTGTGTCTTGTGTAACTCTGGCCAAGATATGACTGCTGCTTATCTGGACGAGTGTTCTGCACTAAATGATTTGGACTGTATTGTTAAAATGTATAAAGAACTCATTGTCCTGATGGTCAGTGGCCTGACATTTGTTTAATAAGTATATACCCAGTGAGATAAGCCCCGTTATTCAATTTACCGCATCTACTTAGATAAAAAAAAGCTCATTTAGAATGTTTCTCGATGATGTCAGTCTCAAATGATATTCCAAATGAATGAATTCTTTTTTGGATGTCTTCAAGATTTTGAAGCTAGAATTATTGCTAGCCTGAAATTATTCCTTATTACATTATTTATTCTTTATGTGAGAATAAAAGTGTTAATGAAAAAATACCTTGAATTAAAGTAATGAACATTTAAGAGTATATTTCAACTGTGCAAAGAAAATATTCTCAGGATGATATGAAGTTAAGATATTGCCGTCTCGTATTTTGTATTTTAAATAGCTGTGTATTTCAGAATATGTATTAGTACAAATATTAATTACTTTCTTCATAAAGAATAAAAGTAAAAGAAAAGGAATTTCTCCTTTTGGATATTTTTTAAGGTATATGTACATAATTGATTGGACGTTCACTTGCTAATGATAGCTGCTGTTAGCTAATGATCCTTTATTAATGAGCGTTATTGTAAAATCAATCATAAATCTCAGCAAATAGGGAGAATGAACAATTTTTAAAGTTACTAATGCGTATTCAATGTTCAGGAAATATTCAGCTAAGGGATCTCCATTAAGTACATTTAACTGCCAAGAAAAATATGAAAGACCGCAACCAAATTTAATATATATGACACAGAGGCAAAATATCTTGATCGTTTTATAAGTTACCTTTTCAGAAAAAGCCATCCTTTTAATTTCTAATCAACAGACTGAATGGATTGAAAATTAACATTTAAAAATAAATCCAATGTCCGTCTGGAATAATCATTATCATGCTTTAACCGTCTCATCTAGTACCTTTAAATCAACTTTCCATTCAATTTATAATTTTTCCTTTAAACTCCATACAGTTTTCTTTAAAAATACGATATAAATAAAGTTTATTATGTTTAAAATTATTATCTTTCGTGACTGGAACGGAAAGCAAACAATATAACGGATACAGGATTTTAGGTTAAATTTTAATTCTCCAAAACACTCTCTACTGATGCAAGAAATTTTGAAGTTTCCTGAGACTATCTTTGTTAAAACACTCCAGGTATGGAAATATGTTAACTACTGTGCCAATGGATATCTATTCCGCAGGTGAAAATATGTTTCCGCATGATAGTGGAAATAGATTTAATTTTCATGCCATCAGAATTATTTCAATACATATTTCATGCTCATTATACATTCATTTTTATTTCGATGAACACTTTCACAGTTAAAATATTTTCAATTGTTGAAAAGAAACTGTTTCCCTTGAACAAGTAAAATTTGTCAAAAAAGTAAAGTATTAATAGGGTACGATAAATGTAAATGTTTCGAGACTTACAGTCCATCTATCTTGTAGTCAAAAACAAAAACTTGAGAACTAAAAGGAAATTTTTAGAGTATTGTGAAACGAGTTAGATTTATTATAACTATAAAAGCCCTCAGAGGGTTTTTGAATAACGGAATGTAACTGATCTCTCGAAATTAGTTTGCGAATTAGATATTAAGTAATATATATATATATATATGCACTCATGGACAAAAAAATTAGCGCACCAAGAAATAATTTCGGGATCGTAACGAAACTTGCAATGAAGGTACATGTCGAGGAGATATGCAAATTATTAGAACTGCAGCGTGATTGCGCATTACGTATAGCCGGTAGAGGACGTTGAACATCGTACTCTGTGGAGTATAAAACAGGTAACCAAGGCTTGTTTGAGTGTGCTGAATCATTTACAAAGGAAGAGCTGAGATAGACATGCCATTACGCCGTGTTCGAAGACAATATAAGCAGTTGTCGCAGTTTGAGAGGGGGAGAATCGTCGGGATGATGGAAGCTGGGTGGTCAGCTAGGCGAGTAGCTCGTCAATTAGGCCGCTCTGATTGTGTTGTGAGGAGGTGTTGGGACCAGTGGACCCGAGAGATGTCATGTACACGAAGACCAGGCTCAGGACGCCCTCGACAGACCAGTCGTCGAGAAGACCGCCACATCGTAAGAAATGCACGCGTACAGCCAACTGCTTCATCGGCCGCCATCCAGGCACAGGTAGTACCTTCACTAAGGGCCTCTGTGTCTTCTCGAACCATACGAAGGTGCCTGGCTGAAGGACAGTTGGTATCGCGGCGCCCATTACGTGTGCTGCCCTTGACGCCCACCCATCGACGCCTCCGTTTGGAGTTTTGCCGCGCACGAGGAAATTGTACTGCAGCGGAATGGAACCAGGTCGTCTTTAGCGACGAATCCAGATTCAATCTGGGCAGTTATGACAATCGTGTTCGTGTGTGGAGAGCCCGTGGTGAACGCTTCAATCCTGCCTTTGCTGTACAGCGACACATCGCTCCCACAGCTGGTGTGATGGTATGGGGTGCCATTGCCTACAATACACCGTCACCCCTAGTATTATTCCGTGGCACCATGACAGCCCAGCGGTATGTTCATGAAATTCTGCAACCACATGTGTTGCCTCTCATGCAACGGCTCCCAGGAGCCATTTTTCAACAAGACAATGCTCTGCCTCATACGGCAAGGGTGTCACAAGACCGTCTCCGCACTGTTACTACCCTTCCTTGGCCTGCCCAATCCCCAGATTTATCTCCAATCGAGCATATCTGGGATCCTTTGGGACGACGAGTTGGGCATCCCACGAGTTTGAACGAACTAGAGGCAAGGTTACAGCAAATATGGAACGAAATGTCTCAAGACATTATACAGAACTTGTATGACTCAATGCCCGATCGAAACGCATCGTGTATTCGCGCTACAGGGGGTCCAACGGAGTATTAAGTCCTCCGTTATTTTGCCTTTTTCTCTGAAATAAATTATATTTTTTCTTTGATTTTCTTATCATTTACTTATATCAAAGTAGTCATTACGTATGTAAAATTTCGTTTCATTTTGACGACTCCTTCTTGGTGCGCTAATTTTTTTGTCCATGAGTGTATATATATATATATATATATATATATGTATATATATATATATATATATATATATATATATATATATATATATATATATATATATATAGAAAGAGAGAGAGGCAGATAGATATGAGATGCTGAAGAAGTGATCAAGAAACTAAAGGCTTGGATCATCTTATTATAAATGGATATAATAAACTTAAAACAGTCTCGAGTAGAAAGCATTTAAGTGACCTCAAAATCACAGTGGACTATACAAAAAGAATATCCTGATAACAATGCAGGAAAAATCCAAGAGTTACTAAACAGAAACACTTGCGATTTCACTACAAGCAAACCAATTACTGCTTAAAAATATAAAGTCTAACTAAATGTGAAGTAACTAAACAAAAATATTATAAAATATATGTTGCTTGGAAGATGATTAGTTAGTTATATGAAAGAAACAGCTTCGTTTTGCAAAACGGAATGTGAATAAGACATTTGAGCCTTCTGGTTATCAATACTTGTATATGATAAATCAAAGTTCAATGCATCGGGCTCAAATGCACGTTCTGAAAAATTTTGAAAGCGACACGTTGTGACAAAAGATGTAAATTGTACATTTAAAGGATCTTTTGCTAGGTAGTGATCCAAACCATTCGGCAAATAACGTTATGGAATTGTCGCTTTACAATGGCCTCAATTAATTCAGATACGTGACAGAGTTGTTTGGTTTGGATCCCACCGAATATCAATAGGGAAAAATAGATCTTAAATACTGAAAACTTAACATGTGGTTTAAACAGAAATAAAAAAATAACTCTCCTCTGCACATTTGAATAAATATTACTCAAAGAACAACCAAAAAGACACGCTTCATTTATTGAGAAAGTTAAAGAATGATCATTCGAAATAATTGTCAAAAATTATAGGTTAGCTTATAGAAAATTTAAATATAGCCATATGTAAATACAGTGTGTGCATTACAGTGCCTTTTCTCAAGTTTTTTTATTGTTTAAATATTAAATATTATATTCATTTTGATTTAAATGGAGTAAGAATATGCTATGCAATCTAAAATTTCTGATTTTAAGGTTACTGTTTTAAAAGTTTTGTGTGTTTTGAATAAAGATGTTAATTGCATGCTGTGAGAGTGTATTTATTTTTAACCTATTATACTCACGGTATATACTATGTACTTTACTTCGTGCCATCAGGATATTGAGTACTAATAGGAGTTGAATTTACAAAGTTTTTTGTACAATTTGTATTTCTGTGTTTTCTTCTGTCATTAAATCCACAAGAACAATTCACTTTCTCCTCTTTCAGATTTTCATAGATTTTTACTACTATTAAAGAGTCTAGATTCAAGTTAATTTATAGCTTTTCATGAACAAGAAAAATCGTTTTTCATTTACAGGAAAAAAGGTATTTCGCTTTAATGATTATCATGTTAAACTGAAATCGAACTTTTGAAAATATATTAATATCTATTTATTTAGGATGAGTTTTGAGCGTAGCACTTAATCATTTTGGTTCATCTGGGTATAGTTCGTCAATATGTGACCTCAGAATACGGCTTAAATTTCGACGAATACAGTTTTGAAGGACTTTCCCCTTCCTCAAATGGTGCTATAACAAAACAAAATCGACGCACCAAGAAGTATTTGTCCGATTGCGACAAAAAAATGGTGGATGTAAAGAACATGCACAGAAAAAAATTCAGAACAGTTGCATAATTTATTTCAGAGTGATATTTGGTCCACCTCATCGTTGGTCTACCTCTGGACTAGATACAAGCTGCCACATGGCGTTTCACAAACTGATAAAGTGTTCCTAAGGTGTCCTGAAGGATTTCTTGCCAAATTGTCTCCAACGACACGTCAGAAAGTCTCCAGACACGTCTTCGGTGGTCGTCCTGACACTGCTGGAAATAGGACTCGTCACTAAAGACTATACGTTCCCAGCCAGCGCCGTTCTAAGTCGAGTTAAGAACCACAGTAGACGGACTTGACGGTGTACAGGCGTGAGGGTCGCGAGAGTAAATTCCTATTCCTCTCAGTCGTCTGTCAATGGGGATGTTGGAGACTTGTGTGCTGGTCACACGTCGGATGGTTGATAACGACGAATTCGGTGCTACGACAGCTGATCTGGCAATAGCTATCTTCCCTTTCTGTTGTGGTCCTAGGTCGACCGCTGCTTTCTTTACACTTAATCTGCCGTTGTTGTCCCACTCTTGAAACATCATCTAGTTGCTGCATCACTTCGACCCAGATGTCGTGCGATTCTTCGATTTGCCCAAACAGCTTCTTTTAATCCGATGACATGACCTCTTTGAAACTCTGAAATATGCTCGTAATGAGCACAAACCCTTTGACGAGGCATTGTGACAGTCGACGTAAGATATACGCAGTCGAAATGCAACAGAAATTTTGAAAATCAGATCGAAAATCGCTCCTTGTACACACCTTCTGGGTGCACAGTTCTGATGCGCTGAAGCTCCCGCTATTCATTCTTTGGACACCAAATTTTAATCATTAGCATGTTCAGTCAAAACATCTTTGCATACGAAATTTCATCACAATCGGACAACTCCTTCTTGGTGCATAAATTTTTTGTTATGATTGTATTAATGAAGAAACAATTGTTTTTTTTCCGTGCATGTTCTTCACACCCTCCATCGCCATCGGACAACTCTTTCTTGGTGTGTCGATTTTTTTGTTATAGATTGTACCACTTAAGTTAACACAATTTTTGAAGAACTTTTGCTTAATAACAATTTGTTGAACTTTTGTTAACACAATTTTTGAAGAACTTTTGCTTAATTCCTTATGAATTATTAATTTTTATTTTAGAATTTCATGAACTATTGGCCAGTTTTAAAGGACGAAATTTTTATCACGTTATGAAGATGCAAATTTTAATTATATAAAAATAAACACGATGAATTTTCTTTTATACTTCATGTACGTTTTCTCTGTTTGAATATGCTTTTTTGTGTTTTAACAGGTAGATGATATTTCGAATAACATTAAAGAAACTAACAAAACATTGAGTGTTCAAATCGAATGGCTTGATTCTGTGCTACTTTTCAGTGCTACATATCATAAATACGATGATATTCGACGACTTCACTGTCATCAAATGAAGTAAAACATCTCTCTTTGTAAACTTCTCTGGTACTTTCTCATTATTTCAGATGCTATTGAGCTTTGTGACTTTGACATGAAAGCTTCTTAAAGAGGCATTTGATCGGGACTGTCAATCTAATCAGCAAAATTGTATTGATGATAAAAAAATGTATAGGAAACAATTATGTAGAAGTTTATTTCAAAAACATGATAGAATTACTCCAAAGAAAGCAGGTTTAAAAGATGTGTAAATAAACTCTTATTTAAATAATTTTAAACTATTAAGGTATTTTCATAAAAATTAATTCTCAAGACACTCAGCTCTATCTATTATAATAAGAAAGTACCACATTGTATTATGTTTCATGTAGTTTTATGAAAGTAACAAGGACAATAACTTCATTTTTGATCCTGTTATAGCCAATTATGTTACAGTTTATTTTCATTTCTCTGCCTTTCATTTTTTCCCTGTAATTTACTACCCCATGTAAACCCTTACAGAGGGACGCTTTGTCTGCTAAAATTTTAAACATGAACCGTTTCGTTTGAAACGCGTAAATTTAAAGTTGCCTCATAAACTCTATAGAATGTTATAACACATGTTTTCACTTTGTTTTTCACCATAGAATCGCGAACGGAAACATTTGCCCTCATTGCAAAATCCTGATAATTAGTAGTAAATCTGCTCTCAAGTGACACTTTTTTATGTACCTATCGATTTACAGGGAAGTGAGAAGCTGTGATTAATCGTGTAGGCTCAAATAATAGATTACTTTTTTTTGTCCTCTTACGTACCATCTTTTCGTGTTCGAATCTGCTTCCTAAGAAAAATTTTCACAGTGGTCCACCTCAAAGTCTTTTAATAGCTCATGTTTCGTGTGGTAAAAATAGTGTGGAGGAAGGGTTGTTGTAATCCAATAAACTTAGTATGAAAGAGAAGTAAGCTTGGAATTTTCATTTGGAACCCTACTATAATCACATAAGAAATCCTAAATTGTGAAGAGAAATATACCTAGAGAACAAAGAATTTGCAATTATTTGCATCATAATTGGGTAAGAACTTCAGGTACAGATATGCATTAATTTCTTTAATAGGGACTTTTAAGTACGGGAAGCTATTGAAAATCTTCGCAAATGGTTGCCTTTTTGCTTACTTAACCATGATCATGTAGCGAAATTTCCCTAATTAGCAGAGAAGGTTATTTTATAGTAAGACCAATTAGTGAACAAATTTTATTTTGGCAGCGTTAATCACAAGGCCGGCAGTATGAATACCTAAGCTGAGTTGTTAAACAACGGTGAGTACTGAAGGGTTTCAAAACAAACACACTAACAGAATTTTAAGGTATAATCTTCATTGACTGTCTTTGCATTTTTCCTCCAGATTTTAAAATAATTATTTTTAAGGAATTTTAATTTAGCTAGTATATAAAATAAATCGAAAGATAAATAAAAATGTTTAGTTCTTGTTAAGGAATCCATTTCTTATGTAACAATTATTCATACCAATTTAAAAACAATAAATATTATTATCAATGGTGCTAATATAGTAAATGACATATTTAAGTCCTTTGATATTTCTCTCGCCTCAGAGTGGAAAGAAGCATTACTGGCTGAACTGGAGGATGTGGCTCAAGTATTATGCATATGTACAAACATATAGATAATACTGCGAAGTATTGCAGAACATTACATTCTAATAGAGGCAAATGTTTTTACAATATTTTTTCTTTCTTTTAATAATCACTGATTATGAGAAAATTTTATGGCTCTAAATTTCTTTTAAAACAAGTTTTATTTTGAAGTTTAAAGTTTATCATTATTTTATAACATATTGTAATTCAAAATACCATATAAAACTTTTTTAAATCCTTGCAACAAAGATTACACAATGTTATATATCAAGTATAAAATCCCAATTTTAATTACATTTATTTTGATTTTAGTTATATAGTTTAATTTATTTTGAGTCTATAAATGTACAATTTTAAATCAAATCAATTTCAGTTTAATGGGTAAGAAATATGCAGCGTAAATTTTATTTATATAGCACTTATTATATAGTCTAAGAGCAATGTAGCTTCTGGCTCTACGCAGAAGTCTTTTCATGTCGATATGACACAGGGGAATACATTAATGCATAGGGAGCTTTAAAAACCAAAGGATACATCTTAAACGGAGTTGTTTTAAACGGTTTTCTTTTATGCTTAAACATTAAGGGAAACTAAATTTTAATCCATGGTAATTTTCCAGGGGTTAATAATAGATATTAATGATGCAGCTCCGATCTTTCGCTTAAGATCGTAATCTCAGTATTCATAACGCTGATACTATTTAATAGGCTTCACAACATAAAATTTTGTATTTAGATAATGACTGAAATATATAATATGGGAATGAACATCATTACGTTGATATTATATATTCATTGATTTTATATTAACACCATTGATGTAATTTTTTTCAGGCGTGAAATCATGGCACTGCAGACTGAAAACTACAGTTTGGAACGGCAGTTGTTCAGCTATCAAAAGTCAATATCTTTGGTAAACGCCAGAGGTCAAGCTTCCGAGGAAGTCCCTAATGACGAGACGGAGTCCAATAGTTTCTATGAACACAGGACCTTACCTCAAGGAGAGAGTTTTCCAGATGCCAAATACATTTGAGTGTGTCTTGCATGTCTATATGAAGTGCCTAAGCATAACTATTGCTGATGAAATTTTTGGGAACTCATTTTTAAAAAAAGAATATCTTTAAGCAATTTTTTCGCTGTTTGAGAAATTACTTATGGGGTTATATAAATATATACATACATATATATGTATATCTGTGCTGATCCATTTTTAGAGCATTGCGCTTCCTTTTTGCTAATTGCTGTACTATGAATCACCGCTTATCTCCATTTGGAGAATATATTCCTTAAATTTCAATAAATACCTATTTCCCTATTTAATCTGCAATACTTCATTAAATACACTTTTTTCAAAATATTTTTGTACTTGAATGTATTAGATATTTGAGGAAATGTATTATTCTGAGAAAAAAAAGTGAAATGTTTCTCAGTGGCATATTCACAGCAACACAAACATAACATCATGCTGTCGTAATTACGCTGATAAACAATTTCTGTCTTAGGTAATCATGGCGTATTAGAATTCTTACCAGAATGATTAAACCAAGCAACCCACCTACATTGAGAAAATTTCAATTGCATATCTTTTAGCAACATCTAACTTAGAAGATTCATACCATACATAAATAGTTGACATTCAGTATTCTTCTGGTTCAAAGTCGAATTGCAGTTTATGATTCGTATATCATAAAAAAACGGTACCTAATAAAATTTTCTTAATAAGTAGTTAAATTTTTTACATAACTTAACCTTTGGTAAAACGAAGCTGTGATCATTTAAAATTGGTTTTAAAAATGTGAAGTTTGTGTAGCGCCCTTGCTTCGGTACTGTAGCTACCGGAGCGGGATAATGCAGATTAGGTTTCAGGAATACTCAAAGTGCTATACAACTTACATTTTCCAACTCCATTTTTTAATGCCCAAGGTTTTTTTTTTTTTATAAATTGTAATAAGCCATTAAGCAGGGTTCAGAATAAAGTGTGATTCCGGTATATTGTTGTGTTTGCTAGAAAATATCACATAATAAATATGACTATTTCATTTTTTTTCAGTCGTGTAACTTAGATAACTTCTACTTTTCAAAGTATTCGATATTACAATTGCACCTTACAGTATAACTATATCGTTTTTTCCACGTTCTAGATATAAATAGCAAAGCAGCGTATTCAGGAGAAATGTTTATTGATTTCAAAGACACTCGTCTACGTATACATAGCTTTAGCTTTCACTTTTTGATGGGACCAAACTACAACCATGCTTTTAATCCTATTAAAATCGGAGAATTAAAGTACATGTGGAAGCCTTGCACACCCAATTTTTGAATCTTCCAGACAATCTATCTCTGTAGCTTTTGATATATTTTTGCTTGAATATATATTAAATGCAATCTAGATAACTTTAAAGGTAAACCTTCGATGTAAGATATATCTCAGCACTGAAACGTTATTCCTCAAACAACCATCTGTATAAGATATTTCTCATCATTGGAACGTTGTTCCTCAATTTTGTCGTGATCATCCATTCCACTCACAAAATGTCTCTTCAGCTCCCCAAAAAGAATTAAATACATCAAACGCAAAATAAATTGAAAGTTAACAGCTTCTCTACGCCATCAACTGTTATTGAAACTTGAAACACTCTCTGATGCTTGTTAAATAATATCTTAAAGTTTTGGTGGAAAAGAAGGAAACGTTTAGCATTTATGATTATTATGTGAACCCTGCTTTCGGGATGCAAATACAATTTTTAAAAATCCTCTTTTTGAGAAAAACTGTGATGTAATGATGTTGGAGGAATATTAATGCCTCGAACTATCTGAAATTTCTTAAAGAAGAACAAAAAATTGCTTGATAGCGTAATGATCAGGACACTAATCTGAAAACAGAAGGTTTTGAGATCTTTTCTCAATTGTATTTTATGCGAAGAAAAACTTTGACTATCCGCAAGACTGCGTGGCACAGTAAAAAGAAAGTCTTTAAAGAAACAATTTTCATAGTTTTTATTGAAACTTAATTCCTTTGTATTTCTCAGATTCTAATATTAACTTACATTTAATACTTTTCCAAATAAATTTCCATTTGTATAAAAAAAGCCATGTCAATTTTAAATATCCTATAACAAGTTCAATTTTTATATGAAAAACCTCTCAGTTATAGTGCATGCGAAAGGAAAAAATGCATGTCGTAACTAAGTAAAAGGTAAATACTATATGCCTTCGATTATCAAGAGACAATTATATAAAACCGAATTTCAAGCAAATTAAACTGCTTGTTTTCAGTATTAAAGAAAATAACAATATTATTTTTTCTTTTAGCATCCTTATTATAATGTCTAACTCAAATTGCTACGATTGAACACTGAAGTTTATATTTTATTATGAAAACATTATTCAACTAGAATAGAACCACTTACATGTGTTCATAATCGTATTGAACTGTAGATGCCTGGCATTAGTATTTATTGTTTCAAAACACTAAATATTCTCTTCGTTCATAATCTCTTTGTATATCAATATTCAAATTATTTAATTAAATCGATCATAAATTCTCTTTTATGCCTCAGCATTATATCTTCTGTAATAGCATCTTTAGGTAAATGATTCCATAGACAAGATAGAGATTATACACAATTTTTTTCATTGCATTGCTTTTCAGCAAGCTATTGCTATAATTAAATATTAGCGTATGTGTTGATTTTTAAAAATCAATTAGGTGATCCCTATTAGATATGTATAGTTTCATTTACATGTTTTTAGTTGCAAACATTTATGCTGAATGTTATATGTTAATCGGTCTTTATGTATTTATCTTACATTCATTTGTTGATGTAAATTTTACGTTGTCTATTCATTTCTGACAGCCTTGACTATCATATGATTTTAGGCTGTTAACATTTGTATTGATATAAATCCATTGTTGAAAATAAAATAAAAAGATTCACAAAATTTGAAATAAATCTCAAAAAGTGAAATATTTGATTTCTTTTTTGGGGGATGATATTTGCTATTCATAATGTCATTAAGACTTCAGCTGTGGTTTTTCAGAAAGTATTAAAATATTAAAATTATGGGGAAAGGAACAAATCCATGCGAAAGAGGATTCCGTGAAAATGAAATGCACTAAACTAGGTAAATTTATGAGGTATTTCGGAGTATAAGTGATTAATTAACAATGAGGTGTCATCTATGAGGCTCTTCCGCGGGATTCATATAGAATTACATAGAAACTATTTTCTGAAAATTCTAGATAATGAATTAAATAGCGTTGAGTGTTTAAACAAAGAAATAACACAGAAGGCCTTTATAGTCTTCTGTATCATTTCTTTGTGTCAGGAAAAGAATATTTATTTTTTTTACTTCAATGATACAAAATAAAACATCTAACTCACTAAGATCTACATAGGGTTTTCTTAAAAAATTGTATACGCATGGGTTACATTTGTATACATTATGATAATTTTGTATGTCTCGGACATATGGCCCCATGATAGTTTGAAAATATCGTCAAATTCAGCAGGCATATAATTGAAGAAATAAAGAAAAAAATGAAAGGTTAAATAACCACATTTTTCACTTCTTCATATAGCAAGCTATAAATGCAAAACTTGTGTTTCTCTGTGGGCCTCGTTCAGTTAGCTACATTTAACTTTTCTCAAGATGGGGTGATACAGTGAGTGAATAACAAAGGGTTTTTAAACCTAATAGTTTCACTACTTAAAAGGCAATTTACCCCTTTAATATTTCAAAAGCATTAAAGGGGTAGTTGGTAAACATTGTACCTCAGTACCTCATGCATTGGGACAAAAGGTGCTTCAGCTCTTTTAATTATACATGTTAATATTTTTGCAAAAATGAGTGTAATAAGTGTTTTGGTATTGAAGGCTTCTTTACTCTCTGTATTTAAAAATCTTCTACAGATAGCATCTAACTCAGATTCTAAAATTTGTAGTTATTTAAGACAGGAAAACGCAAGCGAATGTGCACATTCTTCAAATGTTTACAAAATTTAAGAGAATTCGAAAAGACTTGTTTTCCATCCTATTGGTCTTCCTATGATTTTTAAGCTAGAGGAATCTAAGATTTGTTAAATTAAATACAGAAATTCATGCCATATCATACCAACATACTAAAGTTCTCCGTGAAAATAAGTACAGTTCAAAAGACATCATCATTGACATTCCGAGAGGGTAACAGATACGTTACAAAACATGCTGTGCTTTAAACTGAACGGAAAAGTAGCTACAAAAAAGACTTTTTTTAAATACTTCAACAATAGAACTCTAAACAATTGTCTTTCCTCGGGAAGTTTCTGGGCAGTTAGAAAGCAGACGATAATAAACCTGGTAATATTTCAGATAAATTGAAGTAGTTTTTTGAAAACTGAATACTGATTTTATCAATCATGTTTACAAACCGCCTTTACTCGTCTCCCAAATCCCGATATATAATTTATTTACAGTACATATCATGACAAATCTATTTATTTTAAAAAACTATGACACATCTATTTGTTTTAAAAATCTCGCAGAAACGACCTTAGCCTAAGTAGCTCCAATCCTTGAGTAATTTCGCTTATGAGATATATCTTGTCATTTTGAATCTTGAACTCCTTTCGAACTTCCCAAGAATGTTACTTAGCTTGATAATTTCGAAAGACATTGTAAGACAATGAGAAAATGATTTCCTAATAATATATCATAAGTACATTATTACACTGATATTGCAGTTTAAGCTCTTGGAAATGGTTGCCCCTCTAAAAATAAACTATATATTTAATTCAATTTAAGTTCTTCATTAAGGGGACAAAGGACTTTCAAAATTGATTTTTTTAAATTTTCAATTTTTTAACTCTATATACAAAATGAGAATAATTAATTTTCTTTTTTACTACATTGAAAACCCTTAGACTTCAAAATAAGGAATTTTTTGCAGAATAATGCATGTTTTTCAAAATTTTTCAAAAATGCTCTATGAGCATTATATATTAATTAAAATTTTTAAATCTTTTATTATAAGTTTACCATATGTATATAAATATAAATGTGCATTTATTTATTTACTTTTTGGATGAATCTATAGCCTTCAATAATTTTTTTTGCATTCTACCTGTTATTTTTTTATGTTTTTTCTTCATTTTATGGTCTATAAATTTGAAAAATATTTGTGATTTCAAAGAAAATTGCACAATGTTGTGACAAACACTTTAATTAACAATTCTGAGAAATTTGGAAGATATCAGAAGAAAATGAATAGGCATGGAGCCTTTTGAAAAATTCTTGCATTTTTGAAGAATTGTTTGATAAACAGGTCTAAATCCTCCTCAAAATACTTATTTGTGAATTCTAAGTATCTTCAATGTAGTAGAAAAGAATATGAATTATACTCATGTGGTATATAGAGTAAAATATTGAAATTAATGAAGAACGAGATTGAAGGTCCCTTGTTCCCTAAACAACAACAAAAGTAGTTACATTATCCATAAAAACTATTGAACTGAAAGTTGGTTGCCTTGTCCTGTTGGGGATTTTGTAACCTTTAATTCTCCATATTATTCATTCTCGATCTTTCTATCAAATATTCATTTAAAAGTTTGGTTGGAAAAGTGCTACGGTCATATTTTGCTATTCGTATACTTAAAAACAAGGACCCTCAACTGTAAAAGGGAACTTAAACAATAAAAACGGATATTTTGGGGTATTAACAGTTATACATATACACATTTCGAGACCCATTGAAAGTTCGCAAATACCATCAAATCACCGGGTAGCATGGTATTCAAGATATGCAAAATAAATTAATGATAATAATAAAATAAAAATACAAAAGAAATTAATCGAATGCGTGAAGCGTTTCGGTAAAACTATACCCAGATTATAGGATAAAAAATTACTTATTTAACAATAAATAGTTGAAGAATAAGTACCTTGAACTGCATTCATTCATCTTAAATCATTATATTAAGTAAACAAGACTAATCCTCAACATTTTTAAAAGGTAAAATATGCATTATGAACTACTGTACTTTATTGAAAGTTCAATATTCAGATGAGTAAGAGCCATAAGTTTTGTATCCTGTTGTGCTGATATCTACGGATGTCGACAGTGATTTTACAAACACAATTGTTTTACTTGCGCTTTTTAATAGTTTGTTTAGTCAAAGTTTCGAACTTTTTTACGTATGAAACTATTTTCAACGTATGTAAGCTCATTAGTAGTTCTGCTTTAGTGCCCTATAATTTTAGCTTTAGTTTTAGAATTAGAACTTGTATTTTACTCATATAATGATACTTTTCTCTGAAATTAGATGCGCATTTGCAATCCGATATAGCTTTAACATCAAACTAAGACCCAGTGAAAACAGTCCATGCAAAATTTTTAACTTCAGTGTTGCAGAAATATAAGGTTATAATGCGTTCTAGATAAGAGAGGAACATTTTCGTGTCATCATGTAATTAAAGCTCTGTGAGTTGTTTATGATTAAAACATATAAATGCACGCTGTTTTATTCTGAGAGTGTTTAATACACTTCAAGAGCAATTGTCAGAGAATGATTCTCGTGGGATCTGATCTGTAAAATTGGTTAAGAACCTAATAGAAACAGAAATTCTGATTTTATTCATTTGCTTTAAAGCAAAAAAAAAGCTATTTTAGACATTCCTTTGGATATTACATACTTTTGTCAATTCGATAATATAAGGACTTCATATAGCTAAAAAATATTTTTCATAAACTGTTACTGGTTCTAAGAGGATTTTAATTCTGATTTAGTATCATATCTATATTTTTTTAGAAACATATGACAAGTTTGTATAATATTTTGCGCATGCTTATCGATCGCTAAACCTTACACCCCTGAAATAATAGTAACAATTCTTCTACCTTAGCATTTGTTTGGACGCCTTCCAAAAATCGACTTTCTATCCATTTCATAACTAGCTCTGATATATTACAAACCTTATTTTTCGAGCCTTTGAAATGCAAATAAAAAGATTTTTTCTTTTCAGTACCTGATGTATACTTCAAAATTGAAGATTTACAAAAAAGAGTGCAGTAAACTGTTAAAATAAGTTTTAACAGCATTTTTATATTAAAAATCCTTAGGTACTTTTAAAATTGAGCAACATCTATAAAGCTTTACCAAAAAGGGCACGGATATTGGATAAATTTCTTTTAAGAGAAAATAATCTATGAGAATTCCAAAATTCTATATTTCAACAGCAGTATATGCATACACATATACATACATACTTATACGCACACACACACACACACACACATATATATATATATATGTGTGTGTGTGTGTTTGTATGTATAATTTACCATTCCCATCATTTATACATGCTCATATATTTATCACACCGTAATTCTTCATTGTGAGCTTCTTGAATATCCTCACACTTCCTATGTATATTCAATAAAGGGAATTACTTCAGTATATGAGTATTTTCAAGAAGCTAACCTCACAGACCATGTCATTTATCTAACCTCAACGAAAATAGAATTTTTGCATTCAGAAATAAGTTAAAATATCAGCAAAATTTTATGATTCATATCCCGTAGCTCACACATTCAATGACTGAATCGTTCAAAAACATAAATAATTTTTTCATTGAATTCTCCAACATTTAAACATTATTATCATCAGAAGTTTTCCATTGGCATGAAGTTTATTTTGCATGTAATGGGATAATAGAGACTATACCAGTTTTTGTAATTTTATGTTGTAATGGGATAATAGAGACTATACCAGTTTTTGTAATTTTATGTTTTAATCCTTTCAGGGGCAACAACTTCCACCGTTTGCAAGGTACAGATTTTTTTCCCGATGTTTTTTTACCTAAAGAATCTTGAAAAATTTTCCAATTAAAGGTTGCGAAATGTTGTTACTTCTTTAAACTGATAATAGATGGCAGTACTAGCCATTTTTCTGCTTATTTAACTGGAGTACATTGAATGAAAGTGAAAAAAAGGGCTAGTTTTGGGCGTTTGCACTGTGCAAACGGCGCCCCTTAAAGGGTTTGGGATAATAGAGACTATACCAGTTTTTGTAATTTTATGTTGAATAATAGCTGCTCACATGGAATAGAGGTTAGCGTCGGGAACTTTTATACAGTGGGCTTGGGTTCGAATCTCGAGTAAGGCTCGGATGTTCATGTGCTATCCGCTCATAGGGAGCAATGTGGGCTCATCTAAATAGGGCTCCTATAATACAGTAGCCAACAAGGAATCGTTGTTTATTGTTTATGTATGAGCGAATGTCTACGGAATTGGCATACGGATTTAGAATAAAAATTAAGTAAAGTTTTGATAATTTCTTATTTTTTCGAAAGGAAATACAATCAAGACATTATTTTGAATAGATTTTATTCAAACCTTGCATGAGAACATTTTTATTGTATGATTAGAAATCTTTTCTTTCTCTCAATTTTTCATATGTTAACAATGGGGAATATAAAACTAAATTTCTGATTGCTAGGATAAACTCTCAAAATATGCACATTCCTCTTGGTATCTCTTATTTCTCTTTATATCATCCTTTATACCTCATATTTACATGAGCTGTGCATGCCCATTATAAAAAACAATCGTCTTACAGCAAGCATTCAGTATAGATGGGATATGTATCTGATTTAAGAAGAAATGTTCCGATTTATTGATCTTTGCGTACCGTGAAAAATTAATTTTTCATTTTGAAAGCTAATTGTTCGACTCCTTTTTTAAATTACCTCTAAATCTGTTCAACAGGGAAATATAAAATCTTGTAAAACATGTTCAAATGGGTTCAATAAATATATCATATAATTACAGGCATCAAATATTAGCTTCCACATATCTATTGGGTCTAAGGTTTTCAATAAATGAAACGTTGATTAAAGATTAGTTATAGAAGAATCATAGGTCAAAAATGAAAAAAAATATATTTAATTTATTTTTTTGTCTCGTATATACATTAAGTACTCTCGTCTTTTCAGTATTTGTATTTAAAACCACAAAATGTTTCGATCATCCATAACACGAACACAAAAATAAAATCTCTCCATTAATTGTACCTTCTGTGGATTAATTTTCTGATATGGGAATAAACATAATCATTTCCGAGATTTTCCGATGCTGTTGGGACATATCGAGTTTGAATAGATTAGTTATTTCAAAACATAATGAGATTCTCAAATTATCGTACCTAATATTAACCCATTAATTGTGTAGATTAATATATCGTTTTAGAGATTCAAAGCAGTTTAAATACATTGTCTGGCATCTAAAATAGGTAAAATTTCTAGTAAAATCTTTTCATTATGATACAGACCGATCTACAGCTTTTGTAAATTAACTGTTTTACTTTTGTTTCGATATTACAATTTGCGCGAAGACTTCCTCTTTGAAGACGCAAAAAATACCTCGTGCCTAAAATTATTCCATACAGAAAACAAACGTAAAAGTCCTATCTAACTTTCCTGTATATATATATATATATATATATATATATATATATATATATATATATATATATATATATTTATATATATATATATATATATATATATATATATATATATATATATATATATATATATATATATATATATATATATATATATATGTCGGACGTTGGTGCCTCACGCCCGATCAATTTACGTAATTTCGACCTCTTTGGAATCATCATGCAGTCAGCAGTGGTCCGGTGGCTAGGACATATTAAACCTTAAAACTCCATCAAGCTTTCAAGATGTTGACACAGTATCCATAGAACAGTCCAATTGATTTTACAAACAAATTTTATTAACTTCCAATTAATTACTCAGATCCATCAAACTAATTCCCCATACCCCACCCAATTTAAATCTGTGCGCCTAAGGCACACGTCCTTTCCATTCCCTAGTTATCCATGGCTCTGCAGATTTTCTTTGTTTCAACTTTAAAAACCAACGCTTAGTGACGCTCATTACTTATTCATTTCGTCATAAAGTACATGCTCTTTTCGCTGATCTAAGCACTTCCTTTCTCGTCGACGCTCAAACCACAGATGCGCCAAGATTAAATAAAGAAAAGGGGAATTTCCCTTTAGAATCTGTGGTTCTTCAGTAATCGAATCAAGTCGAACCCATTAATTCTATTTTCACTGCAAAACCTGATGCCGCTTATTTGAACTCCCAGACTTTTAAATTGTTAATCCTATATTTTACTAACTAATATCCCGTTTTAAGGTCACGCGATCGCCCCCCCCCCATATTTTTAGCCTCATATATATATATATATATATATATATATATATATATAAATATATATATATATATATATGTATGTATGTATGTATATGTATATATATATATATATATCTGTGTGTGTGTGTATTTGTATGTATTAATTTATATACATATGTAAAAAAAATCCTCATGGCATTAATTGTACCAGGAATTGATTCAAAAATTAAATTGAAACGCACCATTACATATAAAAATTTTTGATCTACGTTTCACTACCGTCTGTTGAGCATGGAAGATAACTCCCTCTCCTTCCTCACTATGGTCAGGAGAGTTCACACTAGCTCCTCCTACGATCATATAAATTGTTCGAGGCACTGGTGCAAAGATAAAAGAAAAATTGAAATTGTTGCATCCTGCCAATTCACCAGGTTAATGCCGAGCTGTAAAGCAAGGGAAAGAAATGTAGTACGTACTAGAGGCAAGACAGGGGTCATTGATAAATTTAAAGATTTAAAATACAGAGCGTATTTATAAACTATATTTCCATGTGTGGGTGTGTGTGAGTGTATACATATACAAACACAAGATACTATTTACCTACAGTGGATTTCCACGGAACTGGTCAATTTTTTACACTTTTCGCTCTTTGATATCCGTGTTTAAAATTTTTCCAACTTTAAAATTTAATCTGCTAAAATGCAACGTATTATACATATTTTCTTAATAAATTGTGAATAAGAGAATGTTAATTAACTTCTGATTTTAAATCATAGCAGTCCTTGTTCAATGCATTTGGCATTTTTTTAAAGCATTTCGTTATTTGACAGCGTATTTGACTTTGAAAAATCTGACATGTACGTCATCTGATATGCGAAGCTTATGTTTGTCCGCATGGGATTTTCCTATAAATATTAGATTTTGTACAAGATCCCCATGTTTTCTTGTGATTGCATATGGTTGAGTAAAAAGGAAAATGGTGTAAGTAAAATTTTGGCAAAATCGGGGTAAGGGAAAGATAGATAAGTCATAGTTCATCTACAAGAAAAATAGGAGGCAGCAGTTATTATTTAATAAGTATGATTAAAATATGTGTAGGGTTCGCGTGTTGCTCAGATGCAAATTTCTGGAAGCAGCGCTGTACATGCCAGCCAAAGTGAGTTCGGCGCAGGTGTTTGATCTATTTAAAGGGCACACGCTGAGTTGGCAAAAGCCCAAGACTTTAGTAGCGATACGAGAGAGAGCCGAGGCCAGCTTGATGGAAGGTGATAGCGGTGTTTAACTGATAGAGCGTGTATTGGTATTTAGCCGAGGTGGCTGCACGACTTCGAGAATTAGCTCAGAGCCGAGGTTTACGTGGATTATTAGTAAATGCCTACTCTGCCTGAGGGATTCATTGCGACCTTTAGTTTCTTAGTACCGCGGGTTGCGGTACTGCTGTGTATTATTTTCGAAGCCCCAAGTCGGGCTATGTTAGTCTGCCTCTACGTAGAGAATAAAGGAGTTATTCTAGAGTTATCCCTCGTACTTTATAATGTGCCTGGACCGTTAGAGATAAAAAAAGAAAGGAAGAACCACATATATGCATGTTTAAATTATTTATAAAGTGCATTTTTTTAAAGCTTATAATGTGTATATTTATAAAATGTTTTATATTTAACTTCCTAAACATCATCAAGGAACGAAAATACATATTCCGTAATACAATTAAGCAGAAAAAATAGTCTCGAGATCCATGTAGAATCCAGAATTCAAGATTTCATAAAAGTCCAATTGGCTTGATATGTCATTTTTTATTTGACTTATACTTTTTTGTCTTTCATTCATCGATATATGTCAAGGCCAATGAAAGTTCTCCTCCCCCCCGAACCCCTTCTATCTTTCTCTCTCTCCATGTATACATACATACACACACACACATATATATATATATGTGTGTGTGTGTGTGTGTGTGACCATTATATAATTACGGGTTTTGACGTCCTTGCACTTCTTCATTGACGATATAAAAGAACAAACCCAAGACTAAACGAACAAATGAGATAAATCCTGGGATATTAACTGATTGCATGTCTCCTAAAACTACACTGAAAATAAAGGATAAACCTTGTCCGAATTGAGCCTTCTGTTTTGAAGTCAATTACTACCAAATGAGTAAAGTAATGATAAAAGCGTTTTTTTCATGAAAACTACCTTTAGAGCCTTTTAATGGAATGTAAAGAAAATTTCAAGTTTTTCTAAAAAAAATGGAATTTTAAATGCTTTGCTATTGTATTGTTTTGCTTTTATGAAAAGGAAAATTAGTTTTAATTACAGTAGCTAATAAAGTGTTTAAAAATATTGTTAGTTAATTTACTCATGGACGTAAGAAAAGTTAAGTATGTTATTTTTCTACAGTTTAAAATACACTCATGGACAAAAAAATTAGCGCACCAAGAAATAATTGCGGGATCATAACGAAACTTGCAATGAAGGTACATGTCGGGGAGATATGCAAATGATTAGAAATGCAGCGTGATTGCGCATTACGTATAGCCAGTAGAGGGCGTTGAACATCGTACTCTTTGGAGTATAAAACAGGTAACCAAAGCTTCTTTGAGTGGGCTGAATCATTTACAAAGGAAGAGCTGATATAGACATGCCATTACGCCGTGTTCGAAGACAATATAAGCAATTGTCGCAGTTTGAGAGGGGGAGAATCGTCGAGATGATGGAAGCTGGGTGGTCAGCTAGGCGAGTAGCTCGTCAATTAGGCCGCTCTGATTGTGTTGTGAGGAGGTGTTGGGACCAGTGGACCCGAGAGATGTCATGTACACGAAGACCAGGCTCAGGACGCCCTCGACAGACCAGTCGTCGAGAAGACCGCCACATCGCAAGAAATGCACGCGTACAGCCAACTGCTTCATCGGCCGCTATCCAGGCACAGGTAGCACCTTCACTAGGGGAATCTGTGTCTTCTCGAACCATACGAAGGCGCCTGGCTGAAGGACAGTTGGTATCGCGGCGCCCATTACGTGTGCTGCCCTTGACGCCCACCCATCGACGCATCCGTTTGGAGTTTTGCCGCGCACGAGGAAACTGGACTGCAGCGGAATGGAACCAGGTCGTCTTTAGCGACGAATCCAGATTCAATCTCGGCAGTGATGACAATCGTGTTCGTGTGTGGAGAGCCCGTGGTGAACGCTTCAATCCTGCCTTTGCTGTAAGCGACACATCGCTCCCACAGCTGGTGTGATGGTATGGGGTGCCATTGCCTACAATACACGGTCACCCCTAGTATTGTTCCGTGGCACCATGACAGCCCAGCGGTATGTTCATGAAATCCTGCAACCACATGTGTTGTCACTCATGCAACGGCTCCCAGGAGCCATTTTTCAACAAGACAATGCTCGGCCTCATACGGCAAGGGTGTCACAAGACTGTCTCCGCACTGTTACTACCCTTCCTTGGCCTGCCCGATCCCCAGATTTGTCTCCAATCGAGCATATCTGGGATCATTTGGGACGACGAGTTGGGCATCCCACGAGTTTGAACGTACTAGAGGCAAGGTTACAGCAAATATGGAACGAAATGTCTCAAGACATCATACAGAACTTGTATGACTCAAAGCCCGTTCGTATCGCATCGTGCATTCGCGCTAGAGGGGGTCCAACGGAGTATTAACTCCTCCGTTCTTTTGCCTTTTTCTCTGAAATAAAATATCCTTTTTCTTTGATTTTCTTATCATCTACTTATATCAAAGTAGTCATTACGTATGTAAAATTTCGTTTCATTTTGACGACTCCTTCTTGGTGCGCTAATTTTTTTGTCCATGAGTGTACCTTTTGCGAGATTCGGTAAACACCAAATTGAGACTATTGTTCATGAATTCTAAAAAAAATTCATGAACATTTTGCTTGTCTGTATTTTATTAAAAAATAGTTAAATTTATGTACGTTGGTACGAAAAAAATGTATCACGTTTGTAGTTATATTAGTACTCAAAAACTAAAATTTCTGAATTTAGAGACATAAATTTGCAATTTAAGGTGAACGCTACAAATTTGGTAACGAAACAAACATATAACTCTTTGTAAAATAATTATTTTTAGTTTGTTCTAGGCCAGTGATTTTGTATGGCTTTGGTATGTCATCTATAACATCAAAATTAACTGCAAGCGATAAGGATTTATTTCATATTACTGAAACCTTTTTTTATATACGATGCAAAGATACAAAGTACAAATATTTAATTTTTTACTATTTAGAGTTTTTAAAGAAAAACAATTTGCTTTTCTTAATAATAGCTTCTACTTGAAAGTTAAAATATATATCGCTACAAGTGAACGCTACAAATTTGGTAACAAAACAAACATATAATTCTTTGTAAAATAATTATTTTTAGTTTGTTCTAGGCCAGTGATTTTGTATGGCTTTGGTATGTCATCTATAACATCAAAATTAACTGCAAGCGATAAGGATTTATTTCATATTACTGAAACCTTTTTTTATATACGATGCAAAGATACAAAGTACAAATATTTAATTTTTTACTATTTAGAGTTTTTAAAGAAAAACAATTTGCTTTTCTTAATAATAGCTTCTACTTGAAAGTTAAAATATATATATATATACCCTCATTTAACCAACTACATTTTATTTTTGGATGAAATGATGAAGCAGTTATGTTAGCCTGGATATTTAATGTGTTTTCTACCACTAAGCCATAACATTAAATTCATTGCTACTATTATCAGTATAGTCATAACTGCTACATTTGTCTTCTAACTGACGGGCGTGAAAGATGACTTTAAGAAGATTCATTTTATAAAAGCTACTGCGCTTTCACCAACACGAGAGAGTCTAGAACTTGCAATAATCAGTTTACACATATGAGCACATATATGTCAAATCAATTAGCTCCATAAAACAAAAAGTTTAATAAAAGGCATAAAATAACATACATTGTTTTTTTTTAATTCCTTTTTAAAATATAAATTCAAATAAACATTGTATAATTTATTTTTGCAGATGTAGTTTCTATCTAACACCATAATTGTAATAGTAATCATTATTATTATTACAATTTTTGCATGACGAAGGGCGTCAATCGATTTGTTGAAGGAAAAAAAAGTAGTAACATCAAATTCAGTTTTCAAATTATTTTTTTATTACAGAAAAACTTCCTTATCATATTCTTTCATCAAAGATTTTTTTGCGAAAATGAATAAAGGTTCTGATACTGTTACCTTTACTATTATTAGTTTTTTGAAATTGATTCAACAGCAACATAAATGATGTCTTCTTTGTCAGCTGTATTTGAGGTCCCGTCATGTCGATTTGTTCTTAAGTTTTTATAATAATCATTTTTAATAGTATCAAAAAATTGCCACAGGTCTATCATACATTTCCTCTTCTCTCATGTCAAGGTTCTACCTATAACAAAGGTCTAAATTTCCCAGACCTAGTGGTCTACCTGCTACAGATTTTCTTATATTAACATTTTCTTATATTTTCTTATATTATCCCCCGGCTATATGAGCCGCATCATCTAAATATAATCTAACGTATTTTTTTAAGTACATGTCTTTTCTCAATTGATGTGCAGTTAAAATAAAAAAGATCTCAAGGTGATTTATTTTACAATCCTTCAGCAATGAATATTGAAGGACGGGATCAGTCTCTACAACTGGTATTATGAGAATTGCAGACAGATCCAAATTTTATTGGGAATACAGAGAGAGGGAAGGTGTATGAAAACCTTCTCCAGAAGGGAAGTATCCCTAACGTCAGTTTAGTTTAAAATTTGTTCCATGTGTCGGCAACACTTTTGCATGCGAATGTACCTTTCTGCCATAAAACACATTAAGCCGAAGGAAAGAAGCAGGCTTGCAGATCAAAATTTATGTCACCTCCTTCGTGTTTCGTTATCCGAAATCGAAGTTGAATTTGCTGCCTTTGCTGCATCAAGGGCCCACCCGCAAGCATCTCATTAGTTTTTGTTCTAATTTTTTATTGATAAAAAACTTATTTTATGTTTTGTTTTGTAATAAAAACATATTTTTGAAAATGAGACTTTTGAGAGATTACATAAAAATAAAAACTCTTTTTTTCTTGAAATAAGTATTTATATTTCAACAATCAACCATATTTTTACTATCAATACAGGGGTTTCAAAAAAGTGTGTTTCATAGTTGTTAATTTCAAAAGTATTTCATTTAACAACGTTGAGTTTTGTATTTTTCGTATTTTTTTAAAACATATATGCATTTTAATAACGCAAAAATTTATGTTTTACCAAGCAAACATTTTAATCAAGAATACAATGATCTGAAAAAAAATTATACAATTTTTCCTATACTATGATGTGAAATATTTTGATGACCTTGTCTTTATATATATTTGAAATAGTTTAAATTTAAAAAATTTTAAATTATTTTAAAGTTAAAATAGTTAGTGCAGTATGCAAATCTGATATTTGATGATGGCAATTTCGTCTTTCTCACATCACACATCAAAATTCTATCTTAAATTACGCTTGATCTGCCGTCATCTGTATTTATTTCAATTCGCCCCTGGATTGTATTGAGTTGGTCACCCATGGTTTATATCATGCTGAAACTGAGATTTAGCGAAAAGATTTTAAGAAATATTTTTCTTTCAGTAAAAAAAATGTCAGAAAAGAAAAGGAGTAAAAAAAAAATTCAGGTAGTCTCTTCTAACGAAAGTATCACAGGTTATTAAAGTAGGATTACTTATCGTTGCTTACGTGGTTTGTATGTATATATGTAAGTATGTGTTATGTATATATATATATATATATATATATATATATATATATATATACGCACTGATAAAAAAATTGAGGGGAGCAAGCAAAGAAGTTAAGAAAACCGTGCGAGACAGCCACGTATCGGCATAAAATGGATAGTACACGCGTATCAATGCGCAATACAGATAAAAAGATGTAAAAAATGTAATTAAGCTTTAATTCTTTGAAAATATAGAAAGAAAAAACATGAAAAGATGATTTAGGGCAACAATTTGGTCACTCGTAAACGATAAAAAAAGTTTTGTTTAGAAATGATGCAACATTTTTAATATGGCGTGGGGTCTCCTCGAACAGCTAAGACTGCTGCACACCTGTTTTCCATGGATGCGATGATGTTATCGATAAGACTTTGGGGAATACTGTTCCACTCCTCCAGAAGTGCAATCTCTAAGTCTCGGAGAGTAAAAGGAGGCCTTAGGGCCTGTTCACATAGGAGTCCGTTGCGTAGCGTTAAAGTATTGAAATATATTTAACTAATGACAAACCTCCAAACGATTAGCAATGAAATTTTTAACGCCTGTGATTGGTTTATTTTCGTCTCAACGTCATCTTTTCCTTAACGCAACGCAACGGACTCTTATGTGAACAGGCCCTTAGTCTCGCAGCAATGCGTCGTCCGAGCATATCCCAAACATGCTCGATTGGATTCAGGTGAGGTGAGCACGCTGTCCATTCCATACGCTGTATTGTTTCAGCTTCAAGCATGTTCTCCATAAGACGAGCTTTATGCGGTCTGGCTTTATCATGCTGGAAAACAAAGGAATCCCCAATGGCTGCAGCGTAAGGTATGACATGAGGTCTCAGTATCTCGTCTGCATACCTTCGGGCCGTCAAAGTACCATTCCGAATGATATGCAGGTCCGTACGTCCACCTATGCTGATTCCACTCCATACCATAAAACCAGCTCGTTTGTATTGTGAGACCTTTCACGAACGAATGTGGGGTTATTTTGAGCGCCCCTTTCCCTCCATACCAAAACACGTCGGGTGTCACACTCCAGACTGAATCGGGACTGGTCTGTAAACAGCACTTGGCTTCAATCATGTTGCTCCCAATCTCGATGTTCAGCAGCCCATCTTCTTCGGGCCGCACGGTGGCGTGAGGTCAACGGAATGCAGACCATTGGCCTACATGCATAGAAACCTCCCTGATGAAGCCTATTACGTACTGTTTGGCTGGACATCCTTCGTCCTGTTGCCAAGAGCAACTGTCTTTGGAGCTGAGTAGCATTGTCTGTTCTGATTCGACGAGCTGTTAACAGTATATACCGGTCATCAGTTGCTGTAGTGGCGCGTGGCTGACCTTGCCCTGGTCGACGTCTAACATTCCCTGTTTCTTGGAATCGATAACACAGCCTTGCAACGACACTTCTGGCGACTCCAACAGCGTCCGCGACACTACGTTGTGTTTGCCCGGATTGAAGTCTTCCTATAATACGCCATGCCATGGATTCCGGTAAATCACGTTGTTGAGACATTTTCAAGTCACCTTTTCTCAAAAAGAATAATTGAACAATCGAATTTCACAGTTAAGGCAGTGAAACAGAAGTTTCTGAAACATCCCGATTTCCGCACTTATGTTCTTTTTCTAGTTTTCGACGTCATGAACTTTGATTTGCATATGAAGTTTTCTTCTTCTGTTTCCTGCTAGGCTTTAAAATATGAATGATTTATTTTATGTTACTTATCGGTGTAAGTATCTGCGTAACTTTGTTAAAACCATGTGTTCCCCTAATTGTTTTGAGCAGTGCATATATATATATATATATATGTCAAAATTTTGACGCATTTTGGAACTTTTCTGTTTAACTGTTTACTGCTTGTTCAAGCGATACAGACTGGGTTTGGCGCGCTGCCATAATTATAACTCGTAACGCAGGACATCTGATATTTTGCTTTCCGAAGGACCGTTATGGAGGAACGTAATCCAACGTTAAAAGTAAATGAATAAATTTTTACATCCTTTACAAAAAATCCCTACATCCGTCTCAATAACTAGCATACAACAACAGAAACTTATTCTGGAACCATTTTTTCAAATTTTAAAATAATGATCCGTGACAACGATTCATGAAAACGATGACGTCATAGATTCGAAACTACTGAGTTTTCTGACCTCGATCGGAAAAAAAATGAAAGTATTGGGATGATTCGACATCCCTGGAGGACCCTGAGTCCCGGTGTACACAATATTTTGGTTCGAATCTAAATCCCTATGACGCAGGGAGTGATCGACACCTTCGCCGACACCTCTGCAAAGAGAGCGATGTTGCGATCACATTTCCCGCTATTTATCAATATTTTGTCGAAATAAATATCAGGTCTCGCCTGTGTAATAATCCGTGAAAACAATGACGTCATACTTTGGAAACTACTGAGTTTTCTGATCCGGATTCGAGAAAAAATTAAAAATAAAAAAATACACCGTTCATCGAGATTAGGGCCTAAGGGCCTGTTCACATAGGAGTCCGTTGCGTCGCGTTAAAGAAAAGATGACGTTGAGACCAAAATAAACCAATCATATGCCTCCAAACGATTAGCGATGAAATTTTTAACGCCTATGATTGGTTTATTTTCGTCTCAACGTCATCTTTCCCTTAACGTTACGCAACGGACTCCTATGTGAACAGGCCCTAAGAGTCTCTGAAAACTTTAAACGGCGATACCGGTGTGAATATTAGGAGATATTGAATATTAGGTGAATATTGTGAATATTAGGTGGCGGGAAATGCGATCACATCATCGGGTCAAGTTGTATTATATTTGTATCGAAGTATTATCTACACCGGGTCTCGGCTACCTTCAGCCACGCGAGGGAATGTCAAATAATCCCGATAATTTTATTGCTTTTTTCGGATCGGGATCAGAAAACTCTGTATTTAAAGCTCTATAACGTCACCATTTTGACGAATAATTAGAGAACCGGGAACCCTATAGTTCTTGTAACGGGAAATATTTGACTGTTCTTTGACATTAGGGTCTACGATAACTTTAGGAATCACTTTCCCGACGTCAACGAAGTGAATTTTGGCCGCTAAATGGCTGGAAATCCGATATCGGATGTCCTATCGCCCCTTACGTCAAGGCGTATTATATTTGTACCGAAATATTATGTACACCGGATCTATACGACATCCAGTCGTGCATGGGGATGTGAAATAATTCCAAACATTTTTTTTTTTCAGATTGGGAACAGAGTAAAACTCAGTACCTTCGACTCTATGACGCCATCGTTTTCGTGGATTACTGCAGAAGCGAGAACCCGATATTTATTTCGAGAAAAAGTCTACTGTTTATCGATATTAGGGCCAAATGTATATTTCTGAAAAGTTTTAACTGCAATATTAGGTAGCGGGAAATGCTAGGTAGCGGGGTGTAGGAGCTCCGATCGTTTCCTGCGTCATAGGGATTTAGGGCCTGTTCACATAGGAATCCGTTGCGTAGCGTTAAGGGAAAGATGACGTTGAGACGAAAATAAACCAATCATAGGCGTTAAAAATTTGATTGCTAATCTATTGGAGGTTTGTCATTGGTTAAATATATTTCAATACTTTAACGCTACGCAACGGACTCCTATGGGAACAGGCCCTTACATTCGCAGCAAAATAACCTGTATACCGGATCTCAGTGACCCCCACACACGCAAGGAGATGTCGAACCATCCCGATATTTTAATTTTTTTTTCAAATCGGGATCAGAAAACTCAGTAGTTTCGGCTCTGTGACCGTTTCGACGTCACCGTTTTGACGGATAAGGGCCTGTTCACATAGGAGTCCGTTGCGTTGCGTTAATCAAAAGATGAAGTTGAGACGAAAATAAACCAATCATAGGCCTCCAAACGATTAGCAATGAAATTTTTAACGCCTATGATTGGTTTATTTTCGTCTCAACGTCATCTTTTCCTTAACGCAACGCAACGGACTCCTATGTGAACAGGCCCTAATTCCAAAAGCGAGAACCCGGTAGTTTAGTTAAATATTTGACTGTTCATCGACATTAGGGTGTACGGCAGCTTTAAGAAACACTTCCAAATTGCTATCGGTGTGATTTTGGGCCGCTAGGTGGCTGAAAATGCAATCGCAACATCGGTCTATTCACTGAATCTCATGCCGTTATCGCCGTTCAAAGTTTTTAGAAAGATTTCTTAGGCCCTAAGATCGATAAACTGTCAAATTTTTCTATGTCAAATAAATAACTGTCAAATAAATAACCGGCTCCCTATTCTGTAATAATCCGTGAAAACGATGATGTCATAGAGTCAAAACTATTGTGTTTTCTGATCCCAATACGATAAAAATGGAAGTCTCGAGCTGATTCGACATTCCCTTGTAGGGTGGAGATCCCTGAGTCCCGGTGTACACAATATTTCGCTACGAATATAATTCACTATGACGCAGGAAGCGATCAGACCTCCGACACCTCCGCGAAAAGAGTGATGCTGGGATCGCATTTCCCACCACCTATTGGCCAATAGTTATACTGGTGACGGGGAAAAATTAAATTTTCAGAATTAATATACATCCTCTTGGAGGGTGGAGATTGGTGGTACCCGGTGTACATAATATTTCTCAACGAATATAATACCCCTTGACGTAGGGGACGATCGGACCCTCGGTCGTTGCGATCGACTGTGGTTAAAATTCACGTTCGTATCGCCATTCAATGTTTTCAGAGATATCTCTTAGGCCCTAAGATGAATAAACTGTGAATTACTTTTATTTCTTCATATGGATGTATAAAAACCTATCTAAACACTTTTCTAGAGCTATCTGAGTTCAAAAAAAATTTCCTAGCTGTCATCCTTTGAAAAAAGCAGGTAATTTATGCTCTATCACCTGAAAACTTAAGATTTTTCATTTTTCACTGGAAAAACTATGACAAAGGGAATGAGCCATTTGTCAGCTCATGCAAATTAAAATTTATCACAAATAACTAGATAAACAGAGAAAAATGAAAATGTTCTTAAAATTTAAATTTGTTCCAGATTTCTGAGATGATAAAAATTTATATTAATTACTTAGCCTTACCATAATACTGAAGCAATCCACTTCGTCAAAATGCAACAGGTCTCCTTCAAAGAGTTGACCCCTCAGTGAGCAATCACTTGAGAAGAGAGATTATTTTTAAAGAAGGGGTAGAAAGTAACACAATTCAGGATCAACGGGATCTCGCCCCATTGCTCAGATTGTGTTGAGGGGGAGATTGTCTCCAATCATCCACCACTCTTCACCAAATATTGACGCTTGCCCCCCAAAAAGAGCTGTCAATGCTCGAACAGGTATCTCTTTCTGCCGTTTGGTGATGGTTTAACACAAAAGAGGGGAAGAAAAACTAAATACGATTGTTGCAATCTACGAAATAAAGGGTGCTGGCCAAGATGCTCAGATCTATTAGAAAGGCCAAAACTGTAAAATTATGTCACTGGAAACTTTACAAGTTTCATACCACATTGAGTGTTTTCCGCCTAGGTTTTTGTTTCCGTCACCCCTGTGTCTTTCGTATGTTTTCGAATTTTCTCATTTTCTTTCTTTATGCTTTCACTGCCCCCTTATTTTCCTTCAACGCCCTCCATTTCCCCCCGATTCTACTACCACCCCCTGGATCCTCTCAGCGCCCCCTGGGGGGAGGGGGTGGTATCGCCCACTTTGGGAAACCCTGGTCTAATGTCTGCATCGCTTCGACCCAGATGTCGAGCTACTCTTCGATTTGCGCAACCGGCTTCTTATGACACGACCTCTTTCAAATTCTGAAATATGTTTGTAATAAGCACGAATCCTTTGGTGAGGAATTGTTACATTCGACTTTAAATATCCGCAGTCGAAAAGCAACAGAAATTTTGAACATCATATCGAGAATCGCTTCTTATATACACCTGCTGGATGCACAGTTCTCATGCGCTGGAGAACCCGCTATTATTCGTTGGACACCAAATTTTTTATCATTTGTATGTTTTGTTGAAACACCTTTGCATACGGAATTTTATTACAACCGGACAACTCCTTCTTGGCGGGTCTTTTTTTTTTGTTATCGAGTGTAACTTAGAGTATGGAGTTAATGAGTTTGGCTTCTAAAATAAATTATTTATTATTCGATGGCCAAAAAAATGGTGTCATTTTGTGGTGTTAATCCTTATTTTTAGGGAAATTTTTTATGAATATGCAATGTTAGGGGTCAATCAAGTGCTTTGACACTAAAATAAGAAATAAAAATATGCAGTTAAAGGATTTGGCTTGTGAATGACTTATATAACGTTTCCTCCAAAGAAGCTGATAGTCAGCCTTCATGCCTGAAGTTATTTTAGAGGTGAGATGTATAAAAAGATAGGGCTTTAGTGTATAAGTATTTGTACATATATTAATTTCAAAGAAAGTTTTTAATAAAATAGCTTTAAGGGAACGGTGGACATTAAAATTTACTGTTTTTTACTTTTCATCATAGAGATACGAAATTTTGTATATATACACATTTCACTATAAATAAATAGAATAACTTAAAAGAAATTTCCAATCTCATTATAATTTTAAGATTTTTAAAAAAATTTGAAATTTATAAACAAAGTTTTAAAATTCTCCTTGCTACTTAATTTTTGAGATATTTCCTCGATTTTGCATTTTAATCTCTATAAACTGTAAAACAAACAGATCTGGGTATCAACTATTTAATCTCTTGAATAGTTAATTTATGAGAGAATTTTTTCTGAATTCCATCCCGATTTTCATCAAAATTTTGCCTTTTGAAAAGTTATAAATCAAATTTAATTACCTTAATGAAGTCGAATTGTAAAATGCATACCCAGTTATTTTGTAAACAACATCAGGATTCTTCCTTATCAATTTCGTGAATTTTGAAGAAAAATTAAGTAGCATGGAGCATTTAAAAAATCTAAAAACCTTGAAAAATCTGGTTTGAGAAATACAGATTTAAAATTTATTACTATACTTACCCATTATAAATTACTTTGAAGAAGCTTCATAAATAATTTGTTACTTGAAAAAAAATTTTTGGTACTTATAATCTACAGAAATATATATATTTATTATTTACAATAACACAATCAGTATTACAATGACGGGATTTGCTGAAATAAAGGTCCACCGTTCCCTTAACTGATTGTTTTTGGCAATCAAATGAAGTGTTATGACGACGTATTGGAAAAAACAGTGTACTCGCAAGAACGGTGAACTCAAAGGATAAAGGGTTAAAAGTTATATCATCATCCTATTAAAAGCAAAAATTATAAATTTGGAGGATTGTTTAAGAGAAGTAGAACCAAGTAATTGTTTAATAAAGAATTATAAACAGCCGATGAATTTAAATCCTGAAGACAACATATATATAAACACTGCTAATTTGCTAAATTTTGTCAAGAAATTAGCTAAAATTTTTTATTAGTTTTCAAAAAAAAATTTCTTGATTTTTAGACATTAGTAATCAAGTTGATTGCGTATAAAATGGTATTTTTTTACATCAGAAGAATGTTAAAATATTTCATGTATAAAAAACAAGAAATAATCTGCAAAATTAAATTACTATCTTGTGACGTCTACTAAAGATATATTTTTTAAGTGCTATGCAACTGTAAGTAATCACCAAGTAAGAATTTTTTTTTAAAAATCTTTTCCTCTCGAAAAGAAAAACTAAATATACACGTCTACCAGTCTTAAAAATTTTTAGACGTGCTTCCTGTTAAATAAAAAATGAAAAAACGTGAATTATAAGAAAAGGCAAACTGATTTTTGGAATAAAAGTGCAATATTTAATATTACTTCCAGGTTCATTTCCCTGGAGTGGAATTTACTACCGTAGAACCCATGAAATAAATTAGGATAAATGGCATTTTTTATATGCAACATATACTGCTATCTGAAAAGGAGTAAAGAAAAAAATGCGAAAATAATTAAATAAAGTTTTCACAAGTGTTATACTGTATTTTAAACAAAAGGATGTTAATAAATCCCAAAGAGCTGATAAAATAAAACATAAATCATTATTAACATCATTCAACTGGTATTAATCTTCTGCTGTTGAACGTACAGTTTCTGAGTTTGCGATTAATCTTACACAGGGCTTTAGTAAAGTGGTTTATGATATTTGAGTTTTCCAAAACTAATGTTGGGTTTTGTACGTTTGGATTTGCGTGCATTAGACTATCAAATTTTACTCATTAATTAATATGGGTCGTTTAATATGGTTTACACTGATGATTACTTTTATAGGTTTTTTTGAGCATTTTACGTAAAAATTAACTGATAACATAATCGATTAATATGGTTCTTGATTGCAAAAAGAAAATAATTTTTCTGAAGATTACAACAAAATATGCTATCCATCGGGAAGTAATAAAAAAGTTAATCATAAGAAAGAAGAACAAGTGTTTATTTTAACAAAACCTAACGAAATTAGGTACTGTCAGTTCCACTGATTTAATTACAGTTCAGGATATCGAATTTGTGTGTGGGTGTGATGTTTAGTTACCAAATGTTGCCACTCTAGTTTCTAGACACCGATTTAATAACAAGATATGGTATTACATAGATATAAATGATTTTTTCTTCGAACAAGAAAAATTTCCCACGAATACTAATTCATTTAACAAAATTTCGAGTTTGATCTGAAATAATTTTCACTGATTCTTAAATTCTTTAATGTACGAGCTTTTATAATGAAATTTTGACGATGTGTTTCAAGAGCATTAAAATTTTATGTACGATATTTTTAAATTTAATATTTTATATTCTAAAGTAGTAAAACACCAATTGGAGTCTTCACGAATGTCGAATTTTTTTCTATCATGCACTTTTACAATAACAAAATAGAAAAAATCATTGAATAGAACAAATAGAAAATATAAAGTTAACTTGTTTTTATTCGTAAAAACAAAGTTTTAATTTACCTTCCATATATGAAATTTCCTTTCGTAGTGGTTACGAAATAAATAAGTTCAAAAATACCAGAATAGGTTTTTATTTAAAGCTTGAAAGATTAGATACGGAGATGAAATGCAAATAAAATTTAAAGAAGTTAATAAATATAATTTCTCTTCAACTCACTAATGGTTGTGAAAAGCTCTGATGCACTGATAAAAAATATTTAAATAGCCTTTAATTCAATAGTCCTGCAAAAGATATTTTACTCTTGAAATTAAAGTGCATGAAGAATGTGCGATAAAAGTGTCTATTTAACAATGCTTTATTTGTAACCGTGATACGTTACATGTTTAAATTAATCAAGCATTATAAATACGCTCATAAAGATGCCATGTATTGAAAAATTACTCCTGATAAATCCTTTTACTAATGTCTTGAGTATTTAATAAGTCTCTAACTGCATTCAGAGCTCAGTTTTTCTCATTTATTAAGTAAATATCCGAGCGAAGTCATTTTCTGCCTTTTAATATTGTGACTGACAATTATACTGTGTACTCTCACTTGTCTTAATATTGTCAGGGGACTATTTTTCGGATTACATCGCCAATTCATTTGCTTTTGTAGTGATTTTTCGAGTCCTCATTGCTTAATTACCCAGAAGAAACTAAGGAGCACTGGAAGAGAGGTATTCCCACAACATGTACTTCCAACTATTTTGGTTTATCTTATTTTCAATTTCCTTCTTTCCTATAATGTTTATTTTTTCCTGTGACATGTACTACTTATCAAATTAGGGTAAAATAAACAAAGAGGAATAAATGAATTTTATGCATTTTGTATTTAAATGAACCATTTAAGAAACATGTAAAGAAAACGTGAATATGCAAAGACTATTTACAGTTGCTTCTAGAATTTTTTTAATGTTCTTTTAGTCTAATGCGGATACACTTGTCATTAGACAATCGCCTTTTGTTATTCATCGCAATTTTTACTGTCTACTTTATTATGGGAGCACCATGTAGGTGAATCAGCATTGCTCCCTCTGAGGGGACGACAAGGAAACGACCAGGTCTTATTCAGGTTTTGAACCCAAGCCCCCTACGTGGCAAATAAGAACGCTAACCCCTATACCATGTGGATCTTTCTTTTATTGTATAAAAGAAACTATTAATTTTTGAGATTGATACTACTTCTAGCCATATGTTAGAGAAACAAGGAGTTTTCTTAACTTGCCTGCGTATTTTGTTGAATGACTGTGAAATGCGGAAGCACAAATGGATCTGTTGAACTGAAGTCGTATTAACCTTTTCCTTACGGGGTGGGATAGCGTGTATCCCAAGAATACAGGCCAAAGACTGAATATATATATATATATATATATATATATATATATATATATATATATATATATATATATATATATATATATATATATATATATATATATATATATATATATATATATATATATATATATATATATATATATATATGTATATGTATATATATATGTATATATGTATATGTATATATATATATATGTATATATTTATATATATATATATATATGTATATATATATGTATATATATATATATATATATATATATATATATATATATATATATATATATATATATATATATATGTATATATATATATATATATATATATATATATATATATATATATATATATATATATAACCCCCTTAATGGCCGTTCTTACAAAGGGTATGAAAGTTCTAAAGAGGGAATCGGAAAAATTGGCCCCGTAAGCTAAAGGTTAAATTTTAGCTAATGTGCTGCATGACCATTTTCATGCACTGTCATACCCGTTATCTTTAGCCCATCGTTAGACAAATCCTCATGGTGCTAGAAACTTAAAGAAATATAAAATTCTAAATGACAATACCTTAAAACCCACAGAAGAATTCAAAAATGTCTTCTAATTTCAGGGCAACAGATGTAGATCATCAGACCGATAAGATTTAAATGCGATGAACTGGGAGGGAATATCATTTCTTCGTACTAGTAGTTTGTTCATAGAAAAATCGCTTTTGATGTTTTTCAGACTGGAGAGCGACTACTCCAGTGAACTCGAAACGAGCATTCATTTTTATGTTCTACTAGCTGAATACCCGTGATTCGGTACGGAGTACTTTCAAATTAAATATAACGGACAATGTACGCAATTAATGCCAAAAAAAACAATATTTTTATAATAAATACAACGGTCAATGTATGCAATTAATGCCAAAAAAGCAAAAAAAAGATATTTATAAAAAATCGTACCGGATATTTTTATAGACAAAATAATGTAGAAGAAAATATTCAAATTAAATACAATGCTCAATGTATGCGGTTAATTTGTATGTTTAATGTACATAAAACATATTAATTTGAATTAAATTCTTATAAAACTTCCATCTCAATTAGTCTAGTGGTAAATTTTATCTTTTACAGTATTTTAATATTTTTTGTCATTTTGTGCCGTTGTTATGCACGTGACGCAAAATAATTTAAAGTATCACAAAAAGAAAAGAAACCACGTGATCAGCATTTAATAAATTAAATTCTAAAAATTAATATTTAAAAATTCACCAAAAATCAGAAAATAGAGGCAAAGATTCGAAAAAGATTTTACTTTAAAGGAACTTTTATGATCTTTCTCGTGCTATAAATTTTATAACCCCCAGATTATTATTTTAAATGCAAAAAAAAGTTAGAAAAACAGTTTAAATGTTTAATTTAAAAAAATCTAAGAATAATTTTTCAACATTTTTTCTTAGTGATCCCTTTCACTATAAGAAGAATAGCCATGCAAAATTGTAGTCCTTTTGGTCCAGCTGTTTGATCTGTGTGTTATCTATTAGTCAGGCAGTCACGGAACCATTTTATATATATAGATTATGAATTTTAGAAAGCAGTCATTCCCAGAGCAATAATTACGTTAGCAAACTGCAATTTCATTACCTGATGTTAAACTTCTAAAAGTGAATATCCTTCGTCATCAATTCTTGTAGAATTCGTAATATTACACAGAATCTATGTTCAACCTTTTCCTTAAACCCTTTTATGTAATTCATCATGAAGAAATCATGAAACATATATATAATGAACTTAATCGTTTCACAGTAAAACTGAGCAAAATAGTTCTATTTTTCATTTTCTGTTTTTCATCAATTGTACAGAATTCCTTAAGTTATGACTTTTATTTCTTATTTCTGACCTGGACTTCACAGTGATAAACGGTTGTTATAGGCAGTTATATTTCTTGGATTTTGTTTCAAAATCTTATCAGGGGGAAAGGAAAATTAACACTAAGAACGCTCACTTACTGTGATAATATATTGCATTGTAGGCAACTAAACAACATTAAATATGATGTAAGAGGCCGCTGAGACAGGCTGTAAATATCTTTCGCTGGTAAAGAGGTCTCAGAAAATAATTGCACAATCAGCTCATTTTTCATAATATTATTGAAAGATGCAATGAAACGTATGTTCCAAGTTTGCAAACTGGTACACTTCCCTGTCATTCAATTGTGGTTGAAGAAAAAAGGAATTGGTCTTCGTACAGATATCCCTAATTAAATCTATTTCTTCAACAAATAACTTTTTCAATGCCGAAAAATACTTCAAAATTTATTTCTGAAATTAATAAAAAGTTTTGGCTCTTTGAACATGTAGTTTCTAGATCACTGATCTATTAGATGACAGTTATTGTAGAAACACAGAGGCCGAGGTTATTGCACAAAGTCATTTAAGAGTAACGAAGAATCTGCTAAAATAAGAAGCTTATACTGCTTCATTTGAATACCGTGACCGATTGTTTTAAGGGGACAGTGGACTTTGAAAATTGTGAAATTTGTCCAAAAATTCGATTTTTTTTTATTTTATTGAATTGTGAAACTACGGACGAGTAGGAATGTGTTGCAAAAAGAAATTTTAATTTCTGTGATTACTTTCCAAGTTATAGGCATGTGGTTGCTTATAGCAATAACTTTAAATGTGTTTTTCTCAAAATAAAAAATTTCATGTCATACGAATATTCAAACTGCTCCAGGCTCATTTTTATTTATCGTATTGCTTTGAAATTTAAGTTTTATATACTTAACTGTACATCAAATAAATCTTATTGAAAATAATTATCCTTCGTAGCTCAGAATTTCTAAATTTTGTACTCGAAAAGATGATTTATAGGTATTTTACGTAATAAAAAGGGTATTTTCACTATTATTATTTTTTTCTCTTTACATTTTTAATGAATGCTTAAAATAAGCAATAAGTTTCATTGTTGGTTCTATAAGGTATCCTGTAAATAAAAATTACCATATTATATGCAAAAGAAATGTGCAAGGAACATTTTTAATTAGGCCAATTTTTGATATAAATAATAATTCATAATTCATAAATTATTAATATTTCATCTTAAAATTTTAACTACTTTTGCATATCTATGGTACTAATAACATATTAAAATTGCAAGCAAATCCATTCAAAACAAAAAAAGTTAGGTTTGAAGGTCCACTGTCCCCTTAAAGGTAGATAAGATAGTTACACACCAATCCCCCTAACCTTTTAAACCAAAACTTCTCTCATACACAAAAGATTTAAGCAGTAGAAAATATCTTATAAAAAATCAAACCTACACCATGGTTTAAAGATTAATTTAAGAAAAGAGTAAAATTCTGAAATTACTGTTATTGAATACACATTTAAAATTGAAGAATTTTTAAACATAATCGAACTATTTTAAATTCATATCTTAAAAACTGGTTGTAAAAACAGTTCTATACAATGAGTATTAATTATTCTGTATAATACTATTATTATTTAAGGTGAAAATATATACATAAATCCATTGTGATAATGTTTTTCTATTTTAGACACTTGCTGGAACGTACATTCTTGAGGTATTATTAAGACTAGCAGGATCATCTTAAAATATTCACTTGTGCTGTACAAATGCAAAAGAACTTTCAATGATAATCAATATCGACAGCGAATCTCTGAAAAGGGGTTTATAATAAATACTTTAGCCGTGAAGAATAGTATAGTTGAGAAAATATTCCATTCAACATGCAAGCCAGAATAATGGTATAAAAAATTCCTTTTCTTTAAAATCTCTACAATGTAAATGTGGTTTCAGAAAAATTAAGTTCGTAGCTTATGCAATAATAGTTTATTTAAAAATTTATACGTAAATTGATTAATTCCCGCAGATATTTTAGCATTATATATATATATATATATATATATATATATATATATATATATATATATATATATATATATATATATATATATATATATATAGATAGATAGATATATGTTTATATATATATATATATATATATACATATATAAATATAAATATATATATTTATATATATATATATAAATATATATATTTATATTTATTTATATATATATATATATATATATATATATATATATATATATATATATATATATATATAGATAGATATATGTTTATATATATATATATATATACATATATATATATATATATGTATATATTTATATATATATATATATATATATATATATATATATATATATATATATATATATATATATATATATATATATATATATTGAAACATTTCTAGCCGGCATCCCACTAAACGGCCATATTTTGTTCAGAATTGATTAAACACACTCCATAGAGCCAGTATTATTTTACCATCCCTCAAAAGGCTACATTTTTTTGGAGCCATGATTGGCTACCGTAGAGAAGTTTCACTGTGCATAATATTGTTACGAGTTAGGGGTCAACTTGGCGTGTTATCACCAGCGTGCGATGTTTTGGAGTTCGCGTGATTTAAAACTGTGGTTTAGCACGTTCACGCGTCTACCATGGAGTAAGAAATAAATTCTGCTATAAGGTATATTGTTGGAAAATGGTTTGGTTGAGTGTGTGGCATCTCGGGTTTTGTTTCCCAGCTGATTAAGAGGATGGAATAAAAATTTCAGTTGAAGCGTTGTTCTTGTAGCGCTAGGTGACAGATTTGAAATGGATGTTTTATCGTCGAGACTGACGGGAGATCTTGTTATAAGAGGATTTAAAGGTCGTATGTTATTATTTGATAACTGTTATATGTGTTTTAATAACATTTGTATTTAATTACCTGACTGTCAAGCAAAATTATAGGTGCTCGAATTTGTTGACTTCCAGCGAAGATTTGTAATATTATTTTTGCCTACTGCTGTAAGAAATAAAAAGAACTGTTTTTAAAATCTCTATTTTTCATTTGCGGTAACTGGCATATTTATTTCTGTTCTTGAAATTCACATGTAAAATTATATTTCCGTACCATGGATTTGGTATAATATATATACAGGGTGATTTTATTAAGCTGACGCTACTCGGAGCCATCTGTAGCGCGATCTATTAACCGGATTCCACCAAAATTGATAGAGGAACTATGGACGACATGGGAAAGAGTTTTCTTGAAAAAGAAAGAAAAGAAAAAAGGTTTCAAAAGTCGCCGATAAGGGAAGATATGGCACTGTTGCTGTCGGCGCTCCCGAAAATTTGCACAAAACGCAAGTAAAACATCAAAATGCAAATTCACGACTAAGTAGTCGGTTGCAGCGCCTCTATTTCGGGCTATAAAGGTAAGGGGTGAATACCGAAAAATTTGTTAAAAGTAGACAAATGAATAACAAAGAAAGTTTACTGCAACACCGCTTTATGCAAGAAATTCACTTCTCCCTCCTTCAATGGGACCACCATCCTGGTGGACGACACATTGCATACTGAACACTACGTTCTCAACGGCCGAGCGTAACATGTCGCCAGGGACGTTCATCACAGTCCTGGATATATTGTCTTTTAGGGCCGCCAAGTTAGAGACCCCACCAAGATAAACCTTGGACTTTAAATAACTCCACAGAAGGAATTCACATGTTTTAGGTCCGAGGAGGGAGGTGGCCATGCAAGTGGAATAAAGCGACTGATGACTCTTTCTTCTGTAAAGTGATGGCGCAACAGATTCCGCACGGATTTTTATAGCCCTAAACACTGGCGTTGCTGTTGACTACGTAGTCATGAATTTGCATTTTGATGTTTTACTTTCTTTTTATGCAAATTCTCGGGTGTGCCGACAACAACAGCGCCATATCTTCCCCTATAGGTGACTTTTGGAACTATTTTTTTCATGGAAACTCTTTCCCATGTTGTCCTTAGTCCCTGTATCAATTTTGGTGGAACTCCGGCTGATAGATCGCGGCACAGGTGGCTCTGAGTAGTGTCAGTTTAATAAAAATCACCATGTATATATATATATATATATATATATATATAAATATGTGTATGTGTGTGTGTGTGTGTAAAATCCCCAAACACAAAAATTACGGAGACTTAGTCGTGGAGAGTGAAACTTAATAGCACAAGGACAATTAATCTTCCAAAGAGTTTATTCCAGATACAGCATCATAGAGATGGACTTCAGCAAAAAGCTCTCAAGAATGATGATAAGGGATTGCAAAACCTGAGAACAGGGTACTCAACTGTCAAAGGAAATTATTGGGTCAGAAATACCTAGTTTTAGAACCGGGTATTCGAAAGTAGTAAATCTTTGGTTTAAAAAACAACAATTTAATGGAAATAAACAGTTTTACCTTGAAGTGCGATTAGATTGGTGCTTAACTCAATCACCTTGGAACCGCGCTGACTGGGGACGTATAGTCTTTCGTGACGAGTCCCGTTTCCAATTGTGTCCTGACGACCCCAGCGTGGGGATCCTTCCCATAATATCACACGCAATATGGGTCCACAACAGAGTGTTATGATCTGGGGTGCCATTTCCTTTGATAGCTTTATTTGTCATTATTGACACACTTACAGCACAGGGGTACGTAGACGGCATTCTGCAACCCGTTTTATTGTCGTTTCTCTTTCGCCATCCCGGATTTTCTTTTCAGCAAGATAATGCCTAACCTCCTACGGCACGTGTTGTTATGGATTTTCTTCAAGCTTCTTCGAACACTTCCTTGGCCACCTAGGTCGACTGATGTGTTCCTCATAGAGCACATTTGGGACGTGATGGGTAGGCGATTGTAACTATCTCAGAATGTTACCAATTTAGCCCGACAGTTGGAGACAATTTGGCAAGAAGTCCCACAGGACACCATCCAGGAACTTTTCAGTCTGTGCCACGCCCGTGACAGCTTGTATCCAGACCAGAGGTGTACCAACGCCCTATTCACTTCCTCATTTTGTAACGATCAAACTCTCCAAAAATTCATAAAGTTTTTCCGAAATTTAATCATTCTTTTTTCTGTGGATGTTCTCTCCCCCTCCCCCGATTTTTTGAAAATGATAACTCCTTCATGCGTCAATTTTTTTGTTTGTTATAGAATGCATATAATATATAAAAAGACAAAAGCACGTGTCAATCTGACTATTTTAACCAGTCTGATAGAAGATAAACGTGCGAAATACGCTCATCAACTCCAAACATTACTTGCAATTAAATGCAAACACAGCTTGATCGTTATTTAGAGCAAGGAATATTACAAACTTGAAAGAACTAAAGATGAAAATTGAAATATTAATTTATAAATTAAATATTAAAATTTCATTTATGAAAGCAGATTTTATAATTTATTTTCTCGAAGCTTATTTGTAGGTTTAATATATAAATCAATTTAATGCAAATAAATTTGTTTGAAAATTAATTTGTTTTATAATTTTTATTAGATAAGAAAAATGCATCGTGTTTGCTCATTGCAATCCATAAAATGTAATTTTTTTCCCTCTTTCAATTAAAAGAAATGAAATTCCTTTTAAATAATGTTTTGTAACATAGTTTCTTTTTTTATGGTCTACATTTTATTCTAAAAGTCATTTCTTTAAATTAAATGTACCATTCTTTAAGTTGAATATAGTTTTTAAAGCTTCATTTCGGTTAATGTCAACAAAAATTTTAAATAATTTTTTTTCTTTTTTTTTTTTTTTGCTAAGCATGTCTTTCATATTCAAAAACCATATAATATAGCTAATACATCTTCTTTGGAACTAAATAAAATAACTTAAATTTGAAGTATTTCCACTACATTTTAATAAGTCTCACTTTGAGAAAAATGAGAACTCCATTAATAGAATACTACTTCTAAGTATACTCCAGTACCCTTAATTTACATATTAAGTCTCTGCCTTTTTGTTGATCAATTTTAAATCTTTTAATGCATCCTCCACTGAATATGAAATTAATGAAAGACATTACTAATTTTAAAAATGACTAATGCATTATTCATTAATAATTAAAGAAAGCAATGCAAAGTAATTTTAACAGAAATTTCCCCTCCACACTGTGCAGAACTGCCTGATATGAATTTTTAAGGGTTAATATAAAACAATAAAAATTGTTGTTTTCTTTTGAAACAAGGATAAACTTAAAGGCAACATTCTCTTTCTAATATTTTGATATAAAATTTTGCCTGAAATCTCAGCTCAAATTAATTATTTTATGATTATTTTCGGAATTATACATACTGCAATTATTTTGCTTTCCTGAGGCTAATACTGAAAGTGAATTCTCCTGTATTTTTAAGCTTATGTGAAGATAAAAATGTTTTAATGAAATTTAGATATATCCTTAAAAGATATGTTGGATAACGAAGGACGTTTCCACAAGAAATAAAAAATCAAAAAGTTATCTCAGGAATGATATTTCAGTATACTGTTCTCAACTTCTGTTTATCAGAAGGTACTAAGGAAATGCAGGAAAGAAGACGGTAAGAGCTTAAATGATGGAAGTTACATTGAGTTAAAAATCTCGTGAAAACGAATAAAATAAATGTCATCGTTACATTTATTTTATACGTTAATCGCTAATTAAAATATGTTAATTCTGCGTAGTATTTTCGTACCATAAAAGTTTGATAGTCAAGTTAATATTTTGACAGTTTAAATATTATTTATAAAACAACTGTTGACCACTCTTAGAAGAGAAGAATAAAAAGAAAGTTTTGATAAATAATCTGTAAAAAAATCAAATGCTGTTTTGGGTATATGACAAAAATTGAAGTAGAACTAGGAAGTTAAAAAAATATATTTCAGATACAAAAGTGGGATACCCAAAATAGACAAACCCATTTCCCAGAAACATTACATCCTGAAGTAGGTATGTTTTGAAACCTAAAACAGCATTTAGTTTTTAAGGTGAAATCTTGGATATGGGCACATTAAATCCGCAGACTGGAAAGTCCTTCTATGAGGTCAGAGAGGGTGGGAAAAAGTTCGATTCCATAAGATGTTAACCCGGGGAGTGCTCAGTAAAAATTGAGGTGACTTCTGCCTAAGCCGGACTCCGATCCTTGTGGTTCCATTATTAACCGGAGATGCCCCCCTCAACCCGCTAACCTATATGCAGAGGCGTAAGCTGCGGGGGAGGGGGGCTGATGGGGTGAAAAATCCCTCATTGGTTCTGATTACACATATTACTTAATTAGGTATTGCCCCTATTTTAACAATTATTTTGATTAATGCCAAATTTGAATTAAATTTAAAATTGAAACAGTAAAATTTGCTTTTAAAACTGTAGGGTTCGCGTGTTAGTCAGATGCAAATTTCTGGTAGCTGCGCAGTGCAGGCCAGTCGAAGTGAGTTCAGAGCAGGTGTCTGGTCTATTTAAGTGACACACGCTGAGTTGGCAAGAGCCCAAGAAGGGAGTGGAGATTTGTACGGTAGTACGTTACGCTATTAGTAGGGATACGGAGAGGCGAGAAAAGTTAGATTAAAGGTGATAGCGGTATTTAACTGATAGAGCACGTATTAGTATTTAGCCTAGGTGGCTGCACGATTTCGATAGGTATTTCAGAGCCCGATGGTTACGGGTATTGTTAGTGAACGTATATTCTGCCTGAAAGGGTTCATTACGACTTTAAAGTTCAGTTTCTTAGTACCGCAAGTTGCGGTACTGTTGTGTTATTATTTGAAGCCTCAAGTCGGTCTATGTTAGTCTACCTCTACGTAGAATAAAAAAGGAATTATTTATGTTTATGCCTCTTACTTTATAGTGTGCCTGGACCGTTAGAGGATTGCAGGGTAAATAAGAAATAGAACCACATAAAACATAAAAAACATTAAAATAGCCTTTAAAACATAAAAAGAATGTCATCCAGTCTGTCTAGTCAAATCGTATTTACTCACATACCTTTTTTTTCTATTTTTCACAAGCTTTTGACAAAACGTAGAAAGAGCAACACAGCCGAATGTGGGAAAGTTTTAACCCTTTGAATAAATTTTAAGTCTTTTGTACTGTTTTCAGTGGTTATATTTCAAGGCCTTCAAGGCATTTTCTAATGTCTTTTGTACTCTACTTTTTGTCCTCTGTGGGTATGTTGATAGCTCACAGGCATAAAGGCATATCAATAAATGTAACAATTGTTTATCTATACTCCTTTGTATTTATTTCTTTATTGTTTGTTTAAACTTTGTTCTGACTGCTCAAAACTGCTCTTTTATAGTACCCCCCCCCCCTTTGAAAATTTCTACGTACGCTGCTACCTATATGGACCTGGTCTAGAAAACTTCCTGCCGGGGGGGGGGGGGGATAAGCAACAACAACAACAGCAGGGTAATCTTTAAATACAAAGAAATGCTTTTTATTTCCTATGACAGTGGCACAAAAAAAGCAAAGACACTGAAATGAAAATCAATTTAGATTTAAGAAAATAGAAAAGACTTCATTCAAAAATAGATGATAAATAACTACCAAAGCTATCCCTCCCCTACACACTCCTGAAATGAATAAATAAATATAATGATTGTTGAGTGGCTTTGGGGAATCTTTTAAAAAATAGTTGATATAGTCAATATTTTGACAGCGTAAGGGAACAAGGGACCTTCAAACTTGATTTTTTTCAATTTTCAATTTTTTAACTCTATATACAAAATGAGAATAATTAATTTTCTTTTTTACTACATTGAAAACCTTTAGACTTCAAAATAAGGAATTTTTTGCAGAATCATGCATGTTTTTCAAAATTTTTCAAAAATGCTCTATGCGCATTATATATTAATTAAAATCTTTAAATCTATTATTATAAGTTTACCATATGTATATAAATATAAATGTGCATTTATTTATTTACTTTTTGGATGAATCTAAAGCCTTCAATAATTTTTTTTGTATTCTACCTGTTATTTTTTTATGTTTTTAACTTCATTTTATGGTCTATAAATTTGAAAAATATTTGTGATTTCAAAGAAAAACTCACAATGTTGTGACAAAGACTTCAATTAACAATTCTGATAAATTTGGAAGATATCAGAAGAGAATGAATAGGCATGGAGCCTTTTGAAAAATTCTTGCATTTTTGAAGAATTTTTTGATAAACAGGTCTAATTCCTCCTCAAAATACTTATTTGTGAATTCTAAGTATCTTCAATATAGTAGAAAAGAATATGAATTATACTCATGTGGTATATAGAGTAAAATATTGAAATTAATGTAGAACGAGATTGAAGGTCTCTTGTTCCCTTAAATAACGCTGCAACTTTTGTGTTCCATTAGAAGTTAGGAAGGATTTTTTCCCCATTCCACCCTAACATTAATTCACGGAATGCATTATGTAAGAAGGAAAAATAATGGATCGACGAATAGAATAATATTCAATAGCAAGATGAATAAGATGATAAATTTTCTTATAATTTTACATATAAATGCTATATTTAAGTCAATAAATTATATATATAGTAGCCGCTGTCTCTGTATAACACTTCCGGGCTGTACTCATCTTTCAATTGAAGCCCTCAGTAAATAAACGGCCGGTTAGGCTTAATTTTAATTTCAGATGTGGATCAGAATTTTTTGTTACCTAAAAACTAATATCTTCTCCATCGAATCACGTTTGTTCAGCCTATTTTTCTATAAAACATTCAGAACTAAAAAAAATTGGATGTTTTTAGCTGTATATTTAACAGTTTTTAAAAATCTTTACTTTTGCGATGAATTCTGAAAGTAAACAAACTTGAATGTGAATGAATCAAGTAGCTCAAGTATTCATATCGCGTAGTGAGCTGTAAAAAACTGGATGGCAGTCTACTACTCCAATCGCATGAAAAACTAAATAAATAAAAAATAATGAAAGGGTTTGCTTTTACAAGGTGTGGATTAAATGCAATATTGTTAGATAATTCGGGATATTTTTTAACTTTCATATACTTTTTCCATTATGCCGTCATTATTAGTATTATGACGTCAAAATGAAGGGTTGGATGGCAGTCTACTACTCCAATCGCATGAAAAACTAAATAAATAAAAAATAATGAAAGGGTTTGCTTTTACAAGGTGTGGATTAAATGCAATATTGTTAGATAATTCGGGATATCTTTAACTCTCATATACTTTTTCCATTATGACGCCATTATTAGTATTATGACGTCAAAATGACGGGTTACCTTCTAGTAGTAAGATAATATCTATCGTGCCCGGTATAAAGGGCTTAAGTAAAAAAAAATGTGATTTTTAGATATTTGTTAGTATTGATAAAAAAAAAATCTTTTGACTTGTATAAAAGGTTTAAGTCTATCAATTTTGTATATAAGAGTACATTTCTTTGTACAAATTACTCAAATCGAAATTATTGTTCTGCGATTGGTATAAAAGCCAATAACTTGGTATATTTAAATCACTGTTTTTGACTTAAGCTCATTTATACAGGGCACCAAACATATATCGCTCCCACTCTCAGATAGACTGATTATTCCATCCCGTAAGAATATCAATATATTTAATCAAAATAACAAAATGTTTCATAAATAGAAAAAGTAGAAACAAATTGGATAGTAATATGTTTTCTTGCGAGATAAATAATCTACGTAAGATTAACAATTACCGATTTATGAAAACACTTGTAATAATGCACTAAGAGTGGGTATTTTCGAAATTTTCCATTATAAAATTGTTATGTTAACGAACACTGTCGTCAGAAGAATTTTTCTGTTACGTAATTTGCATTTAATATTACTGTTTTTTAAGTGTTTAATTAAATCGAAAAAAAATGGATCAGATGACACCTTTCAATGCAGATTAGAAGATGAAAGAAATTGAAATTTAATTTAAGGAGGATTTGTTGTCATTTATCTATCAGTATTTAAAATTTAAATACACTTGGAAAAAGCCATTAGCAGAAATATATTGTTAAGCAAGTTTTTATGAAATAATTATTAATCTGAAAGTTAAAAAGTCAAATTTGTAACTCTTGATTAAAGGACATAGCTGCCTAGTTTATCTTAGTCGTTTTCTATATATATATATATATATATATATATATATATATAAGTAATAAAAGAGAGATATATAGAATATTTTTTTCTGTAATACCAAAAATATTTGTTAAAAAAAATCTCTTTTTTTTCTTGAAAAATGTATTTTTCTATAGTAAAGTACAAACAAAATATTACAAGATGATACGATGTGTATTAATATAAAATAGAAACTTTAAATAATTTTATTTCTTTTTTTTTTACATTCATGGTAAATGTTGCATGATAGAACGGATTGCTTTAAGGGGTCAGGTACCTTTTAAAGACCAAGAGACTCGACAAACATATCCCATTTTCAATCACCAGTAGTTACTAAACAAATTTATTAAGAAATATGAAAATTTTACTGTGATTTAAACACTATTTCTTCTTTATAAATATTGCACTCAATATTTTCTAGCTTGAAGAGCAATTTTTTATTTATTTATAAAATTTTAACCACTGTTTTTTCATTGTTATGTGATTGCACGCATGATATCTCCATAGCAGTTGGCTAGAATACCGTGAAATTTCATACACGTTCAATATAAACATGTATCAGTAAAATAACGAACAATTATGTCATTTCTACCAAAAAAATATGATTTACAATAAAATTTATCAAAGTAATTTCTGAAATTAAAAACAAATTTTTTTTTCTGTGAAAAACTAAGAATTTTGATTTCAACGTTCGTCATTTTAAAGATATATTATGCAACTTAATTTTAAAACTAAAACAATATGTATATTCATTAATATATGGACGCAAGTCTGTGCGCAATGACATAATATTGAAAAAAACAATGGTTGAAATTTTAAAAAAATTAAAAATTTATCTTCAAGCTAGAAAAATTAAGAGCCATTTTTATAAAGAAGAAAATGTGTTTAACTCACAGTAAAATGTTCAATTTCCTGAATAAAACATTTTCATAACTACTGATGATTTAACATAGGGATATCTCTGTCGAATCGCTTAGCTTTTAAAACGTACCTGACCCCCTAAATTTCGAAAATGCATTCTCAAAATGAGCGCTTACTTCTCCATGGTACCACACTTTCTCTTTTATAATTTATTACTACCATTTCCTATAAATATTGTAACAATAACTGTAGTAAGTTGAGGTCAATGAATATTTAGAGGTTCTTTACTTTCACAAAGAAAAAGTTTTAACGCATTTTCCCTCAATACTTGAAATAGTTAATGATTACGACCAGTACACTCCCCGTATCCTGGCTAGTTATTTACCGCTAATATATTTTTAAACGGAATGCAACAGTTGACGTCTTACTTCTTAAATACGGTGATAGTAAAGTAATAGCACATCAGCTGTGTTCAAGATTCTGAAACAGTTTAGAATTTAAAGGAAACAGTTTTGCTTTCAAATGACAGACAAAAAAAAATTAACAACATCGTATATCAAAGTCTCCTCGAATTAATAAAAATACATGATGGAAATAAATAGCTTCAGCATCATTATTTCGTAATAGAATATGAAAAATGTTTAAAATTTAAGCTGCACTCAGCTATAAATCTGTGACTGGCATGTCATTTTTTTTTAAGTCTCAGAAATCTCAATTTTAAGTTTGAGAAAATCTATTCAGGATTGTATAGCAGACTTAATATAGAAGAAAAAAATTCAATACGGCACTTACATGACATCATTAATTATTTTATAACACAAAAGTGTATTGTTAGCTATAAAGTATGTGTTTTGTCAAGTTGCATTTTCTGTTTTCTTGTCAGGAGTTAGAATTTTCTTCTTACTGGATTTGTTGGATTTACTGGAATAGAACGCAAAGTAAACCTTGACATTTTATTCCTACTGCAAAATTATAAATAGGAATTTTATAATAAGTACATTATTCGCAGAAAAAGAATATATTTAAGTGTGTCAATTTCTGGTTTTAATCAATAGTCTTATATTTGTTGTCAGGAAAAAATGGCAAAATTAAATTCAGTAAGTATATCTAAACATTACCAAATCTCGGGACGAAATGAGTGAAAAGAGAGCGGAACGCTGCATAGTACAGCAGAGTAGAGTGCAAGTTGTTCGTTCACTGGAGTTTAAGTTTTTCGATCAGTAGAGTGTAAGATTTTAGACGATCAGTAGATTGTTGAAATGGTTTTGAAAGAACCTGTCAATGTCTCAGAAGAGAGTGAAGGTGAAGCAGACGGTGACAACGAGCAGAGGGTATCCCACTCAGACGCTGCGGCTGCTTTCATGTAGCGATACGCTACGTAGAGCAACATTCCACCGCGACCAGAGCGGACACCATTTTTCTGATACTTTGGCGTAATTTCGTTTCAAGGGAGAGGTATTCTTCTCTTCGACAAAAATATTTCACAGATTTTTTCAAACAAATGTATTTCAGTAATAATTATTTCAGTATATTGTCTAACTTTGAATTTTCTAGAAATTTTCAGATATATACTATATATTAATTAGTATCACTGTGGTTTTATTGTAACCTTAGTTATTTTTTACTTTTGGTTTCGGATTAAGCGGACTTTCGGATTATCGGGACTCCACTGTATATATATATATATATATATATATATATATATATATATATATATATATATATATATATATATATATATATATGTGTGTGTGTGTGTGATAATATTATTAAAAATCTTTAATCGCCCTTATCTGAACTTTCTTTCTAAATGTGGTAACCTTCTGACTCCTTGGCGAGATGCTCCGCCTTTCCATAAACTAACTCTCTCTCCAAATTCCTGGCAATCCCTCTTTGACCTAATTCTATATTCGCGCGCAACGAGGGACACGGGTTGGCTTCGATGCGAGTAGCATGTTGCTGTTTTCATTGAATAAACTTCAGTTGTTCTTGTGATTTGGAATTGCATTTAATTTCGGCCTGGATTGTGTTTCTTCAAGAGATGACCAAATTCCGGTCATTTCATATATATATATATATATATATATATATATATATATATATATATATATATATATATATATATATATATATATATATATATATATATATATATATATATATACACTCAAGAGCCAAAACATTATGACCACCCCTACATTTAGCAATGAATTCGCCTGGATGACGTGGAAGGCACGTGATCAGGTGGAAGTGGTATTTAACTGCTGCTGGAGAGTCTGAAGAATCATTCTTTCACTTACTTCCGTGTGTGATGGGAAAGGCTGCGGATCTAAGCGACTTTGATAGAGGGCAGATTGTAATGGCTCGAAGGCTCGGAACAAGTATTTCCGACACGGTGTTGGACGACATGGTGTTGGACGTCCACACGCTATCAAAGAAAAAGGTCGTCGGAGACTGTCTCGCATGGTGGAGCAAACCCGGAGCCAGACAGTGGCTCAGCTGACAGCCCAATACAATGCAGGGCCAAGTAGAATAGTATCGCAGCACACTGTTCAGCGGACACTGTTGGATATGGGGCTACGCAGCAAACGTCCCACTCGTGTGCCTTTGCTGACCAAGCGTCATCGCCAACTGCGCCTGCGCTGGGCCCGGGAACATCGCGACTGGTCCATGGATCAGTGGAAGAGAGTTGCCTGGTCAGATGAATCACGGTTTGTCATTCATCACGCCTATGGCCGTGTCAGGATACGCCGTCTTCCAGGCTAACTGTTGCTCCCTCAATGTACAGTAGGTCATACACAAGTCCGGTGGTGGCGGTATTATGCTTTGGGGGACGTTCTCTTGGGCGTCTCTGGGACCCGTGGTTGTGGTAGAGCAGACCATGAATGCTACAGGGTATCTGAACATCATTGCGGACCAGTTGCACCCTTACATGGCCTCTGTTTTTCCAGCTGGAAATGGAATGTTCCAACAGGACAACGCCCCGTATCACAAGGCTAAAATTGTGTTGGGGTGGTTCCAGGAACATGATGCTGAATTCCAGTTAATGTCCTAGCCGCCTAACTCACCGGATCTCAATCCGATAGAACACATTTGGGATGTCATGGGACGGCAGCTCAGAGTTCAAAGACCACCAATTCGCAATATCTCGGATTTGCGTGACCGTTGCTTAAACATCTGGTACAATCTGTCTCCGGCCATCTACCAAGGACTTGTGGCATCCATGCCAAGGCGGGTTGAAGCTCTGTTGCGCGCCAAAGGTGAGCCAACTCGTTATTGACAGGTGGTCCTAATGTTTTGGCTCTTGAGTGTATATATATATATATATATATATATATATATACATTATACATATTTTCGTGTTACTGCCAGATCACAAAATGGCTGGCCACTTGTAGCGTTGGTCAAGTCATTTGGCTAAATGCTGGAAGTTTTGAGGAGCCGAATCATGCAGTTACGGGAGTTGGTCATACCAGTTCTAACTCATGTCATATAAATACTTGTTATGCCAAAAAAAGTATTAAATTTATCGTAATTTTTATATCTACGCTCAGGTGAACTTCGAGCTAAGAATGATCCTTGAGAAAATAGTCATCATGGCAGTTTTAGACATCCAAGTTGTAACCATATAAGTAATCGCGTAACGAGGAAATCCGCTTACTATGACAATTCTGACCAAAAGAAAAGTTCCACTTAGAAAATTTTGGGGGTGGGGGGTAAGAAGTAACGAATAATTGTATTTTTACATTAACACTCTTCTCATAGACTCGAGGATTCCTCATTTAGGGTGGACTTCATATCTCTCCTAGAAGGACTTAATAAATGTCTTGTTCCTCTACCTGTGCAGCAGGACTACAACGGCCTCTATATGAACTTTAAAGTTTTGGTACAAACAATTTAGTTCATCAAGTTTATTTTCAAAACTTGATTGATCTCTTAACCTTTCAGCCAAAAGTTAGCATCTCGTCAACTTAAGTTTGTCCAGCAGCCGGACCCCATCGCGTTTGAAAACTCTACTACTGGTAATATTAATGTGTTGCAGAATGTGTGTCGCTTATGCATCCACTTTTACCTTTGTATTTACGAGTTCCAGTAGATGTGAAATAGGAATATGCTTTTACTGATGAAAGTAATTTATAGGATGGGGGCAATATGATTTAGGATATTTTAAAGACTTAAGTTTTGGGCATATATATATATATATATATATATATATATATATATATATATATATATATATATATATATATATATATATATATATATATATATTTATTTATTTATTTATTTATTTATTTATTTATTTATTTATTTATTTAAATTTGTCTGCGTGTGCCTAAGAATGCACTCAAAATGAAACATATATATATATAGCTAGAACCGCGGCATTTTCTGTATACCTGGAACCACAGGGCGGGTCAGTTTGATCCTAGATAGAAAAACACATAAAATTTAACAAAATGATTCAATTTCGTTAATTAACACCTTACAGTTTCATATGACAATTAATATTTCTCAGGATTTACATTAAATACATATAAATCAGCAGAAATCAACAAAATTTTGGAAGATGATAATATTCAAAATTTTACTTCTTTATGTATAATAACGTCTCTCTTAAAGAAAAATAAAATTATACTTCATGACTTTCATGGAAAATGGATTATCACATTTAGGTATGTTTACAGAACATTGTGAAAGAGAGTTTAAAGAATTATTAAAATTTGTATCAGTTTGTTACTAGTTTTACTTATTTATTTTATCCAATTTACTGCATGACCTCTGTACAGAACTTAGTAACAAGCTTTGTGCATTTACCACCAATCGGAACTTTACATTTTAAATAAATATCCTGTGTTTTATTTTCACATTTGGAAGTTTGACATTAAATCCATTTTTACCGTTAGCTTGTGGTTTTCCATTGTTCTCAGCAGTGGTTTGGCACTCAGATGTCACCTTTCTTTGACAGGAGATAATGATCTTTTACCGCAATTCTTCAACTAAATCTTGAATAAATTGTCATCTACCAATACTTTTTAAAATTATAGCTCTGTACAAAACCCTAGGAGTGATAGCAGGAAGATCCAGAATATTAAAAATGCCTGCACCGGCCACCTACGTGAAGCAGACTTGATGGAATATTTCCTTATCATCTGATCAATCACATCTACACTGAATTTAGTAGCTTTGTTGTAATTAATTGTATCAGGTAGCTTTTTGTGTTCATCTATATTTTCAACGGTCGGATGAAGACTGCATGACAACAAAACATTTTTTATATTTTTCGCTTTGTTAAACAATTAGACTGACGTCTTTTTGCGGGTTGGTAGAGTAATCACGTGCAATTCCGATTTTGACATTTTCAAGGTATTTCTTCTCATGAGAATTTGACAGTTCCTACAATGCTGGATTTCAATGCATCTGCAAGCTTCAGAGTTGTGAAAAAATTGTCTATATTGACATTTCTACAGTTGTTTTCGTAAATATGGATTTATCAGTTCGTGTACTACGTATTCAGAAAGAGAAACGTTGGATGGACAATGACTATCTTTTCCGAACACGGGAATCCATTTATCAGATATTATGAATCAATATCTGCACCTAACCAAAACTTGATATCTGGTTTGTTAGGCATATATTGAGTAAGTCTACACCTATCCTTTGTAGGAAACACATGTTCATCTACACTTATATTATACCCTTGCCTATAGTTAGTCTTGCAGTTTTCATACAAAAGATGCAAGGTATCAAAAAAAGTACAAATTTGTCTATCTGTAGACGATTTGATCTAGATGATTATATATCGAGTTGATTTTATATTTTTCCGTTACTTATGTTTCATTATCTATGTGTAATTCTCGTTAAAACTTCTTGGGGGTCAAATTACCCGATTGCCGATTCTTTATAAGCACTTACATAGAGTATTCTGCTTCCATAAGGTAAAGTTCCGCTTTCATAATGCACTTCCATAAAGTAAAAATCGCTTGTTTCGTGAGGTGGTGGACAACGTGACGCTCCGTTCACCTGGAGATGTTAAAATGCATATATGACGTTACCACGTTCACGTTTAATTCGGAATTGGCTCGAAAGGTTAAATTTTCGGGTGTCTGACGACGCACGTAGCCGAGACTAACTCTCTATGAATAAGAAAAGCTAAACGCTTTCAAACGGCGAATTTTCGACTTTATATTATACATTTTCAAATTGGGTAAGTTATTTATTAACTGACATTATTAAAAGTCAGAAAAGGAAAACATTTGCATTCAATACTTTTCGCGTGGAGACATATTAACACTAGATAGACGGCTGCCGTCACTTTCACCTTTTCGGACATGTTATTCAGCGCTATGTCTGTAATTATGTGCTCAGGCTTCTCAAATTTTATGACTTTTACTAATTTTACCCGAAATATTCACACACATTTAGAAAATTATATTCGATAGTAAAGAGGGGTAGAAAATGTGTTGAATACCTACTAAGACTGAGAGCCGTCAATTTGACGGCAATCTGGAAAACAACAGAAATCTTTAAAATAATACCGGAAAAATGTTAGTTACTCTTCGTCTCTTCCCCCTTTTGCAAATAATAGAAATTATTGCTTTTCGGAAATATTGGTGTTGACAAATAAGAACTGCACAAACTGTGCATATATTTTTACAGATAAACCATACCAGGTTGTCAGCTCTGCATACCTACATAACAAACATCAACATATATACTAATTTTTTATATATTAGTATGAAATAGTTAAAAATTTAAAGTATTTAACCATTTAAAAAAACATTCAATATTTTAAATTCTTGATTTTTTAACCGTCAAAATGACGGCGTTGAGTCTTTTCAGTAAGAAAAATTCCCGTCTTTCTAGTGTTAAACATCGATTTTGGTCTAATTGACTGGCTCCGCGGTTTTAGTGATATATAACTTCTTGGATATCATGTTTAGGGCATAAACGTTTTCTGTAATAAAATTGTACTGTCATGTAAAATTAAGGAAAAACATTTGTTTCCTCTATTTATAAGATTAATTCAGTTCATCACTACATAAAATAAAAAGGAATTTTAGCGATAAGCATAAGACATGAAACCAACAGTGTTACGGCGTTTGAAATCCTAAAAATCTAAAATTCATTCTATCCTGATAATCATCCCATTTCTAAAAGTTTTAACTGATAAACTTATTGAGCAAAGTAAGAGCAATTTTTTACTGTGTTTATGTGTGATGAAAGAATTGTGACGGAATTTGATGACTGTGTCTGGAAAATTCAAAATTAATGTCACACGATCATTGGTAAGAAGAATAAGACATCTAATACGTCAAGCCGCATTCTGTCATACCTTGCCCAACCTGCAACATTTGGGCAAACTCAGGATAAAAATTATTTAACGGAAATTTTTTTTAATAACTCAGACCAACATTCGGCTTAGGAGTTTAGTAAATAATTTAGTACATATCGGCCAATGGCTTTAGGAGTGTATACACACCAATACTAGTAGAATTTCCACTATATATATATATATATATATATATATATATATCGGGAATTAATTAGGGAAAGGAATAATTAAGTTAAAATTTAAAGGGGGCTTCAGTATAGATTGTTTTTCTGGCGCTAAAAGCCATTAGTTTCATTTTCCAAGACGCTTTGTGGGTGAAAAAAAAGGTTATTCCTCGTTTTAAAGGATGACCTTGGTTAACGGAAGTGGATTGAAGTTCCATCGGGGAATTTATTTTTAGATAATGTACTAGGTTGGCGAGAAACAAGCTTCTAGAACTTTCCGGATTGGGCTCTGCGCATGTGCCATATAGGGTAGACGCGATATTTTAATCTAGAATTTCGCAGAGCGCGGGATAAATCGGTGCTGGTGGACGTGCGTTCGATGAACATGAAATGGAAATAAATCAACTTATTCGAACATTGGACTGATTATTTGATCTATGTGTCTTCCACTCGCCAACGACATTAATGGACATGATGAATGCAATTAAGATGTGATATCAGGCAAACAAAACGCCTGACATATATATATATATATATGTGTGTAACATAGTAGGTCCAACCCGAGAAGAATGATGAAATAAGGGACCCACCATGTCACAACGAATACTAGGAAGAATAATAGTAGTCGAACCCGGGAGCAAAGATGGCAATCGTTACGTTGAACTAAATATTTTATTAGACAAAATGACACATCTTCTCGGGGCAACGGAAAATGAAAAACGCTCTTCGAATTTTGACCGCAGGGTCTTATATAAACTTTTGAGGCCGCTCGTCATGTGATCATGAAAAAGAGTAATGATTGGCTATGCATGACTCTGATGTCAGGTGTCACGTGATACTTTATGTAAGTTGCGTTAGAAATTGGGATTTTCGAGGGAATGCTATGCAGCTGTCATTGTTCTTTAAACCAGGATCGAAATTAATCCATGCCCAAGGAAATTTAGAAGAATTTAGAATTTTGAAAGGGATTTCGGTTTTTTTTATGATATATATATATATATATATATATATATATATATATATATATATATATATATATATATATATATATATATATATATATATATATATATATAAGTACAAGTTACTAACATTGGTGTTCACTTCGCTTCAGAGGAAACAAGGCTGTGAGAGTGAAAATTAAAATGCCTAATATGAGATCCTATCTCATATTAGGCATGATTTGGGTTCTCATATTGGGCACGATCACGTTGTTGAACACGCCAACGAATTTTTTAGGTTAAGATTGAAGTTAGCTTAAAAACAAACAGGTGTGGTTACACTCCACATTTATAACTACCTATCCAATACTAACAGTTTTAATAAGAGTCTTACCTTAAAGGTGAAAAGAGGCAATGAAAATGGTGATGCAAAAAAGTCGGCACACATTAAGGAAAACATATACTGCACCTTTGTGTGCGCTTGCAAACACTCGACTGACTCACCGATTACGAATGATGCAATAAACTACTGTTTACGCTCCAGTCGCCAGGCGGCAGCACTTTATACGTCCTATAAGCTGGGGTCTCATATTTGGCAAGGTCTTGTGGTGACATATCATCGTTCAGCAGAGCTGGAACAGAAACTTCTCAACTTTGTTTTTGACTTGTTACCATTTTTATATTTTATTACCATTTTTATATTTATTAAAAATTATTACCATTTTTATATTTTATTCTAACTCTGCCATTGATTTGTGATAACTGCGTACGTAAATATGGTTTGCTGTAAATAATTTATTTAACTTTTAAGTCGTGTTGTAAATAAATAGTATTTTTCTAATTTGTCTTATGACCTACATGCTCAACATACAGCAAACACATATAGTCTCATATTTGACATACTTACCCTATGTTTTTATATGCTTAATACGTAGCGGGAATATCATAATTAATATTAATTCCTGCTTTACTCTTATGCTATACTGATTCAACGGTAGATTAATTCTATATGCTATCTGTCAGCAGACAGTTTCCTCTATCAAAACCTAAAGTATTGCCTTGATTTTTCTATGGAAGAATTATAGATGTACATATATAGTTCACGAAGATTTCAGAAAATCTCAGACTAAAAGCCTACATATTATAAAAGCAATGTAATTTCATCACGTAAGTGACCCATTCCCTTTCAAATGTACATTCCATTTGCAAACGAATTTTACTAGACAGCATACACTTAGAGAAAAAGCATATTCAGCAATTTATAGCTTTTATTTAGTATTTTGACGCATTAATATATTCAGTGTCATTTTCTTCTTATTCATTTGTATTCAAAATGAGTTCTTGTGAATTGTTTGCTTTTATAAATTCTCCAAGTTTAAGAAGTTCTGAATAAATTAAATTCTTTTATAGTTGAAAGGAGAAATCGCAGCTGTAAGCGACTGTAAAATATTATGTTTAAAAGTTTGATGATTGATAGTGATTTATGATCTTCGTTGGAGCGTAGTAGAATGCAAGATCTTGTAGAGTGAAAGATAAATAGAAATTGCATTTTACTTTATGCTGTAGATATATGGTATTCATTTAAATAAAACTTGTTAATTTAATTGGTTTGTTTAAGTATTAGAATACATAAATTTTTATTCATATTGTGATATCCAACACAAGTTTGAGATCACCAGTACAAGCTTAGGATTAACATAAGATTTTATGCAGGTGGAGATGACCAATTATTATACAGGGTGCAGAGAGGACTGCCATATATCTGAAGGTAAGTCGAAAGGGTGTGGGGGGGGGGTTAAGAATGTGCGGGAGGTGGTGAAATTAATTTGAAAATTTTCAAAATTAGGTAAGTACATTTTCGTCATAAATTTAGACTATTTCACAGTATTTCAATATTTTATATACTATAATTAATTCATTGCTTTTCTTGCCTCAACTTCAAGGACCAAATATATTTGAGATGAAGAATTATATTTTGAAGAATTGGAAACGCGAATCTTAACTTTACAAAACTGCAAATAAGTAAAATATCTTAAAAATAAGGCACAGACAGATATTTCAAAAACCTGCTTATGATCGTTTAAATTAATGAGAATAAATTAACTGCTCGTTGTTTTAACTTTTAGATTAATTTTTTTTGTGAGTTTAAGAATTTATTACCAACTGACTATAGATTCATTAAATCGAGGTAATCAAAAGATGTTTATATTTGTTGTTATTTATACCACTTGACAGATAACAACATCAGATCAATTCTATGGGCGAAGGCTATGGGTGACGAAAGGGCGGCTCCTGTTTTGACTGTTATCACAAAGGTCGAGGTCCGACTTGATCAAAGGACCAGTCACGTAATTTTGAACCGAGTCAAGTGACGTGGCCAGAACACTTGACCTCGCACCTCCAGAGGTAATCTTGAGAAAATGGAGAACATTGTAGCCACGACAGATTTTACGTGCACCAGCTGCCATTAGTGTACACGGCAGGGAATTTTGTTAGCGACGAGCATTGAACTAGTGGCTTTCAGATAACTAGCCCGCTGCCCTTGTCAACTGGGTCACTGCGAACACTGTTTATATTTAAAAAGATATTAACACTACTTCACTTACTATACTTACACTACTATATATATATATATATATAAATATATATATATAAAGACATATATATATATATATATATATATATATATATATATATATATATATATATATATATATATATATATATATATATATATATATATATATATATATATATATATATATATATATATATATATATATATATATATATATATATATATATATATATCTGTGTAGGTGTGTATGTATAAATTCTAAATATATAGCTGGGTTTTAATCATAAACAAATTTAAGAAAATCTTTAAAATTAATGTATGTTATTTTAAAGTACTGTTTTCAAGGTTTTAATCTACGTAAACAACAATACACCAAAATTTAAATGTAATTCCTAATCAGAGAGTTCCTCTAATTTCTGTAAAATGGTCATTATTTATTTATTATGTGTTAGAGCTGACGACAAAGTGCCAATAAAATTGACTGTTTATAAAATTCGAAAGAAGTCTATCATATTCAAAAAATATTTCTGAAATTTGCATTTTTTCTCTAAAGAATGTTATTTTTAACTTGCCTTTCTGTCTGTGAATAAAATGTTTCACATGGATAGTGATCGGTTCTCACAGGTAAGCTAGAAAGCTGAGTGTTTTCTTATTCAAGAAAGTATCGAATCCTACGAATAAAATTTTAGGCTTTGCATACAGGATTTTTAGTTGAAAAGATCAAGACCACATTACATTTGCTCGTAAGGATATAAAATTGCAACACCTCTTTTTCTGAATAGAAATTCATAGGGTTTACCTGTTTCATGTTAATAATCATATCGAGATTATACACATGAATTAAAGTATTGAGATCTCATGTAAAATATTAACCATATATTGGAAATTTGTCTTACAATGTTTACTCATTTTTTGTATGTCATATTTCTCCTGTTCGCTACATATTTATTGTTCCTAATGCCCCCCTGGCCAAAAATTCCAGACCAAGTCCATATAGGCTTCAGCTGATATGTGCGGCTCTGGTTTATAAAGCACCACAAGTGTCAGAGTCCGTCTTAGCTAGTTGCCACCTCAATTTTGAGTGAGCAAATCCAGAGGTGACATCTGAGGGGATCGTACCCTCTCCCATCCTCTCTGACTTCATACAAGGACTTTCCGGTCTACAGATTTAACGTGCCAATATCCGGCCTACACACGGATGTATTTAATGGTGCTTGTCAGGATTCGATCCGTGCATCCTCAGCCCCGAAAGCCAGCAGGCTGCCACAAGGCTACCCCGAGCACAGTCCACTGATTGCACGTATAAATAAATTGACCTTCCTCGTAAATTATGCATCTTAATCATGGATCAAACTATATTGGTGGAACTGCTTATAAAGATATGCTAGCATTAAACTTAATTCCATATTTTTTTTTCTAATTAGTTCTAATTAAGGTGTTGGATTGCAGCTTCAACGTTTATTTTTCTATCATGTTTATTAAGAAAATAATGCCTCTGAAGCTGTTAATTTCTCCTCCTCCAATTAAATGAATTAAATTTATAACTTAAAAACATGTATACTTATTATTTACACAAAGGGATAAATATAAAACTATACATTTTCTCAACGCGAGAAAATGCTAATATATCAGAAAAATTCTGTCATCATTTACATTCGCAAACTCATGTCAAGAGCATCTGTCTGTATCTCAGTGGAAACCGCGGAGAAGAAAATTTCCAAATCGGATCTTAAAGAAAGTACTTTACATAAGTCATTACACATTATTTTAAAAATCTATGGCGATCTCTCTTTGAAAAAAAAAGCAATTTTAACACAGGTGTAATGGATGTAAAACACCTTTTGGAGAAGCCGTTAATTCACAGATAAAATGAAATGGTGGAATTCACTTCCCAGGAAAGTATAAAAATGGAGCACATTTAAAAACGATAAAAAAAGATATTCTTTGTAAGGCAAATATAGAATAATGCTGGCAGATAAATGAGTAACTGTCAAATTGAGAATTGCAAAATTTGGTCAGTACGTAACTCCATTTTCGAGCTTTCATCTTTCAATCCAGCACATTTTTCTAGGAAATCAAGTTCGCGTTGATTGTAATCCACTGTATACGAATACTTGTCAGGAGTATATGTCCAATGATGTTGATGGATTGTGTAACGGGCAGAAAATAAGTTTCTGTCAATTGTAATTCACTGTTTATGAATACTAGTTAGAGGTGCATGTCTTGAATTGAGTAATGTAGAGTTACAGTAATAACTTAAAGACGAATAATTTGATTTTTTCAATCAGTGTAATTTTTCCCGACTAATAACATTTATATATGTTGGATGTAAATTCGTAAGAAAATTTTAATTCCGTATTTAACTCATCATTTAAGCAGATAACTTTTGAAAGTATATAATTACTTACGGATATTTTATTTTTTTATTTCATTTCTTATTTCTTAACGAGTAACTTATACTTTGATTTATAAGGTAATTAACATGGCAAAAACTTCCAGAAAAATAAAATCTATATTGTACTTAAGAAATTTCTTTGGATATAAAGTGAATATTCTTAACTTTTTTCTGCATTTTAAAAGTTTTGGTCATTACTTTCTCGTTTACTTCGGAGTCTATCATTATTTTCAAAAAAACCTGTGAGTCAACAATTTTTGAGACTTCATTATAAACACATAGTTCAAAGCTTGTATTTTACTGCGAAAATATTGGTTTATTAACGGAGAAACGTTTATATTTCGAGATAATTTGTTCACGATATTTTTCACTACTATTGATTGATTTTGTGTTCTGCTTTAAAGATAAAGTCTTGGTTCGGGATAATTTTAACTGATATTGATAGCTCCTTTCTGTTTTTAGGGGTGGTAATTATAGTTATCACTTACTTAGTCTCACAAGTTTCTGTAAGATATCTCTTTCATGCATAAGAAAACTCGGCTAAAAGAGAGACCAGACGAGTTGTTTAGGAGCGTGTAAATTGTTATTGCTTAATTGAATGACCTGATTTGCATTCAGGTGAATATTTTTCGCTACAGTTCTATTTATTTGTTTCAATCTTCTATCAAACCAGTTCATGTATATTGAAATACTAGAAGGTAACCCGTTATTTTGACGTCATAATACTAATAATGACGTCATAATGGAAAAAGTATATGAAAGTTAAAAAATATCCCGAATTATCTAACAATATTGCATTTAATCCACACCTTGTAAAAGCAAACCCTTTCATTATTTTTTATTTATTTAGTTTTTCCTGTGATTGGAGTAGTAGACTGCCATCCAACCCGTCATTTTGACGTCATAACAATATTAATGACGTCATAATGGAAAAAGTATATGAGAGTTAAAAAATATCCCGAATTATCTAACAATATTCCATTTAATCCACACCTTGTAAAAGCAAACCCTTTCATTATTTTTTATTTAATTTAGTTTTTCATGCGATTGGAGTAGTAGACTGCCATCCAGTTTTTTAGAGCTTACTACGCGATATGAATACTTGAGCTACTTGATTCATTCACATTCAAGTCTGTTTACTTTCAGAATTCATCGCAAAAGTAAAGAGATTTTTAAAAACTGTTAAATATACAGCTAAAAGCATCCAATTTTTTTTAGTTCTGAATGTTTTATAGAAAAATAGGCTGAACAAACGTGATTTGATGGAGAAGATATTAGTTTTTAGGTAAGAAAAATTCTAATCCACATCTGAAATTGAAATTAAGCCTAACCGGCTGTTTGTTTACTGAGGGCTTCAATTGAAAGATGAGTACAGCCCGGAAGTGTTATACAGAGACAACGGCTATTATATATATATAATTATATTATATTTCTAATGTTATGTTCGATTTCGAGTGTTTATAATGTTATATACCAAGCGGACACATTATTGTATACGCCATTATAATGCTTTTAGCGCATTCGGAAACCATACTAGGTCCGAAATCATTAAATTATTCAAATACCAAAATAGTTCAATAGGAATATATATATTTTACTTACAATAAAGTAAGGTTGTCTTAAGATATTTTTAGATGCCAGAAGTTGTGAGCGAAAACCCCTGGACATTACGTTCGTAACCCCTGACTCATCTAAAATATTTACATAAAGAATTACAATAAAATGAATTATTATAAATTAATAGTAACTAATGCTTATTATTGTAAATTTTTCAAAAGAAACAATGTGTGTTCTTATAGGAATCATATTATAAAACAATTAAAAAATAGGAACTTACTCAGAAATCTTACTGAAAAACACCAACTTGTGGCAGTTTATTGATTTTGACACTGTTTATCTGGCAGACCAATATCTTTTAATATATTTTTATCTCTTTTTTGAAGTAACCGATAAAAACACTGGCAAGTCAATTCAAAGCTGCATTTGGTCTTGAGAATTTCGGACACAGTTAATGGCTTTGGCTTATTTCTTCCTTTAGTCCACTGACTTGCTCTCTGATAAAATACTCTCTTTACGAGCGCATTATGCAGCGGTAAGTACAAATAAATTTTTGACACTATCTGCAAAACTCTGCAAAATTATTTTGTAAACACTAAACTAATAGAAATCCTCCCACTCTCAAAAATCAAGGATACATTTTTAAAAATCCTTCGAAATATGACATTAAAACGAGGACAGTATCAGGGGAAAAGGATGTCGGATGGCAAGCCTACAATAAAGGGAATGGTGCTGGTCGTAAGCTACAACTTACCAGCTTAGATAGAGAACAAAGAATGGCTTATTCTGTTACGATTAGCTTCAATTTTGAACGTATAAGTAATTTTTACAGTTTTTCGCTTATACGTTGACAACAATAGTTTTATACTCAATTTGTGAAGTCCTCTATTACATTTCTGCTCGCCTCACAGAGACTTACTGCTTGATGATTTTCAACCGTCAATTATTCACTTTGATTAAATGTTTTTGAAATCTCAACCCTCACATCGACCTATTCTGGAACTTAAACCCAAAGATGCTTCGTGGGAAATCAGGTGTATACATTTAATCTTCTACTCGAAATGCCAGTCTACGAGTTCAATAGAAATAAATCCCGTCGTAACACTTTTATGTACTTCCTGACCTTCAATAAAACAACATGACTTTCTAAAACCACTATATTCTTAATGAAGGTAGCGTGTTCAATAAAATGGCAACATAACATATATTTGAAGATCAATGATTTATTGTTTGAAAGTTCAATATATAATTTCGTAAGATTTTTGTTATTTATTTTTATTAATTTTTTTTCAGTAAAATTTAATAAACACATGCTCTTAACTAATGAGTTATGAGTTAGGGACAACATACACACACATATACATGTACTTTTTATTCACTGATACTTTTCCTTTGAATCATTCAAATTCAATAATTGCTGACAAAAATTACTCAACTGAGAAAAATGAGACTCTAATTTTTCATCCAGTGCAAAGATAATGTTGAGTTGGATAAGCTCTAAACGATGCATCTCAGGATCTTTTCTGGATATCAGTATGCAATTACTCTATCTTGTCAATCCTTCATCTTCTTTATTTCCTTTTTTACACCCACTCTAATCACAAAAATGGAGATAATTTACTTTTATAGAAAGGTTTGGGGCTTTGTTCCTATTATGAACAGTCTCATAGAATAAAATTGACAGTATAATTCATAGTTGAGCCGTTCACTTCACAAATCGATTAACTCCATAAAACAAAAAGAGGAGAAATGCGATGAAATAATGTACGTTGTTTTTTTAAGACTCCCTTTATAAAATAAATTCAAACAAATACTATAACAATACTATATGGTGTAAGGATAATAAACTATAATAACTAACTATATAACTTAATAATTACTTATACTCAAAATGGCTTCTGAAATAAATTATTTATTATTCAATGGCCAAACACTTTTGTCGTTTAATGGTGTTAATATTTATTATTTGGGAAATTTATTATAAATATAAAAAGCTATGACTGAAGCAAGTGCTTAAGTGCTATGACACTTAAATTTAAGATATTCCAAAAAGTGGAGTTAATCGATTTTTGCAGTGAACGGCTCAGTTAATACTTTATTAAAATTGTAGTTCATATTGTATTGTATTTATATTTATAGTTAATATAACATAACGATTAGTTAATATTATAGTAAACTTTTGTTATAAATATATCTGTTAAAAGGAATAGTTCTGTTCTAAATTATTCATAACATACAAAACATTGAGAACATTAAAGATTGGTATACATGAAAATTCACCATTATTCAGAAAAATTCAGGGTTTTAACAAGACCAAATTAATATCTTTCATTTTCTAATGATATAATTTCATCCATAAACATTGAGAAAATCCTAAATAATATTGAATCCAATAACCCAAAGCAAATTTCAGAAATACTTTTGAACCTCTATAAATTCAGTGGAGCTTTTCGGAGACGGATTTTTCTGTCAGTTTGTTTTGTCGTTTGCTTTGTGTCTCCCCTATTTCACCTCTCATGCAGTTTATTTCACCACATCGAGAAAGCTGAAAGAAAACTTTAATATATAAAAACTTAATATATTGCATATTAAAGTTTTATTTCTCTAATTTAGAATATGAACACTGCATTGTCATCACCAAAATTCTTTTTAATATTTAGACTTAATATATTTAAAATAAAATTGTTCAGAACATTGTTTATTTATGTTTATAAATATTTTTTTCTCTTTGTTATATTTAATAAAAAGAAACGATACATAAAGTGATGAGCCGAACCTCTGGGAACCTGTCTAATACACAATTCTTCTTTTGTTATCCTGTCAAAACATTTCTTATCTACAAGGCACTGAATCTGTAACATTTATGGTGTTTTTTTCCGTTTCTGGAAGTTTCTATCAAGTTCTTTAAGTTCAGAGCTTATCCGATCCCTTTTATCACACTTTCTAGATGCTGCCACAGACTAAAGAAAACGAGACCTCGTTAACGACATGCTTGTCATCGTGTTATTTAAACCACTCACAGAAATCCATGCATTAGGACTGAGTAGCTAATCTTGAAAGAAAGCATTTACATAATACAATTGTCATGAAAGATCACACTTGTTCTGCAGTAATATTTAAATATTTGATACTTGTCAAGCTATCATCCGTATCCAGCTTGTTCCATCAGTCAATAGCCTAAAATACTACTCTCTGGCTTGCGTGTAGCCTTAATATGGTCAAAGTTCGTTGTTGACCTGCATCGGATAGGTGACTTTCTTTATGGTCGGTGACTTGTGGTAGGTATTATAGGTGACTTCCCCCATGGTAAAATTTGAATGTGCTTATGATTTATGAGGTTATGGAAGATTTGACATCTACGTAAGAGTATACATTGAATGACCAACTGAGGAGAAATGAGTATTACCAACCTTAAAGCACTCCGGAAAGGAAGCATGCTTACTCTATCGCTGCGACGAGAGTCAATCCTGAGTGATTATATTTGCTAATTTTTTTTTGGATTCTACGCGTTCTACCGTAGTCCTTAGATTTACTGTGCATAAAAAAGGGGTTAAAGAAAGTTCTATTTCTAAACGTGGCACGCATTTTTCCAGGGAATATTGGGTTATTAACACCACGATTTTTGATGGCCCTTCCGTAACGGAGCACCTTACAGAGAATCGCCATTGGTCTCTGTAAGGAGACTACACAGTACCTTTCATGTCTCAGTGGGATTCGAACCCGATTCTACCCTTTGAGCGATCGTGACGCTAAACACAATACAATAAGGGCACACATTAAATAAAAGTAACTGTAAAAATATCATTTATTGTGTACATTATGAGCTACCAACTTTACATCATGATTTTATCAATGAATTTAACAGAACACAAAAATATTCAGATTTTATGTAACAAGTCGACTAGCATATGAGTTAATCACTATAAAATCAATTACTGATAGAAGCTTAAAAATCTTTCTCTCAATCATTTAAAGTAATATCCATCACAAATTCTACACAAATTAGAGGTATATCTTAATATGAATCATGATAGTTTAAAGATGATTTACGGATATTTTATACTACCTATGTCATACAGATATATATAGTATTTAATTGCAGCAGAAAATATTCCAGAAAGTTTATTTCTAATTAAAAATACTTCTGTAGAACATCTTCCAGTAATCTCAAAGCTGTGAAGTGTGAAGAAGTTTTGCTCTTATAATGAGCATTGTTCTATGACTGAGAGTTCTTCCCCACAAATTAGCTCTAACGGTTAGAGTAACTTATCATCCTTTATTTCAAAACCGTAAGTAATCAGATTGCTTCTTGGATCAACAATTTTACCTAAACTCAGCAGAAACACGGGTAATAGAATCAATGCGGCACTTCCTGATAAGTTTTGGTAGCTAAATTTTCAAGATAAAATAGCTAATTGAAATTTATAAAAGGATTCACACTTCCTAAAAATTTATAGAGATGTCAAAGTCACTGAATTATTTTCTCATGAAATATACAAAAAAATCTCAATATAATATTTTATATAATGAAAATATTCTCTGTATGAGAAATGACATGCCTTTAACAAGGAAGTATTTTCTTGAATCAATAACATCAAACCGATAGATAACTGGATAGTCCAAATTTATTTAGGGAAATCTAACAATTTACTTAACTATGCCGTGACGTGAGCTCACAATATTTCTGTTAATAATGGAGGCACGTAGTACGAATCGTCTATGAAGCTGTCCAAGTTAGCTCAATATTAGGGCTATTTTAGACTTCCTGAGTTTGAGTCTGTGGGGAACTAAATATTATTATTCATCATGAATCTTCAACCATAATTAATATTTTGGTTTTTACAAACGAAATTTTTCAATTAAAGATGACTGCAGCAGATGATATCTGTAAATTCCTGCAATGTGAGTTTGTTAAGCAAGCGCGTGGAACTGGTGATCTAAGAAACGGTAAACTCTATCACAATCAAGGTTGATTTTGTTAAAACTAAATAGCAAGGGAAGTTAGTAGAGCATATAAAAATGACTATTGATATTATTAATAAGTATACTTTCGTCTGTAAGTTTCTCAAAGTTATTTTTTTTTATCAAGATAGGTAGGCCTGTAAGTGGAAGTTGACATTTTGGGGTATGAAGTGGCTAAGACAACTAAGAATACCCCGTGCAAGAAACTAAATACAATTTTGAGCTTATAAACAGTCTCAAAATTGTAGATGAACGCATTGATTCAAAGTTTGTTGAAATATTACTAAGAATACTAGTTTATGCATTCCCCTAGTTTTAGTTTCGGTCTATGGGAAAATATTAGTTTTCTCAACAAATCCGTCGGGGAGTTATTCGACTGATTATGTACTGCATTCTAGAAGTATAATGATTATACATATCCCCCATACATATATATATATATATATATATATATATATATATATATATATATATATATATATATATATATATATATATATATATATATATATATATATATATATATATATTCTGCCCTCCTAAACATAAAAAGCGTATCTCAATTTTTTTTCATTTTCCGTTTTTTATTGCTTAGTAATGTCTGTGAGCTACCTGACATTATTCCTAAGCAAGAAGTCCGTATCTTATTTAGAAATAGTCGAAAATCATTAAAGAATTAAGACATCTCAAAAAACTGAGGAAATCCTAAGAGAAAAGGCCGTATCTCAGTTACCTTAGCCAAAAAAGCATAACTGAGAGTTACGCCTTTTTGGCTTGCCACCAAAAACTTAAAAGAGCAGTCTTTTTCCTAAGAAAAATGGCCGTAACTATGAATATGACTATTCTTCAAAAGAAAACCAGCTGTTTCCCGCCATACTATTTGGCAGGAACAACTGTCTAGATAGTTGAGGTTATTCACGAGGCTTTGCTGTTATTATAACAGGCGGTTGCTTATGGAAAGTTGTGTTTGACGGTGTTATATTTTGAACTATTTAATCTTAATATTCAACTAATGAAACTTATAAGAGATAAATACAAGTTTATTTATTATATGATAGTAATTACTAATTTAGTAGTTACTAATTAAATTTGATCAATCAATAATAGTATGATTCGTACCTATTTGTGCTTAAACATATGCATTTATTTTGTTTCATTTCATATTGTAATGAATGATAATTGAAGTAACCAAATAAAAATAAGATAAATTTTAATTTAATAATTTTTATATAAGCCTTTACTAGTTGAAACATCCAAGACTGCACATTATCTATGTTGAAAGAAAATAGGCACAAAAAGTATCGAGATATTTTGATAATTCTAATCAGTTTAATAAAATAGCTCTTTTTCCAGAACATCATGGAATTGTCTCGGGGTAAACGAATGGTATTGGCTGCTTTAAATAAAAACACGAAGGATTTTTCTAGCAACCAAACAGAAGATAATTGTTGAGGGATAGTAATGTTGATAATGTTGACTCTGACTACATTCCGGATATAAGAAGTGATAGTATGTCAGATTTGGAGGAAAATGAAGGTAGTATTAACTGTAATAATTTTGACGATATTCAAGAAAGACAACTCTGTAATAAAGCTGGAAAATCCTTTACTCCCACACAAAGCAATTTTAATGAAAATGATTTAGCCCAACATTTGACATACGATCATGCAAATAATAGCCAACTATCAAATGAAGACATTGTTTTTTTATGAATTTCAGCCAGTTAGAGTGGACTTGACTGAATCTAACAATGGTAGAGAATTGAATATTGCAGAACCAACAAATAATGAAACAGATGTTTATACCAATGGTTTTAAAAATGATATTGATTATACCAAAAAAGGTACCATTAGGAAAAGAAAAAAATATAACACGCCGCCTGAACAAAGAAAAATAAATAAATTTGACTCGGTTGTACAAAATCATAATGTAAAAGTTGGTTGTGATGATTCATATGCACAAAAGTGTGCAAAAAAAATATCAATAGAAAGAAGAAATTTTATAAATGCAGAATACTAGAAAATTGTTGACTCGACTGAGAGAAAATCATTTTTGCTGCATCATGTTTCTAAAATCCCTATCAAGCAAAGACCAGTGCAAAATTTCGTCAAATTTAGAAGAAATCAATCATTCAAGTGTTCATTAAAAGATTATAATGGTACAACTCAGATAGTTTGCAAATCTTTTTTTCTCACAACATTCGGTTATGATAAAATAAATGGCAAAATTTTACGAACTGCTCTAAGCAACTCAGAAAATTTAGTAGTTGCAAAAAAGATAAAAGGGGTTCAAATGAGCCTCACAACAAAATCCGTAAGGATCCTATCCTCACGCACATAAATTGGTTTCAACCAACGATATCACATTACCGTAGGGAGCATGCTCCTAATCATTTGTATCTCTCTTGTGATCTCTCTTTTACTCACAAGTATAATGACTTTAAATCAAAATATGGTAACTTGTGTTCCCATGAGAAATATCGCACAGTTGCAAGAAAAATGAATATTTCGATTGTGAATTTGGGCCGTGAAGAATGTGAATCGTGCGAAGAATTCAACGTGAACAGCAAGATGCATTGAAACAATAATATTGAGGATTCCTGTGAAGTGTGTCAAAAATAGAAAAGTCACAAAGATAAAGCAAACATGTCTCGTACTAGCTATTCTGCAGATAAAGAAAAAGAAGAAAACAAAGATGCTGTAGTATACTGTGCAGACATAGAAAAAATAATAATGTTACCACGTCTTGATATGTTCAAGTCCGCAGTATTTACCAATCGCATTGTTAAACAACGAGGGCTTTGTTCCTGTAGGGAGAAAACAGAAGAGTTATCCTAGTTTCGCTGCTTTATGGCTTGAAGGAAATTTTGGTAGAGGCAAAGACGAGTTGATAAGCACATTTTAGCAGTTTTTGATGTCGAAGCGAGAAGCAAAGCAAATTACTTTGGGGTTCGACAACTGTGCATCACAAAATAAGAATTGGTCACTCTTTTCTTTTTTCCTTTATATAATAAATTCAGAAGAGATCGTTGCTTTGGAAATAGTAAAAAAATATTTTGAACCGGACCACACCTTTATGGCTGCTGATTCGTTCCACCATAGAGTTGAAATATCTATGCAACAAATGGGTAACAAACTTTACGATTTTCAAGATTTTGTCATTGCAGTAAAAAATGAGTCCCAAGAACAGAGGAGTTACCCATGGACTTGAAACACTTTTTTTGTAGAAAGATTATTCTACAACTTATAAGTTTACCCTCACAAACCCGAGGCCGTACCTACAAAGAATGGTGTAAGTTGTATTTACAAGAGGTTTAAAAACCTTAAAGTACAAAAGCAACTTTCATGAATCAGAGTTCATAGAGCTAAATTTTATAAATGCCAAAGTGAACAAGAATATTAAACTACCAGGTCCGAGAAGCCAAAAAAAGTGCAAAGAAATTCCTCCGGATAAAAAGAAGAAATTTCTCAAGAACCTAGGTGGTCTGTTTGAAAAGAATAGATTACAGTTTTGGGAACAATTTCCAGAATGTTGAAAACACAGCGAACTTTATTGCTTATAATTATTATCTCTGTATCATTGTTATTTGTTCTTAAAATTTATACTGCAAATAAATAAAGACTATCTTGCAACACGAATACTTGTATTGTTATTATTTACCTAATCTTTGTTTTGTAATAAAAACCAATATTTAACAATGTATTTTAACTTTTTCCAATTAATAATGTATTTTTACAAATTTATGCTATTAATGTGTATTAATTACATGAATTATATATAAAAATGTTTTACTTATTTTAACAGAAAAATTGATCTCTGGTAAAATAGTTGAGATAGGTATTTTGCCAACTGGTGTTTAGTGACTTTTGCTAAGCCAAAAGGGCGTATCTCAATTAAATATAAAATTATAAATAATTTTGCTTAAAAACCTATTTAATTAAAAAAAATAAATAACGAAGAAAAAATTAAAAAAACATTAAATCCTACAATATTCATCAGGTGCGGGATGTACATTTACAAAGACGCTCTTACCCAAAAGTTTCAGTTTTTGAGATACGCCTTTTACGCTTAGGACGGCAGTATTGATAGGAAAATTGCGCAGTGCCTCTTTAACGTGGCGATATTCGCCTTGTTTACTTTTATTTTGTCACTTCCTAATATGCGGTTGAAGTGTCAGCCTTTTTAACATCGCAAGAATGTGGTGATATTCAGCTTGTCGGCTGTTACAAGTATGACGTCATAGTTTTATTATCTTACGTATTTGCCATATGAAACTACTTATTTTTTTAGCCGACCATGTTTGGCCGTATGTAACTGTAGACCGTGTTTCTTATGCAAATGTTTGATTGTATAAAAGAACTGGTTTGTTAATGTCTGTCCTTTTGACAGTCACTCAGTCAGTCAGTCTGTGGCATATTTAAATCTCACACTCTTGGTTGGAGGTGTGGAGATAGTATCTTTTCATGTACGAGTGTATTATTTTCGTTAAGAGCAATTGGCTCGATATTATGTCTTATATTTAGATTGGTATTCATCTGAAAATGACCATCGCATCGACTATAAAATGATTTTAACGTCTACGAATTTTGTCATCATTCAAATGTCTCTATTACACTGTACAGCGAGGTTATGAGCCTGCACAGCAAGGTTATGGGCCTTTTAACACCGAGGGACGTTTGACGAGGAAACGTAGCAAAGACTTTTAAAGTTCTGTGTGATGGCGGGCCAAAGTGCGTCTGGTGGAGCCTTTATCCGCTAAGAATTATGCGACGTAGGCTGAAGATTTTAAGGTCCTTCTACTCAACAAAGATGCGTGGAACATCACTAATGGGTTAGAAGTTGTCAAAGATGCGGATCCTAAGGAAGTGAAGACGTTCAACACCCGAAAGGGTAACGCTTTTTCTGTAATATATTTGAATTGTTCAAAAGCCTACCGGACTTTGCTCTCTGGTACAGAAGACCCCGTTGAAGCATGGAATCGACTAAAAACTGATTTCCGTCCAGAACCCCGGGCACGAACAATAGGTTTGTATGACCAATTTTTTAAGTGTCGGCCCGAGGACGGTGAAAGCATCGGTCTGTTCACCGCAAGGCTTAAAGACTTGGCACTACAATTAAAGGAAGCTGGTAAAGCGGTTAGTGACTGGTTTACGTCGTACCAACTGATTCATCACCTACCTTCTAAATTTACCGGGATTGTGCAGCAAATCTACAGGTACCCGTATGATAAATTTGCTTGAAAATTCCTCTTGAAATATTGCCTTGCTTGAAAATTCCTCTTGTAAACATTTTTATCCAATGAAATACTGTAAAAACTTTCCTCACTTCTACCTTATATAAAATGATGAGTTTCTTTCCCTTCGGGGAAGTTACCGTGTCTTGGCAGACCAATGTTGTTTTTAAATGTAGAAATTAAGAATAAATAACTGCATAAATTAAAGTTCGATATATATTTTCAGTTCTTCAAGGTCTAGTTTTTCAATTGTCTAGTTTTATTGATAAAATAATAAAATGCAATATATATTTGAGTTGTGTAATTGTATAATTAATATTTAATAAGTTCCTAGACTATAAAACCGTGACTTAAAAAAGTGCTTACTATTATTTTCACTATTATTTTAATTATCTTAGTACAATGAAGAAATTAAAAGTTTTTCATATAGTACTTAGTACACGAAAAATGCATCATTAATTTTTATTACTTTCTCTAGCTGAAATCGAGAATTGCTGTGTATGGCACTCCGAATTCCCGTTTCAGATCAGTTGTACCGAAACTTTCAACGCTCGCGAACATTTTACTTTTCCCCATGAGATTTTTGTGGATCCCCATTTTTATCTGTTAGGTTTATGGGAATAATTACAGAAATACAATAAAGATAAATCCTTTTGTCCCTTTTAAAAGCCTTTATTTATACTAAAAGTTCCATATTTCACGATCTAGATGAAGCGGTTTGCGAATAGCGAAGCCTGGCGTTAAAATGAAAGGTATAGGTATAAAGTAAACTCCTTTCAATAAATTTACTAAGAAATTTATTTCTATACTGACACGCAATATCTAATTAAGTGTCTGGTAAGTAGATCTCAATGTGAAGCTCCATAGGCATATGGCTTACTTGTTAATTTTAATAGAACTAGGGGAAGTCATAAAGTAGTAAAAACGGAAAGTAAATGTCACAAATCTATTTTTCAGTAGTTCTCGAAAAGAATATGAGGTCCTCGAAAATCAGACAAATTGTTTTGTCTGAAATGACTCTTAGGGAGCATCACATGATAGCTCTCATTTTTCCGATCTGAAATCGTCAATTTTTCTTTTACTTCCAGACAATATTTCGTATCTAATTGAGACCATCATTCTCTTCTTGAAAGGTTCTGATTGACGAAAATCTTCGTTAGCTGTGGAGACCAAGATGTTCTCGGACTAAAGTTTGGAACCATTGCTTCATATGATTCTATGTTCTTTAATATAGATTTAAGAAACTTAAACTGTACAATTTCAAAAATATATTGTGTTTTCATCTTCAACTAGATCTTCAAACAAAGATTATTATCTCCTTTATAAATAAACCGCATGCATTAAATCACACATTTCTTGAAGTTCAGTTTCAATTATTTGAAAATTGGATCAATTTTGCCTTATTTTATAAAAATTGCTTTATGCACAGGTATCAAAACATCTCTTAATACGTTATAATTGGTTATGTTTAATAAATTAGAACTGTCTGAATCAAATTTATAGACTCAGTATTACATACTCATAGTTTAATTTCAGAAAAGATAGCACGAAGTATAGTTAATCCAGCTGCTTTCCTTCGATAGCGAATTTTCCCGGAAAAAAGAGATTTATTGAGGTAACATGCAGACGAAATTTACAGAATTCTGACACGTCCTTCTTTCAGCGATTTGTCCTAAAATATGATATTGAAAGGGAAGGGAAAAAAACTTTCCGTACTTGTGGTGATGTTAACTATTGAATCATGATTAACCCTATTTTACATTGAATACGTCAGTATGTTTGAGAATGATATCTATAATATTTCCTTTATTTTTAGCTTAGCCCCAAATTTTCATTTACCTGTTAATATCAAACTTAAAGATATGTGCAACCATTGTTTTTCGTTTTCCTTAGGACAAATATCTTAAAAGCATAAATTACTTTCTTATGTGTTGTTGCCAATATATTGGTATCATACCTTAAAAGAGAATAATTGAATCTTTATCCTATACTTCTTCAACACAGATTGCGTATTATGATTAATGTATAATAACTTATTAAAAATTAATCTTGCAGATTATTATGCTTGTAATTATACAAGGCAGAATATATTCCTTTAAAAATATACGATAGTTTTGTTCAAGAGACAATTTTTATTGTGCTTAAGTTTTAAGTAATGATATCCAAAATCTATAGCCTAATTTTTTCCTCCTTTACCCAATTTTAATTATAATTTTATACATTTCTATTAAAATGTCATGCTATAAAAGTTGGAGTTTCAAGATTCATCTACATTTCTGCTTTAAGTAAATTTATTTCAAAACCTTGTATGTGTATTTAGTACAGCTTAAATTCAATTCTGAAACTTCAGTAGTAAACAATATACAATATTTCTGATACCGCATGTACTCCATCAATGTCTACAAATCTTAACGAAAGAGGGTACTGAAAGGTTAAAATATTACAACATTTCAGGATTATTAAAAACGACAATTATTCGGGATTTATCGAACAAATGTAAAACATGGTCATTAATTTGAAATTATATGATTTTATGTTTAAAGTATGAGGCATGAAGTGACAGCCAAAATATTTTTATGTAGGTCAAAAAAGCTGACTGGGATGTGATAGTAGAATGTTACTTTCCACTTAAGCTCTCACGTATTAAAGTAATATAAATGATAGTATCAATAATAAATGTTAGTTAACACTAGAATTACTTACAGGTTATAAAAAAAAACCTAAAATATTTATTAACAATCGTAAAAATTCTCAATGACTTAACTTAATTCAGTATCAAATTAACTGGACTTTGTGTCAGTTTAATATAGTAAAATAGTCTAATATAGTAAATCTTTAATGGGCAGAGATTACAAAATTGTTAAGAATGGAAAATTTTTAAACAATTTACTGTGTTGGAAAACAGTAAAAATAAATTTGCTGTACTTTACGATCACTGTAGATATGAGTTAAAAAATCTATATATCAAAATGACACGGAAGGAAGTAATTAAATTACCTATATTTTCAGTAAAACGATGAATTAATAAAAATAATAATAATCAGGAGTAAAATATACAGGCATGTCATATCAATTTTGAACAAAAAATCCATGTATTGAACAAGTACATTTTTTCCCGAAAAATACAAAAAACAAATTTTTCTCTTTTTCTATAGCAAAACCCTATTATATCTTGAGCATGTTTGCATCAGACAAAAAATCCCCCCCCCCCCATCTCATTTTAACAAAGCACGAGTTCTTTGTGTTTTAAGGATAATTTACATACACGATTGCTTGAATACAAAATATTGATTAGCAAATTAAACCTTCGTGCCTCTATGAAAGTGCATGCGCATAATTAATCAGAGGGAAGTTCTATATCAGCAAACTTTTGCTAAATATAACACCACCAGCATCAATTAATTTTCTTAAATCTGCTTGAGTTACAAGCTTCCATTTTTATTAGAATTGTACCATATGGGATAGCTGAAATATTTTAAGATAATGCAAGATATAAAATTATTTAAAATTATTAGGACATTATAATGAAAATAAAATCAAGCATTCTAAATGTAAAAGAAATAACCGTAACTTCTATAATTCCTATATCTTAGAAATTTACTCAAAACTTAATAATAAGTTTTCGGAATTTTTTGAAAAAAATATCGATATATGAGAATGAAAGTACAATAAACTTGGCAAAATGTTTCTACAGAATGTGATAACATATTTTATAGGACAAGTGTCGTGTTCCTCGTATGTTTTCAACAGATACTTGCCATCGATTTTTCCCATTTTTTGGGAAATTTTATCCTCAAAATACTTATTTATAAAACTTCAAAGAAGATTTACAAACATTTATTATTTATATTTTCAGAAAAAGTATATAATCAGGAGTATTTTGATGCTCCCTTGATAGGAGTGGACATTACATGCCAGAAAAAAATTGCTTAGCGCAGTTTTAAAGAATTAAAATGTCTTCTATTCAAACCCCATTATTTAAACTAATTTGAGCGTGTCTGGAAGTCCAAGATTGCAACACGACACTGCAATATAATGGAATCTTTGAAGCCGGGGTCAGTTAGAGAAATTTCTGATTCCCTGCCACTGCTTTGACCAATAGGATGTGGGGAAATTATGAAGTGGAAAAAAAAGGGTTGAAATACAGTTGAAATACGAAATAATGTACCGTCCGAAACAAAAAAAAAAAAAAACAGGGAACTTGGAATCGTGAGAACTAAAAGACTAAGAACTTCAAAAATTAAGAAATCAAAGTAGCTGTATCAAAAAGAAGTTGCAGAGGTTTGATTTACCCTAGCCAAACCATAAAACTACAATAAAATCTTAAAAAATTTGCTTTAATGATCGAGCCACACTTGAAACGAATAACCAGTCGTATAAAAGCCGTATATTGGTAGAACAGGAAAAGTGGGAAAATGTCTGACGAAATTATGATGAACGTTCCACCACTCACATTCAAGAATAACGGGGTTTTGTAACACCTACCAGATTGTGACATCAATCGTATGTTTTTTAAATCTGAAGGTTTATCAAGAATGTATCAATGTAGGACTACATCTAAGGTTTGGGTTGGATCCTTTGTACTTAGAACTACATTTTTCAAAATTGTAGGGTTCATTGTTGCTCATTGGGAGAATTATGAAGTTACCCGTAGACCACTTTTACCACATAATGTCCTAACATTAAATTCAATATCTCTAATCCATGCACTGACAGTTCACAATTCCTTCCTTCCTGTGGCACCAAAATGATTTCCTAAACTTTCCTCGACTCCAATGCATTTAGTTCAAACATGGGTGATCCAACGAAGTCATCGTTTTTCACAGGCTTAGGTTGCTACTCTACGGCTATCAATAAAAATCTTTCTATTTCAGGTAAAACTCTCTTAGCTCATGGCTTCTCCTAATGATATCTCATTTCATGCTTGTGCCTTACTTCCTAAATCGGAATATCAGGAACAACATATTATCTAGTCCGGCAGTGAGGAATGTAATACTTAAGGAAAACACAACTCGGACAGCAATAATGATAGGAAATTGAGCATAATTAAACACCGATTAGCGGCGGAGGATGATATTGCTACACCTTAAAAGCTATAGAAGTAAAACATAGATGCAAGACTACAGTTATACGTGGTGGAGATAAGCTTAGAATATCTTTGGTTTGCTCAAATTTCTTCATTCATTTACTTTCTGTTTCTTAATTTTTGTTATAGTAATAGAACGTACCGTGTTTTAAACATCATTTGTTACTTTCTCATGTAGTATTCTTCTTTACTTTTAATCTTTGAAAAAAAAAGAGTGCAATAGTGGAAAAACTTTTATACCGGCAAAAAATTTTAGACATAACTATCCTGTTCTGTTGATGGAAGTGATTGGCTAAGATTTTCACTTCTTTGAATGAGTTACTGAAATAAATTCTCTAAATTACTCTAGAATTCTGATTTGCCTGGAAATGGATAACACGCTCATTTAATTCTAATTACACTTTTAAGTGCCCTATTGCGGAATATTTAGATGTCTTATATTGATGTCATTAACTAACAGACACTTATGTAATTGAAAGTGCTTAGTTAGTAAAGGAAGTACGCTGAAATTAAAAATGTTATTTAAAGAGAAAAAGCAGTTCACATAAACAGTAGTTAGTTTTTCAGAACTAAGAAATGATACGAGCAAAGCATGTTTCTTCTTTTTTAGAGAATTTTCCTCAACGCACTACTTTTCCAGACTTTCTTCACATTGTAAAAGCTAAATCCTTAAAATTTTCTGCAATTATTCTACAGTCTTTAGAAAGCTTTATTTTTTTCCTTCCTTTCGGCGATAATTTATACTAGCCATACAATTACCTTCTTCAAAGTATTTTCGAATGGAGTATAAACTTCCCCTTTTATTCATTCGATCAACGTTATTACCCGCTTACTTTAGAAAGTGGCCTTTAAACATAAAGGTCGTTTTACGTTCTAGGCATATCAGAATATCTTTATTAAAGGGAGGAATGGATGATGTAGATTAAAAGAAAAGAATATTGCTTAAAGACCCTCATTAGAATTTAAAACATGAGCATAGAAGTTATTACATACTAAGTACTCTAGATCAAAAGGATTACTTTTAAATTTTTTTACTAGCATAACGGTTATAATTATATTAAAAATAACACTGGAATAAAAACTTTAAGATTCATTGATAATGATTAGCTCGTGAATTCAGATATTTCATATTTTATCAGATTTTTATCTCTAATCAATTATTTACATGATTAGGTGTTTTCCCTGTATACCATCTCTAATCGTTGTTCTTCAGGGTGAAAAAAACTTCCTTATGGTCAAAACATTGCAAAATTAGACCGAACGCATGCTTGGATATGTTGTTAAAGTTATTCAAATGAATTGTGGCCTCACAAATAGTCAAAGGAAAGAAAGTTTCATTTTTAATAAGACTAGATTACGTTGGACATTTTTAAGTTGGACTATGTCTGCTAAAGACATATTGCCCTAAGCAAACTGATATAATGTCAATAAATAAATATGATGCAAAGAATAAAATATCAAATGATGTAAAGAATTAAAATAATATAATAGATGTAAAAAGATATATAAAATAAAAGGCATACCTACAACAAGCAAACGAACTGACAGTTTTCCTCATCGCTTAAGGCGAAATGAAAAAAATGGCATTATGCTAGATAAAAACTAAAAAAGAAACAAAAAATGCCCAATGCACCGCAAGAAAGACGTTCATAAAAAGAAAACTAACCGTTCCTTTACCCTTTTAATACAGTGTGCGCCTTATTGTATTAATTCACTTTCAGTCCCTTCTTTTTAATCACACTTACTTTCCTCTCCTTTATAGACTTCCCATATGCCTCACATTTAATTCAACTCGGTTATCATAAATATAACTTTTGATCCAGCAGGTGTGCATGATTAGGGAGAATCCTCATCATTCATACAGTGTGAGTAAAAGATGAGAAAGGTGGAATTCAGATTTAGGAATGAGTGGCATTAGGTAGTTTTGAGGTCTGCTTTAATTATGTTTATATAAATACCTCCACACACACAGCTCAGAAAGTACACTAACTGTCTAATAGCAGTGTATGAAAAATAGTTTAAAAGCATAAACATAGTTTATAATGAATGTTATCAACAATGAGGACACAGACTTTATTCGTTTTACTTAGTAAACCCTGATTAAAAAAGTAAAAAGGGTTTTAAATGTCACGTGCACGGATTAGTATACTGTATAAAAGGTATGGACGGAATGTTGGCATGTCTAAATGTGAGTTAGGTGGCTATTATTGTGGCAAATCGTGAAGTTTTGTGAAGTTGTACGAACTATGCTCTATCGCTTCTAGACCAATAAAATGAATTTTGTCTAGTTCATTGCTTCAAAGTATTATTTATGCATTTACAAACTTCAGGTCATTTACATTTGGGACATATTACATATTGGAAACGCATTAATAGCAAAATATTTTCTTTCGTGGATTTAAGACAATAGGCAGATAATTGGAAATTCTTCTATGTCTCTTTTCATATCTGCATCGGAAATAATCTAATAAATTAGAAAAAAAACCAAGAAAAATAAATCTTTTCCTTATCTGTCTCCAACCTATATCTTTTTATGATGCGAAATCCATTAGAGACTTCTCTTTTTAGGCTTTTAAATTATACCCCTAGAGAACATCTCCAATGAGTTCGAGAAAGATGAGAAGAGAAATTGGTTTTTCTATTCTTTGCATCCTTTGTTCAGTTCTTCATATATCTCTCCAAATTTTTCTGTTAAAGATTTATTCGAAGAAACACGCATATATGTATTTTATAATTTATGTTAGATGCGGAATGGTGAAGCTATCATATTAACATATACACAATACATGTACATAGCATATATACATTACATAATCGAATGTATTAAATTTCGTGGTCCTTACGAAATACAATGGGTTATTTTGCCTCTTCGAAATTGCTAGGAAAGCCCTTAAATTTATCTATTTCGGCAATTTAAAAAAATAATTTTGGTAAGTTTTCTTTGACAATTGTCGTAAAAAAGACTTGCTACGGAAGATGTACAATATGGTTGTTGTGATCACACATGATAATGATACTTTATGCTGCCATTCTCAGCAAAATACTCTCTAATTTACCTTGTTATGTGATGGCAAGTTTTCTAGGCAACGATCCAGTCGTAAATACTCTTACAATATAGGAGGGTTTGACTAATTCAAAAATAACTGACTGCTAATGGGACTTTGATATGTATTAAGTCCTAACCACACGAATGAACGCCTGTGATAGCATTACTTGCAGACTTTAAAATTGGTACAAAACAGTCTTTTATAAATAGTTTCATGGGTAATATCCATACCTAAATACGTTAAAATGAAATTATTAGGAAATATCTACATTTCTAAAAAATCTCAAATGACAAATTTCTTGCATATAAAGTTAAAGACAGGGGGCAACCGGTTTTAACTCGTTTTCGAATTCATTGAAGTGGGACTTAGTTACAAGTAACCATGTGTAATTCGAAGAGAATGGTTACGTTGTGAGCAAAAGTACCTATTACAACAGCAGTTATTTCGTTTTCAAAGGACTAGAAATATTTTTCTAGCGTAGAATATGTATCCTATTCCACGCTCACTAAATTAACATGGATACCCAGGGAATATATGTGCCGGTGATTATGAAAGTGGTATAACTCATATGCTTTTCGCTTTAAGATAGTTGAAAGTTTCAAATGAACATGAACTGAATTCTATGTAATGACGCAACAACCAACTCAATCTAATGGTTCAGTTTTTACAATTTGCAAATATTGCTTCAGATTATGATAATATAAAAGAAGGAAATATGAAATAACTGATAAACTTGTTTTTTAGATTCATGACTTAGGCAACATTTATAATCACCGGCATATACAGGGTGTTTTTTTTTAAACTGACACTACTCGGAGCCATCTGTATCGTGATATCTCAGCCGGAATTCCCCCAAAGTTGATAGAGGAACTAAGGAAAGTTTCCGTGAAAAAAAAGTTCCGAAAGTTGCCGACAGAGGAAGATATGGCGTTGTTGTTTTCGACGCAGAGAACTCGTCGTAAACGCAAGTAGAACATCAAAATGCAAGTTCAGGACTATATAGTCTACAGCAGCGCCAGTATCTTGTGCTATCGGTGCGAAATCTGTTGCGCCACCTCTTTACAGAAGAAAGTGTCATCATTCGCTTTTTTCCACTTGCATGACCACCTCTCTCCCCGGACCTAACCCATATGACTTCTTTCTGTGTTGTTCTTTAAAGTCTAAGCTGTATCTTGGTGGAGTCTCGAACTTGGCGGTGCTGAAGGACAATATATCTCGGACTCAGATGAATATTCCTGGTGAGATGCTACGCTCGACAAAAGGAACGCTACACTCTACTAAGTGTTCAGGATGCAATGTGTTGCCCGCCAGGACGGTGGTCACATTGAAGGAGAAAGGAGTGAATATGCTGCATAAAGTGGTATTGCAGGGCAATTTCTTTGTTATTCATTTCTCTGCTTATTACAACTTTTTCGGTATTCGCCCCTTATTTGTATAGTCCGAAATACTGGCGCTGCTGTCGACTACGTAGTCGTGAATTTGCATTTTGATATGTTTACTTGCGTTTTGCACAAATTCTCGGGTGCTCCGACAACAACAGTGCCATATTTTCGCCTGTCGGCGCCTTTTGGAACTATTTTTTTTTTCACGGAAACTCTTTTCCTTGTGTCCTTAGTCCCTCTATCAATTTTCGTTGAATTCCAGTTGTTAGATCGCGCTATAGATGGCTCTGAGTAGTGTCAGTTTAATAAAAAACACCCTGTATATAAAACTGTGGTCACACTATTTTATTGCTATGAGCTACAATCAGTGTGGGTGCAATTTGTTTAGTTGCCATGCACTGCAATGAAATGTTGCCAATATGACATCATATGTGACTGACTCACTTAAGAAGCCTATAATTTTACCTCAATGCCAAATTATAAGCACAACCTCCACTGTCACCCGTTAGCAGAGTTTAAGTTTAATTAACCTTTAGCGCTAAAAATTACAGAGTAGCTTCATGTGATCAGGAATAAATTGCAATAGTGCTAATTTAATACTTTCAATCATGGAAATTTAATACATTATTAATTTCAGATATGCTGATTTAATAACACTTTTGATGGTATCGTGTGCAAGGATCTTTATTTGAGAACATTTCATTTACAGCAAATGAGGTTGTTACAGACAATTTACTGTGCGATGGAATTATGTTAAAGAGATAATCGGCACATTCATGAAATAATACCCACATTTAGGGATTCAGAGTTCGATAGTTCTATTCACATATATATTTAGATTGAATACAATATTCCTTCAGACGCGGATACTGATCCTTTGTGTTTTATCAACTTTATAGTTCTATTCTGTGTTGCATACCTTTATTTGCATGCATAAATCAGGTTTAACATTTTGATTTTTTTAATTTATCTTTCTTTCTTTTTATTTTTGACAAACCGAGTTCAACTCCAGGAACAGCGTACGAGGACTGACATCAAGTGTGAAAACGCTAAGGAAAGACTCATAAGGAGTGAGGTGCATAGAAGGAACTAGAGCTCTATTACTTAAAATAAAGACAAAATATTAGGGTGGGTCGTTTTTTACTTTTTAAAAAAATCGAAATCACCTGTTGTGGGAAAAGCTGTGTATTGCTATCAAATGTTTGTAAAAAAAATCTTTTGAAATTAAAATATATTTAACCACCCCCGCTCGGCCCTTGAAGATTCTCCAAAAATATTAAAAATGCATATTTTATTTATTTTTAAAATTTTTTAGGTATCAAAAATTTTAACCACCTGTAGTGAAAATTGTTGCATAGCAAGAGCCTTTGCTTGTGAAAAAAATTATTTTGATATCGTATCATATTTAAAGCTAGGCCATCGAAATTTTGATATTTTAACCCTTTGAAGCAGATTTTTTAATAAACATGTTTTAAAAATTAAATTCATTATAAAACTCAATGTTCCATCTGTGTCAAAGGGTTAAAACAGGTCTTTGCTTATTTTGCCAAAATTATGGCCGAATAACCCAGAATTCACCACGAGGGGGTGGCTGCATTCGAATTCCTCCCGCACCCACTCACCCTCCCATCCAAATATGGGAGCATTTTTTTTCCCTGTTTAGTGATATAGTAATCTTACACTTTATATTTTGCCTTATTTTCGGAGTTTGGCATCAGTTTTCGAGACGCCAATGTTGTATGTCTAAAGCCATCGTGACTTTTTGTTCCACAGATAGATGAGGATGCCTCTGACACTATCTTGACTGACCTTTCGACATTTTGTGTGCGACATGGGAGAGTCCACAGCTTACTTTCTATAAAGACACCTATTTCAGCCATTTTTCTAAATTTCTGCACTGGGTATATGTTTAGTCAGTGGATGTTCTGTAAGTGAACATTTCTTTCAATTGATCAGTTCTGTTCAGTCGTTTGCGTGAAATTTGAGAGGCGGAATGACAAAATCACAAATTGTTTCATTGGGAAGTGTTCGGGCCTTCATGATTCTTCTGAAGCCAAATTTCCTCACAGAGGATCGTTTGTCGTTGATCATGGCAATCAGCAGGTTTTGTGGGTGACCATAAAATCAATCATTTGTGTTACAGGATCCACTACTAATTTAAGCTCGTCGCTCTGATATCTTGAGTAGTGTATAACTTCCCAAAGATTCTGTGTACCAGCTTTGCATGAAGGCTCATTTTTAGTGAAAAACCAAACTTTTGCATACACTTTTGGGGCTGCCCACTTCTTTTGAAGATGTAGCAATTTGCTTGAAATCCTCATCAAAATAAAAATCCTCTTCACTTTCAGAAGTAGAGCTACCATCCATAAGACTTTCACATTGTTAAGGTTGTCTATTTATCTCAGTTTCAGATTTTTACTTATTCACACGTTCAGCATCCATTGCTTTCCTTGCCACTCTAAGTTTTAGCACCCTAGTGATTTTAGCATCCAAATTCCACATATACATTTTCGTCCAAGATCTCTGGTCCTTCAAAAATTCTTGTTCCAAAATGGGCACTTTTCTTGACTTCTCACATGTGCACAAGGAAAATTCATAACACTTACATGTTGAGATATCAAACAGTTGCATCATTTTGAAACCTTCTTAATTTAATTTTCGCAGCTTCACTTGTTTTTACAGTAGACTTCTTGATATTCATGAATTTTTTAAGAAACTTTTTTATGAAACTTTTTATGAAACCGCGCAGTACAATCACACCATCTATCGGTTAAATTCAAAAAAATTTCGCTGGCTTTAAATATGATACAATATCAAAATAATTTTTTCATAAACAAAGTGACTTGCTATGTAACAATTTCCACTACCGGCGGTTAAAACTTTTGGTACGCAAAAAATTAAAAAATAAATAAAAATTGCTTTTCTTTTACGTTCTTGGATAAACTTCAAGGGCCGGTCGGGGGGGCTTAAATATATTTTAATTTCAAAAAAAATTTTTTTACAAACATTTGATAGCAATACACAGCTTTTCCCACCACAGGCGATTTCCATTTTTAAAAAAAGTAAAAATCGACCCACTCTACAAAATATATTTTTAAGGTATTCAGAACCGTTTTTAATGGATTTCGTAGAGCCAGAAAATTCATGACCTACATGTTCTCTTCCTTCAAACTATGTTCCCGTGACCAATATAGTTAGAAATCATTGTAGAGTCATCTTTAAATAAACTTTTCACTAAGAGTATAAAAAATAATTTATTTGAAACACACCCGAGTCGTACTTCAAGGTGCTAAATTAATAATGCTGTTTATACCTTCTACAACTCCAACCACATCGGAGTTTCTACCCGACATGTGTTATACAAATTAGACTTAATTTAAGTCAATTCAGCAACTATATACAAATAATAAAACAACATTTTTTTCCTTCTCCTACTTATCCTTGTATATACAATGATTAAGGCATTTCTGGAAAAAGGAAAAGCCCGTGTTAGGATAGGAAAACATAAAAGACAACAAAAGAAGACAATGAATCAAACAAAAAATTGCTTATTATGATGCAAAATCCGTATGAAAAATCACACACTAGCAATTGATCAGTTCTGCTCAGTCGTTTGCGTGAAATGTGAGAGGCGGAATGACAAAATCACAAATTGTTTCATTGGGAAGTGTTCGGGCCTTCACGATTCTTCTGAAGCCAAATTTCCTCACATAGGATCGTTTGTCGTTGATCATGGCAATCAGAAGGTTTTGTGGGTGACCAAAAAATCAATCATTTGTGTTAAAGGATACACTACTAATTTAAGCTCATCGCTCTGATATCTTGAGTAGTGTATAACTTCCCAAAGATTCTGTGTACCAGCTTTGCATGAAGGCTCATTTTTAGTGAGAAACCAAACTTTTGCATACACTTTAATTAAACAACACCTTTTCCTTCCCCTACTTATCCTTTTATATACAATGATTAAGGCATTTCTGGAAAAAGGAAATGCCCGTGTTAGGATAGGAAAACATAAAAGACAACAAAAGAAGACTATTAATCAAACAAAAAATTGCTTATTATGCTGCAAAATCCGTATGAAAAATCACACACTAGCAACACAGACATATAGTGCATGATGAAGTGCCTACTGAAAAAAATATTCGTTCCAGTATTTAGAAGCATTATCCCTTCCTTAGCCCTTTATTTGCTAAGAAATGAAACTTTGAAAAAGACTACACCTTTTTTGCGACCTCTGTCTCTCAATGGGTATTTTTCAAAATACTCTATCAAATTTAAGATAGAAATACACAATTTTTTATGTTTAAAAATTAAGTTAATTCAAAAATACGTTACTGAAAGCACACTAATTTTATTTTAATTACGTGATGGGGGACTGATTTCATATTAGTTTTATTAGTATGTTGATTATTTTAATCTCAAATTATATTTCTATTTTTCTACTTTTGTTCTTCTTTCGTTAACTGTTGAATATCCATATTAAAAACGTCATTAAATATTTCGTGTTTTAAGAAACGTTGAATCATTCATTTTAACTCATATTAGAAACATGAAGTAATATTCATGACATATACATAAGCAGCCCAGTTTTAATTTAAAATTTAGTTACGCATCTGAGAACTAAGAGTCTGAGAATTAAGTGAAGACTTTTCATTAAAGCTATGACGTTAAATTCTGAATTACTATATATTTTTTAACTTTCGTATAAAGCTTTTAAGGATTAAAGAATGTCCAAATAATGTTTTATCTTTGACTACAATTTGATAAAAAAAATTTTTATTTGTTTTCTTCTTAAACCTGTTAAATTAGCATAATTACGTTTATGTATTAAGAATGTGGAACAAAGTAGAGTAATATTGTAATTGTTTTTGGCATTTAAAATCCCAGAAAGAATTTTTTTTTAAATGTTATATCCGTCTGGATTCGATGCTATCAAAATTTGTTCATTAATAAAAAAGAGAAAGTTTAGATGAAGTTAGTATGATACGTATTTAGTATTGAACTAAACGATTAATAGATCTGTATTTATGATATCTTATAGCATTCATACCTTGATATTTAGCAAGAAATATAACCTATTTTCAATTACGAGTAAACCTGCATTAGATTTGGAACTCTATCTCGCAGTTTTCAATGCAGAACACTTTGATGTTTATATCACATTATCTATACTATAAAATAGTATACGCCATTTTAGAAGTGAAACATCTATTTAATGCCATTCATGAAGAAATATGATTAAAACACTGTATAGACGTTTCACACATAATGCTGGATTATATGATTTTAAGGAGAGAAAATTTTCCTTTGAAGTAAAAGCTAATTATTTTTATTAATGAGTGAAACCTTTAATATAATTTATATTAGAATTTTACATCACTGCGAAATAATACAAGAAAAACTACATCTGACCTTCTATTACAAATATATAACTAAATAACTGGATATTAATACCATTTTGAGGAAACTGTTTGACTAACGATATCGCTTTAGTGTCTAATTATCCTTTAGTATTGCATAAACTTAAAAACAAAACTCAATATTCCTTTCTTATTATTGCATTTAAAATAATTTATGACGTCGTGTACATGTGAAAGTAAAAACCTCCATTGTCATGAGAAACAATATACGGAATAATAAATGTAGGCAATAAACTATGGTTAAAAGATAATTATTTACATTATAAAAAAGCAACGAAAGTTTCATAATAACTCTACAGAAAAATTAAAACAAATATTCATTAGAAGGAGTAAATTATTTTTATTTCTGAGTAAATTATTTAACGTAACTTTTAGCCACAATTTTACATCACTGCTTAGTAATGGTAAAATAGCTATAGCTGACCTTCTGTTACATATAGAGCCAAATCAATAACCGAATCCTAATACTAAAGAATTGGACATTAATACTATTTTGAGCGATATATATTTTAACTAAAAATAGTGTATTAATGATTAATGCTACCTTAAAAACAAAACATCAATGTTCCTTTCTTATTATTGCGTTTAAAACTATTATGACGACATGTATATGTGAAAGCAAAAACCTCCATTGTTATAAGAAATAATAAATATAAACAATGAACTATGGTTAAAGGATAATTATTTACATTATAGTAACAGCAACAAAAGTTTCAGAATAACTCTAAGGAAATAAACTAAACAGGGGATCTGAAAAAGAAAATCTTGTTCCAAGTTTTTTGGTGCCATCTAATTGGACTCTTCGTCTTGGAGTCTTGCGGTAAGAAAGCGAACACAGAAAGAAATAGGGATGAATGAGAGCAGAATGTGGATATTTTCTCCGGGACACTGGAAAGTAATCATTTAATATTTTTGGCTAGAAGAGTTGAGGAAAAATATTTTTTCGAGCATATGTATCAAGCCATTTTTTAAAAGTTTAAGAAGGAAAAACGGAAACTACTTTTACATTTGTCCCCCTGTTGAAAATTAACCTTAAAAATTTTGAATTTTTGGAATTAAATAAAATTGAATAAATAAAAAAAAACAAGAAGCATTTAAAAGTTTTTGTTTGTTTGACCATTTTCAATATGCAGTGTCCCCTTAAGGCGGCTAACCTCATTGGATTCGCTAACCTCAATGTTCTGTTTTGGTGGTGTAGTGTTAATTTATGTTACTGCAGGCTATCTGGATACTTTTTGGAATGTTTAAAGTTTTAGTGTTCATTGTTTTAACTTTTCAGTTCAGTGGTTAATTTGATGGTATTTTGTAGCTATTTTTGAACTACAGGCGAGAAAAGGGAATTTTCTCCTAGAAATGTGACTCTGACCAAGTGTATTCTACAAGAAAAACATTGTATACAAGGAGAAATGACAGTTTGGTTAAATATTTCACAAGCATCGGTGTGTACAGTAAAGAAATCCTTAGACTCTAGCTGTGAGTATGCACCCTCTAAGGTAGGAAAATGTGGGTGGAATGGTAAATTCAGCCCAAGAACAGGATTGAAACTTTTCCAAACTCGTTTTGAAATCTTTGCTACTGGATCTTCTATTTCTCTTTGCAATTTGAACAAGTTACCTTTCTTAGGTTGAATTTACACTACCGTCCACATTTTCGTCCCCGAGAGGGTGCATACTCACAGTTAGAGTTTAAATATTTCTTCTATCTACACACAAATACTTGTAGCATGTTCAACCTAACTGTTATTCTCCTTGAGTAAAACTTTTTTTTTCAATAGGCACTTCGACAGAGCCCCTTTTCTAAGGGAAAAAAACACTTGCTTACAGTTCAAAATGATCAACAAAACAATATCAAGTTAACTATTCAATTGAGAAGTTATAAAAATGTACTTTAAAACTTTAAATAATTTTAAAAAGTATCCAATTAACCTGCAGTTATATAAAGTAATGCCAGACCACTGATTCCTAAATAACCTCGCTTTTAAAATAATCTAATCGAAAGATGATTTTTCATTGTGAGTCGCCAATCATATTATTTGTGATCAAATTTCCCTAAGTAGTGTAAAATCCTCCTACATAAAAGAAAGTATCATGCAAACCACTCTTAACGGATAAAAAAATGAATTATGCCATCAAATTAAACTAATATTTTAGAAAATATAGCATTTATTTGGAGAAGAAACAAAAAATATTAGCAATAGCAATTATCCTAATAATTTTCCTATCACGACTGTAACACCCCAGTTAGTCTGTTGATCTAGATAATCTAGAACAAACATCGACCAATATTTTTTGGAAACTTTATACATGACTTTAAGCGAATTGTTATAGTTGTAATTACTTAACACTTTTTTTTAGGAAATTTTAGTTTTGGAAAATAAAATTGAAACAAACATTAAGAGATGTATTTGAAATATTAGGATATGCTTCCCTTTTATTTAGATTAATAAGTTCCTATGCGAGTAAATATTATGATTTATAAATGTAAAAGACAGTATTTTAAGTCATATTGTTTACACTTACAGCAACTTCACTTAGTAAAAAATTCTTTCAAACACCAAACAATTTCTTTGTCCGTCCCTCGAAATCTGTAAAATTACAAGGAAAAAATGTATATGAGGATCAAGTAACTTCTTTTTACTTCGAGTATTTCTTATCTAAAGAGAGAGTAAATTGGAGAGCAAATATCCGCATTGTAGTTTATACAGGATAACTTATATTGAATAACACCTTCAGGCGAAAGCAACAAAACGATTGAAAAAAAGTACAGTACTTAGTAAGCTCCTGTAAAAGTACAGGAACTTAGTTTTTGATTTCTCGTAATCGTTGTCAGCATTTTGTGAAAGCAAATTGCACTGAAATTAAATGTACATGATAGACTGACAGTTTTTCTCCAAAACTGCAGGAAATTAATTAGTTTCTCATTTTCTTTTTTTTTTTGCGTTGGAGACAAATTGTAAGGGAAAAAGTTCTTCATAGTTTAGTGGTTTTTTATTCTAAGCATTGGAATAGTTCATTAAGTTCTTATTGTATTTTATTACAGAAACTGAAGATAAAAGAGATGTACTTTGAAAGGGGTGTCAAAAGCTTGTCTTTGGTTTAAAATGATGCATAAATAAAGCAAGCGTATGAAAAAAATATGATGCATTGATTTATTTGAAATCAAAAATAATGACATAAAAATGCTATAAAATGCATCATTATACATTCAATGATTGTTTTCCTTAACCATGAATTTCTAATATTGAAATTTTGTTATTCAATAACTGAAAGGCATATAGCATGATAAGAATTATATTTCAGTAACAACGGAAATAAATTGTTTGCTGCTGCATTAAGTACTACATTTTTTATTATAAAACAATTTACAAGCTGATGGACATTATTATATAAATAAAATTACACAAAATGACAGGAAGCACTAGGCATGTTTTGACCAATATTGTTACAGTTTATTCTACTTAATATATTTCCACAATACAGAAGAAATATTTTCTTTTTTACCGATAAGATTGAATAGTCCTATTTGGTCTATCATTTACTCTTATATGTGAACATTCAATGTATTATCTTCTGAACCATTATTAGTTGTTTCAAGCCAGCAAAAACATGTTTCTATATCTAGTTCCTTCTGTATATTACAAGCATCTAGCTATTGTAAAAGACTTATTTTTAGTCTTGCACCTCTATATCAATCCTTTACATGTATCGGCAGGGCAATTGCATAGCTGTTCTCTGAGAAAATGTTTTTATCAGCTCTTAAATGGACTTCTCTTTTGATCACAAAATGACTACAAATTCACGCCCACAATTATTTCTTCGTCTACAACCCTCTATTTCTGGAGTATGCATTTAATGTTTAGTGTGATGGGTTCCTATTTTAAATTTATATTTATTATGATTAACTTTAAAGATTAGTATGTCCTTAGTGACATATTTTGCCAAGGCATTAATTAAATAAATAGCTAACTCAGGAAATCTCCATCACTAACCAATAATCGTATAGTGGGTTAACTTTTCTAAAAAGTTAATTAATATACCACACATTAAATTAACACACAGGACATAAGATATATAATAAACTGATTTATTAACACACTACTTATATCATTACAAAATTCATTTACATTCATTACTACTAATATGTAATATCTTATCAACTACTAGACAAGTTCTGTTTATCATAATCTCACTTTACACATATTCAAATTATCCTATATTCCCCCATCAGTAATTATCTATTCTACGATACTTCTTCGCTACTTCTCAACTTACGTTTAAAATCATTTAATATTAATTCAAGTTAACGTTACTTCTACATTAATCCAATTCTGCACAACATGTAAATTTTCATAGAGCCATTAATACTGATTAAAGTTAACGTTACTTCTACATTAATACATTCCAACATAATACGCAAACGTTCACTGAGCCAATAATATTCATTAAAGTTAACGTTACTTCTACATTAATCCAATTCTGCACAACATGTAACTTTTCATAGAGCCATTAATATTCATTAAAGTTAACGTTACTTCTACATTAATACATTCCAACATAATACGCAAACGTTCACTGAGCCAATAATATTCATTAAAGTTAACGTTACTTCTACATTAATCCAATTCTGCACAACATGTAAATTTTCATAGAGCCATTAATACTGATTAAAGTTAACGTTACTTCTACATTAATACATTCCAACATAATACGCAAATGTTCACTGAGCCAATAATATTCATTAAAATTAACGTTACTTCTACATTAATCCAATTCTGCACAACATGTAAATTTTCATAGAGCCATTAATATTCATTAACGTTAACGTTACTTCTACATTAATACATTCCAACATAATACGCAAACGTTCACTGAGCCAATAATATTCATTAAAGTTAACGTTACTTCAACATTAATACATTCCAACACAATACACAAACTTTCATTGAGCCAATGTGTTAATATTCACGAAAATTTAGGATAGAGGGCACATACCGCTATGCTGATGACCTCACTGCTGATCGTTGAGGCTATCGGTCCAGGCGGGAGACTATCTTTGTCGTAGCGCAAACGCATTCGTAGGTCATCGGGGGCTCACTGCTCTGTAGATTTACCAAGGGACTAGCTCCGTCTATTGGGTCATCTTAGCGGGACTGGCTCCATCCATGCAGGGGACTCTGTTCATCGCCGACTCCTCCGTAGGGCATCGGATATGTACGGCTCCTACGTTTCAATGGGGGCTCAGTCCGGCAACATCGGGCAACTTGGCGGGGCCGACTCTATCCAGGCCGGGGCTCTTTGCTATATGCTGCCGGTCAATACCATTCTGCCAGGCAATCTCATTCTACATATTCATCTGCTGCTAGTCAACGTCATGCTCAGAGACCTGTCTTTCCCACGTATCTCCTATATTTTTATCTTCTCTTAATTTTCATTCTATATGCTTTTCTTGTGCCTTGTTGGGTGCAGGCCTTCAGCCAATGATTTTATTTAACCTCTTGTCGTTGGCTCAATTCATCGGCGGGGGCGTCAACATATCTTCTTGCACGTGCACAGTCTCATCCTTGTTTTCCCACGTATCCTTTCACTTGGAGGGTTTCATTAAAATCTGGGTTAGGCTCTTAAATCTGTGGGAGTCTCATCACCTCGCCCTGCAGCTGGCCTTCCACCTCTTAAATCTCCTTTCTTCTCTTTCTCTTGTCAACAAACTCTCTTGACTTTTCATGCTATTGCCTCTCAGCACCCCATATTTTCTTTCTTTCTTTCACAGCACTTAATGTCACGAACCACTGTGACATTTAGTATCTATTATTTTTATGTCACTAAATATTAAATACCACCAAATATGTTTTTCAAGTATGATTCTTTGCAATAAATATTTTGGCTCTTCTTGTGGTGCGGTTTCATATTTTTTCCATTGAGTGCTAGGTGCTTCTTTTACTTCCCTCTTTTGATGTCGGTTGGCTAATTCTCTTTAGCTTTTGTCGTTCAGTCAGTCTTTTATCAGTCCATTTTCATTATTCTGCTTTTATACATAAACGCGAAGCTCAGTGGAATCCCAAAGGCTTTACAAACGCGTGTCTACCTGTTTTGCCAGAAATGTCTAATTTTTTTTGTATTCTACATCCACCTTTTGGATATCAAAGCAAGAATGTTATCTATGTCTTAAATTTTAGAGGTATATCCATTTAGTTCTTGGTTTCCCAGCAGACGCTAAAATTTTATGTCTTAAGTGTCTGTCAAATAAGACACACTTGCACATGCAAGACATCAAGACTGAAAACCTTTTCAAACGGGGAGCTTAACTTATGGAAGCAACTTGGCACTAAGAAGACAGGTATCCTAATTAACGTTTCTTGATGATGAATTAAATTCTAAATAAGAGGGTTTGATACTTTTTTTTCAATAAAAGTTACATTTAAAATAAACTAACCGTATAAATGAAAAATTCTTTTTGAAACTTTCAGCTAAAATCAGGAACATCATATTTACATAGCTGCTATTGTTTGCGTATAAAGTATCACTTAAGCATGGAACATCCATCTGATTCGTCATGAAGACGTAAAAGCGAAGTTTCTATAGAAATGTGATTGTCAAACATCAAAATATGTCAAAATATGATTGTCAAACATCTCCCTCTAGTCGTCCGTATAGTAGTAGACCATGCCCCTGAAGATTCTAACTGAATTGAAGTCTAATTGAATGTAAATATTTCTAAATCTTTTTTAAGTAAGTTATAATGGCTCATGAATTACAAAATATGGTACTGTTGAAACCAATATTATTTCAGATAAAAAATACTCTTAAATTTGAAGCACGAGGCCATATGTAGGAAATGTAAATTATAATGCATAACAATGCAACAATTCTTTTTCTAATGCGGCAGGCACTTGACTTAATTTTTTTATAATCGCCCAGCAACGAAATATTATTGGTTTCTTCATTACGGGAGCACCATTTTGGTTAGCCAACATTGCTCCCTATGATGGGACAACACAGGAACGTCCAACCTTTACTCGGTATTTAAACCCAAGCCAAGAAGTTCAAGACAAGCAAGGAAGTTCAAAGAAGTTGCAAAGAAGTTCAAGACATTGACCGCTATGCCATGTGGGGGGCCGATCAACAAAATGTAAACTATAAAACAGCAATACCATATGATATCTAAGTTAGATTCATACGAAATAACCTGACTTAATAATGTAATTAATGATCAGCACCCATGTAGCTGGAAGTCCGGCGTTGATTTGAAATGTCAGTCTTTAAGGAATCGTGATCGAACCCAAAACCTCTGATTTCCTTGCCTGTGTCCTAACCCCTAAACTATCTCACAGATATAACAGATTTTTCTACTCTGAATACCGACCTGTAAAGTTCTACGATGAGAACAGAAGTGTGACTGAATTGTTTGTCAGTAAATTCCCTGTCTCAGTTTAGAAGCTAAAGCAAATTTTTAAATTATGTCTAGCATTTAATTTTATGACAACCTAAGGACTTTTCCCGAAAGTTTCTGTATTAGAAATAAGACGAAAAAATACGACAACTGTAAGACTGGGTTCAATCTCCCTACTTTCTTTCTTATGTGGAATACAAAATCGGAACATAACGTTCTAGAGGGTAATAAAATTTTCTTTTTACTACATGATCGTATAACAAAAGTTGCATTACATTGTGAAAAGATAAAATGTTTTAATGTAGTTCCGAAAATAATTTCTATAGCTAAAAGTCAGCTTGTGAGCTTTTTAAGGAAAAAGAGACAATTTTCCTACATTTATTTCTTTAATGAAAGAGAAAAAATGCGGTGAGCAAATAAACGTGATGAAATTTATATCGCGCAATTATTTACCAAACCGTACCTGAAGGCAAGATTTCTCCTGATCATTGAAAAAGATAACAGATTAGAAAGAAAAACTGGGGTGCAATTTTTTCTTTTAATTTTTCTTTTAGTTTTTGTATTTATTTCCAACCGGAAAGAAATCACTATGATGAAATTGTAGTTTGATACGCTTTTTCCTTAACGTCAGAGAAAAAGCTTTAAGTTATTTATTGCATTATTGGTACATCCAAAGTGTTACAATGATATAAATATAAATAAATTGTTATTTTAGAATAGATAATAAGGAATTAAAAGGCTTTCGGATTTAATATGTGTAGTACTGCTATAATGATATTATCATCCCATAATAAAAATTCGCTTTAAAATACGTGATAATATAGACTACTCAGAACTTGTTGGTGTTCACTCTTTTTCAAAAACTTAAACAGATATAATCTAACACCCAGACTTCTAAGGGTCTTTTACTTGTTAACGAAGAAAAAATAATCTTAGTGAGTTAGAATTTATTTTAATAGAAGAGTTTTACAGAAATTAAATCAGCATACCTTTTGACGTCTGATGGAACGTAATACAATAATTAGATTAACTCTTAAGCTACTCCTGTCTATCAAATAACTGAAATTGCAGAATGAGCAAACTTAGTTAACTGTATATTAAGTAGTTTTTATCAGTTTCTTGGGTCTTTAGTACATGGCAGGATTGTTAAAATATAATGCAAAACAAATTAAGACATTTGTCGTCCTATTCAGTATTTTCCTTCTAAAATTCGTATGACCAAGAAAGACCAGAGAATATTTTTAAAACTGAGAATGAACTTATTGCCAGTAATTTTTTTAATTTTTACTTTAAAAACAGTTTATACTTAATAGGACTCTAACAATCTCTAGATTGTAATAGGGATTGACTAAAATTTCTAAATAATATTCTCAGAGATCAATTACAAAATGTTTTATTTAGATTTGAAATAATAAACTGAAGCAGTCAAACAATGCAAACATGTTAAGTATATTAGAAATCAGTTTTAAATCAATTGCTCAGTATGCATAATTTTATCATTGAAAAAGGGAATTTAATGTGAAATAAAACTTGACTTAAAAAAGTGTCTAGCCTCTTCTGCGTCTTAGACAATTTTCAAAAATATGGAGGCAAAAATTAAGCCACGTTTGTCAGTCGTCTGAAGATCTGTGCTTGTAACAATACTGCTTCAAATCTGCATACTCTTCTACAATGTTTAAAGTGGTCCATTTAGTGATACAATTTTGTATTGTAAATCTCTTAACAGCCTTGACAACAAGTATTTACATAATTATTGCAGAAAATAAGGAAAAGAATTTTGGATGGGTGGAAATACATTTATAAAGTTGATTTATTAGTCACATAAGATCGATGTCATCAACTAAAGAGACTTATGAAACCCCATAAATATTCAGATGTGTGACTAATTTGCATACAATTGTCCTATTTTTAAGTTCTCAAGTCCTTTATATACTAATATCTTTATGTGTGGGCATCATAAAACATTTTAAATTTCAGTTTAATAGACACATTTTTAAAGGGAAATAGCCAAAATTGCAATTATGGAAGCATTCCTATTTTTGAGTTGTTAAAACATGCTCCAAACTTTGACAATTTGGTTTGCGTAATCAAATATTAAAGTGAACTGTTTCATTATCGATTCTTTTAAAAACACTTCATTCGTCTAACACGTTGAATTTGAGGATTAAAGCTTTGTTTGGAAGACTCTGAAAAATTTCGGATCATTAATAAACTTGTTGAAACTTAAAAAGTCTTATTTCGATGAACAGCTTAAAAATTTGTTCATCCCCCCCAAAAAGCGGTAATCACTATACCGTTTGTAAATAAAGATATAAATACAAAGATACATTTTTAAAAAATAAGGTCTGATTTCACTCTCCGAGTTTGTAGATGAATGAATATTCCAGCTGTTTCTCCCTTACTGAGAAATTCATCGGTATTCAAGGTAAAATAATATCTAAAATTCATATTATAAATTAAGAGACACCGTAGTTTAAACGCCATTAATACCATATGTGACAGTATGATTTTCGTGAGTCGGTACTTTATCTGTCTTTTAAGATGTTAAGGAAAAATTGTTTCAATAGTTATTATTGTTCACGGTGATATTTAAAAGTGAGTCTACAAATTTAATATTTTAATCAATGGAGATCATATTTTATCAAAAGTTTACTAATTCATTTTAATAAATTTTGCCATCAATTCCGATAATAAACTGAGAATTATTTTAATCTAAGTGCATTAATTTTTCATATGAACACTTTTCTAACAGGCATTTTATTAAAAAGATTAAGGAATAAGGTTAGCTTTAAATAATATAAAAAAATATAAAATGTGAAATGTTAAAAGTCAAACACTCCTATAAAATAACATGCTGTGTAAGACAATTGACTATTAGGTTCAGTATATCGATGTTTGCAAATGATCAGAATATGGGTATCAGTGAACATTTTAGCACATTCCTGTAAGGGACGAAATTAGACTAAATATGAGAAACACCTATTCCTCACGGAAATAACTGATGTCCTGTATCAAAGGCATTTCATCAACCATGAATGAGATTTCTATGATAATATAGCAGACAAAATTTTCAGTATCTGGAGGACATAGGTGGATGTTGAGGTATTCAGCTTAGAGAGATGGAAAAAACATTCAAAATCATCTCAGATAAACACAAGTATCATTTCTTTGTCACGGACGAAAGTATGGCAAACGACACAAAAACCATTTAATAGATCACTGAAAAGGATGCTTTGGTCATGTCCTGCTCAAAAATCTGAATTATTAAATTATCAGTGGTTCATTGAATTCCAAGAAGCCGAGGTCTTTTAGACGTACTCCTATTTCAATCGAAGTACTTTGTCAAACATTGTTGGCTTTGCTGAGAGTCGAAGGAACATATTTTTCTCCCTTAAGTTGTATAAGATACAGGAAAATAAAGTAGATGGATTGTCCAATATAGAAAACACCAATATCATCCACAATAGATTCACTGGGTGCTGCGAAACACATATTGCGTATATACCACACCACGTGTCGTATCAAGACGAAGAAACGGTAAACTAGCAAACGAAAGATCCAAGTTTAATGCTCTTGGACGTCTGTTATTGACGCCTAGACACCAAATTTTTTTCAGTCAATTCATATTTACCTCAACATCCCTGAACACCATCTAACTGCTTGTCACATAATATTTTTCAATGAATCCTTATTCCCTCTAGAGGCAGATGGCAAACACATGAGTGTTTCTTAGCGGTCTTGAAAACGGTACAGAATCCAGGACTAACGTGACAATTGTAAAATCCCATGGGATAATAGAATAGATAGTCGTCTCTTTTCATATTCGATCATTTCTAATTTCTCTAAACTGCAGTTTATTGGTTGCTCATAAGCTAATGAGATATTACGGCTTGTCACCCAGTGGATGTTGCTACACCTATGTGTCCTTTTCCTCCATAATAATACAATAGTACCTTAGAAGTAATGTACTCACTTCTGAGTTACTTCTGAGGATTGTTTTCTAGCTTTTACCCCAATTTCCCAGCCTGATATATCCCATGAACTTTTACCAATGTAGTTTCTTTGTGTATGTGAAACCGTAAACAGCTACGATAAAATTAGCTAATCGATCTGGAGTAACAACTTTGGTGGGCTATGTCTATTCTGCCCCTAGATTACATCAAAGATCTGATGATTTCCAGTGAAGGATAGTTTAGTACTCATGTTGTAAAAAATGGTTGTAGTGCCCCAAACCAACTAACATTCCCAAGAATGATACACTTTACTTATGGTACAGGGAATTACTTTGTACTAATGTTTGCTTTAGGGTTGCAGTTTTCCTAAATTTTATTGAAGTATTATTGAAGTATTTTCATTTATACATAATTTTATTGAAGTATTTTCATTTCCTCTAATATTTTAAGTAAAGTATTCTCAACATTTTCTTACTTTTAACTATTTACTTAAGAAGTTTATGGAGTTTATTTGTTTCTTAACACTTTCGTTATACTTTCTTTTGAAGAAAGAATACAGATACCAGTCCATCCTCTCTTGACCATTACAGTCGTATTCCCATCTCACATTTTACCTCTCTGAAATCTATAGAAGAATTCTTTCCAAGAGGAACCCCTAAGAGAAATGGCGTTTTATTGCTTATCCCATTCCATTGCAACATGATGATGGTTAAATATTCTCCTTTCTCTTTCACCGAAGCAAGCGATTCCCTAGTTGAGATTTTATATCATTTATCATTGAAGTGATCATTTCCCAAAATTCGTTATATCCTTTCCAATATACAACCTTCTATTTTTATCGTAAGGAATAACTAAATCTATCGTACTTTTACTCTTGCACATAAGGTTATATACTCGTCTTATATTTTGTCATAGCTGAAAAAGATGATATAAGAGACCTTTCTTCTCTAGGCATAAAAAGGAAAAAAAGATATATTTTTGTACATGATTTTGACACTTTCGAATCATTATATATCAAGTAATGTCAACATTCAGTCATTTTGATATATATATTTCTATTTTTTTTCAAAATTCTAATCACCATGTTAAATTATGGTCATGTTAAAATTCTAGTTATGTTAAATTTCAATCCAGCTTTATTTATTTCTTTAAGAAACTGCATATCATTATTTACAGAATTGAATCTTTTATATCTAGACCATTTAATGAACATGCTAAGGAGTGTAAATTATTAACTTCTACATACCTTAATGACTTCAAAGAAGTTATGAAACTTACTGAGAATTCAAAAGGAATACTTTACTTTAATAAAGGAATACTTTACATTCGTTCTATACTTTAATAACGGAAAAGAATTAATTTTATACGAAAAATGTTTTTGTTCGTTTTCTAGAAGTTTTTCTAAAAAAAGTTCACTTTTAATCATGTGAGCGGTTCTTACGCGATTAAATGAAGTATCCCGTGTACATTAGAAGTAGAATTCTAATGTATCCTCTTAACTAAGCATAGTCATGTAGGAAAACATCTGTTTTATTTATGTATTCAGTAATGTTACTATGTTACTAATTATGTATATTAATGTGTATGCTATGCTACTAATTATGTTTTGATCTATGCATTTTTGTTAATGTATTTTTATTTATGTATATTTAATAAGACAAGTAACCGATTCTGCTTAAATCTTAAAGAAAAATAGTATGTAACTTGTAAACGTTTGTTACGGCTGAAATGCATTATGTATCTTAATTTCAAATGAATCATTTATCATAAAGTATGTATTTATCATAAAGTAAGTATTTTTTATTTATTCGTAAGATATTTTACTACAAAATTACGCATACTTTAAAAAAAATTGTAGGAATTTCCTCAATGGCAAATAAAAGATGTGAACATTTTACAATCAAAAATAATTTCATTTTTGGTATAACAAGTAGATGGTAAACCAAAGGATTTTCAGATACACGCAAATAAACAAATATTCTGCATGATTTTTACAAGAGGAAAAAATTTCGCATTTTCATCTCAATTTCACATGAAGGGACTGAATCTATTAGTTAAAAATACGAGTTCTTCAGAAAAATCCAATAAATAGGACAGAAATTTTTAAAGGATAGGAAAACCAGTATTAACGTACACTTGACAAAAGTGAGTATAACAGAGCTGAGCAGAGTACATAATTTTTTCAGTTATCATATAAATTGCAGGCTCAGTAACTCTCGAGGACACAATACAAGTAGATACAAAATATGAATAATAAAAGGACGATGGAATATGAAAATTTTATAACAGTAAAAGAAATACTATCTATTAAGTTTAAATGACTTTCTTTTTTTCCATGCTAACATTGTATAAAAATTACATTTTTCCATTTTGTAAAACTTGTCCCTTGTGAGAAATGATAAGTTTAATACAAGCTGATGTTCTCAGAATAAGAAAACAGAAAACAGAAAATAACTCCACATTTTGTAACAGTTTTTCAACAATTTACGTAGAATATTTTAATGGGTAGGATTTTTTTTTCAACCTCCAGACGTATCATCAAATTTATCTAAGAAAATACAGCAAACAGCGAGGGAGAAAGTTTGCTTTTTAAACTATATAATGTGAAACGGATATTTAGTTCTTTTTTAGCAAGCGAATGCATTTCAAGTTTTTGGTATTTCTAAATATTTTATAACAAAACTTTCTTTGTTTATTTCAGAATAATTCAGCGGCGAACAAAAAATGTTTTCGCAAATGGAATTCCTATGTTTATATTTCTATTAGTTTTTACAATGTTCATGGAGGTGTGGAATTTACATCATTTTGCATTCAGATGAAACATTCAACTTGAGTATTGTATGCATTGCAAAGAATATTTGGTGTTTTCATCTCCTTCAGTTTCCTATGGTGCTGTCAGATCTCATGATACACATCTTCATAAATAATTCTAAAATGAAGTAAAAATCACCTGAGCTTCGTATTATCCTGAATTACATACTCCTTTTCATGAAGGATTATTTTTAGCAATGTTGTAGTTAGGTGCACAGATGTAAAGACGAATAAATCAGAAGTTCTGATGAATGTGTATGATGACCATTCGTATATATTCAGAATCTCTATGCTCTAAAAACAAGAAAAATTGAAATAAATTCTAAATTTTTACAGTTCTCGAAATTAATATCATATTCACATGAATAGAGTAATAAAAAATATTTCAAATTTTGCAATAAAAGATATAAAATCCGCTATAAAATTCGTAAGAAAATGGTATGAATGGGGTAGAAATGATAGTTCTGCACCATGCGGAGCTGCGGAGTCGGTAGTTAGCAGGGCTTAGGATATCCCATAACCTGACATAAAAATGAGAGGTGAAGTACCGGAACACATGACACGACATCATCTCCACTGGCGTCCTCTATTTTTGTAAAGGGAGAACTATATGGGGAGTGGATAAAAAACCCTCATCTTTGAAAAATATTTTTTACAAAGGAGATATATAGTTCTTAACCCTTTCAGGGGCAACAACCTCCCCCGTTTGTAGGGTACAAATTTTTTACCCGATTTCATTTAACCTAAAAAATCTTGGAAAATTTCCCAGTGAAAGGTTTCAAAATGTTTTTAGTTCTTTAATCTGACAACAGATGGCAGTAGTAACCATTTTCGGATAATTTAACTGGAATACATTGAATGCAAGTGAAAAAAAGGACTAGGTTTAAGCGTTTGTACTGTGCAAACGGCGCCCCTCTAAGGGTTAAATTTCCAAAACAGAGGGTGCTACTCACGATGACGTCATGTTACGTAGTCTGATGCCCCGGCTCCCACAATGAACGCCAAGTGGCATTATAAACTACGCCCACTTCTGTATTTTTCCCTCTAGCATTTTATTCAATTTCATTCCCCTTAATTAGTGATAGTGAGTTGAAAAACAACATGGATGTGAAATGTTATCATTAAAACTTTCATATTTTAGGAAGCCTAAAGACAAAGACAGTTAAAAGAATTTTATGGAAAGCGAACAACCATAAACTCGATTTTACGACGCAAAGAGAAATATAAACATTTTGTGGGGAATAACCTATGTATTCCATCACTCATATTTATTTTTCAGTCAAAATAATGCGTTTGAATATAATGCTTAAAATTCTTCAAAAATTTAGATGGTAAAGCATAAAAGATTCTATAAATATGAGAACACGAAAATAATGTAGCGGCATTTCCATAGAGATCTCTTAAAAATTTTTACAGTCTAGCTTATGTTATAGACAGATTCCGATGCATAATTTATGAAGACTGGGGACATGGGGCGGTAACTTTCGATATTTAAATATTTACATTATTAAAACTCGCTTTTCTGTAATGTCAGTTTAATGTTATTCATCAGCTTATTTTAAGTCACGCCACTCTTTATACTTTGTTTCATGCCATTCTTCAGGGTGGTAAAAAGAAGGAAAACACAGGGGTAGGGGTGATCTTGACACGACAGCATTAGAAAATGTTTGGTTTCAAAAGGCTACACAGCATAATTAATCGCAGGGCATTATAAAAACAGGGCATGAATACGTTCTGCCATGTAAATAACTAGTCATATTCTAATAACACCGTTTTACGAGTATACCTTAATAAACGATTTCGTGAAAAAAAATCTACTTAATTTTCCAAGCGGTGAGGTGACCTTTTAAAGCGTTTTGTGCCAAAGTCTTAAAACTTAATGTTTATTAAATAGCTAATTTCACGCATCATATGAGATTAAATTACATAAAAGTTTAAATATGTCTGCTACAAACGTGAAGACTAAATTTTGTAAACGTTTATGAAGATGGTATTTATATGCATCTATACATTATTTCTATATAAAATGGGGAATGAGAGAGATTCACCCTTATCTCAGTCTTTATACACGACATAATTGAAAGTCATACTTCTTTCAGTAAAATTTACATTTATTATAGGTATTAATAATCTTCAACCATGATTCTCTCTTATTGTGAAGTTCTTTAAGGTGTAATACAGTTTCTGGCTGTAAATGCAAAATGAATTTTAATAAGATAAAATACAAAGTACATTCCTATGCGTTTAATACTGTGAATGCGGTATACCTGAGCACCTGGAATATGTATTCAACAGGACATTTCTGTACGTTTAATACCGATAACAGAATTTCGCGAGCACTATCCAGTTCAAAATTTCCAATATGTATAACAGCCGTATCATGGTAAAGGTCCCAACGGATTAAACTGCGATTTTTGCATAAATTCTGCTATTGGTTTTATTGCGAATCTCCTCTACATTTTTACTTTTGCTGTAACATGTTTTTTAGTTATTTTCATATTTCCATTAATTTTCTGTTGTTAACTGTTAAATACATAATTTAATGAAGTTCAACGAAAATTATGCATGCCTTCACACACCAATATTTATGAGTATGATGGTACAAATAACAATTGAAAGAAACAGAAGTATTCACGCAGTTCTGTTAATAATCTGAATAAAATTTCAAAGGTAATTAGTGTTTTACACTGTCTATATAGAAGAAAAATACTATGGCATTTAAGGTTAGAACAAGTAAATATGTTGCTATATGATTCATTGTGATTCATCTACGTAAATTAAAGCCAGATTTTTATTTCCATCAAATGCGTCGATGATTACAGTGTGGATTTACAAGGTTCCCCAAAATCGATTTCTACAGTATAATTCAAAGCGGTATGTCTTTATCTAATGCACAATGAGTTCTCGTCTGAAACTATGGTTACGAACATTTCTGCCAACGAAAAAGAACAGCAAATTTCCTTCAGATGAATTGTTATGTTTTAGATATAAACATTACCAATATATTGTAATAGTTCAGTTCAGTCCTCCTCTCAAATTTATATTGCCGCATGCACTTATCAGCTTAAACTGAAATTGCAGAAAATATTCCTAAGGAAGAACAAAGTAACTAAAAAAGTTCCCGTCGTAATTAATCCCTCTAAAGCAAATTCCTCTCTCTCTATTTTGTGAATGAATAGTCAATCATATTATAATTACTCGGTCGCAAATTCCCAGAAAACTTCATTTAAAGGAAGAAGGTCTGAGTTAACCTAATATGAGTTTGTTTATTCGAAGAACTTCTGTTCACTTCAAATTTATAAAATGACGTTAATTAGAGTTCATTTAATTTGACTGTGTGCGAGGGCAAAATTTAATTCTCTCGGCTAACACAGTTCCCCATTTGCCTTTAAATATACTTCCACACTTAGGAGTAAAACAGCATCAAGGGGGAAATAAGATTACCTGTAGTTGGAGTGTTTATTTTTCAAACAATAGATTGTGTACCCTGCTACGATCTCAAAGAAGAAAAATAAGGTGTGCTGCATTCTTAAATTTCAAATACGTAAACATGCATAAAAATCATAATGTAAAAGGTGCTCCAAGAACTTCATTAAACGAAATGCCAGACAATGGCTGAATGACTAGGCGCTGGCTTTCGGTACCAAAGTCTGAGGGTTCGATTCCCACTAAAGACATGGATGTTTGTAGCCGTTCGGAATTGGCTTTAAGCTGTAGGCCCCGTTCTAATTAGACCTTGAGTAGCAAAAAATGACAGCAGCGATCTCAATAAACGAAAACTCTGTAAATAATTATATCTTTTATTTCCTAGAAATGACTTACATGATAGTCAAATAATAATTCCGTTTTTTAGATAAAGCTTTAATTCTTATGATAAAAAAATTAACTAGGATAAAAATTACTAATTTACATGAGAGGGAGTATTTTTTTGACGTGCCTTTCTACTAAGAAAGACTCCTGTCGCATGTAATGAAGAACAGTAGTTAAAAACACGATGACAATCTCATATTAAAGGTCTAGCCTTTAGCTACACATGATCAGAGCGTGTAGTCACAGCATCTCGGGTATGTTAGTGTGTCTGTGTAAGCATGTGCACCTATAGGAAACAGAGTTGTTCTCTATTCACCTCTCTGAGTTTGCAAGTTAACAAAATGACCAGTGCAATTGAAAATTATTAGACGTTTCAGATGCAATTAGTAACCGTAATTTTAGTAAAAAGTAATCACAAAAGTAAAGTATGAATGAGAGACAGGTTCATCACAGGTTATTCAGTAATTTAGCTAGCAAATTTTAAGCCTAAGTGAACTGATGGAATGGATTCAAATGTGCTGTGACGCAATGAATTTCAAGCACTGGAGCGCAAATGAGACTTATTATACCTGCTGGAGAAGGACATGCTACTCATTCTCTAGCTTGCATGCTATTCTCTACGCCTCTCTTTTGAAGTGGAAAAAAAATCAAGTAGAATTTTTTCCCCTTTTAGGACATCCGCTAAATCATCCCGATCTAACCTTATTAGAATATTACCTTTTTCCTCTATTAACGAATATTTTAACAGAAACATTACAGTGCAAGAAGGTTCAAGATTGTGAAACATTCAGATAAATATATGAAGACCCCTGGTGATTCCTGATGACCCTGATATCGAAAAATAAATACAGGTTCGTGTTTACACTGGTTTATAGGCACGTTAAATCTGTAAGTATGTAAATCCCTCCGTGCAGTTTGTAAGGGTACGAGAAGAATACGAGACCACATCCCCCGTGATGTTGTCCCTGGGGGTGCTGATATAAATTATTCTGGTACCAGGGCAGATGTCAGACTATGTCTCTTGTGATGTCCAACAGCAAGTGCTTACACGAAGCCCCATTCAGCCCTGCAAGGGATATAAAAGAGAGAGATATATATATATAGGGGGGGGGGAGAGAAGTAGAGAGTTGTGTAGCGCTTGGATAATTTTTACCTTACTGTGTGCAACGAATAGGTTCATGTTAGTTTGATCAATTACTTAGCTATCCATTAACGTATATTAAGAGGAAAAAGTAAATAGAAAACTCTCTAATATTTTTAAATACATTCTTCCAGTTTTCATTTTTGCAATTTTCTCGTCAATAAAATAATGAAATAAAAAATAAACTTCCAAATGAAAACATAAATCAAGTAACGTACTAAAGGCAGTTATCTAATTAACTGATTTATATAATATCTCATTTCAAGCATAATGAATTTGTATTATGATGACATGTACACATTGTTAGAAATTATTTTTTAGAATGAGCTAAACAATTCACAGCGTTTAAAGTATAATAATATGGATAAATAAAACACATTAATTTTTTTTTTGTTCCGATTAAACAAAAATGTTGGTTTTATTTCTGGGTATATAATTACCTTTATTCAATTACTCCCTATTTTAGGTAAAGTCATGTTGTCTCAAACTATCTCCAAAATACTGATCGAAAATATTGTCTGAGTACTAGAGAGTGTGTAGAGAATAGTTCACTTCTACCCAGATTTGGGTGTATATAATTTGAAGTGGCACTCTAAATGAATTTGATACAAACACAGTTTATACATGAAACAATGTTTATTGAAATCGTTGCACATATAGAATTTGCTTTTACAGCAATAAGCATACGTACTACTTGTACGGAATATATATTAACATTCAATAGAATTACACTTTGCAAATACTCACAAACCAGCAGAGAGCCAAACCAGCAGTACTACCACGTAAACTTTGGGCCCCCTATGCACTAGCGCAGGATAGCACCTGCAGTTGCTTTCCTCGTAGCTCCCTTAACTCGCTTATCTATCAACCTTAACAAAACCTTCTTCAACCTTTGTATTAATCAAGCTGCTTGGTATTTATACCAAGCGCGTATGCCGAAATTAGCATATCTCAAGCAGCTTCTTTAATTCATTCACTCAAAAGTTCGATTCTTGTGAATCGACTCTTATGTATACCTTACAAGTGTTTAATGTCTTCGACAGAAATTATACTTTATGTATTTTGGTGAAAATTGGTCTGTAATTTCAAAGAATGTTCAAGATTGTGAAACATTCAGATAAATATGTGAAGACCCCTGATGATTCCTGATGACCCTGATATCGAAAAATAAATACAGGTTCGATTTTACACCGGTTTATAGGCACGTTAAATCTGTAAGCCTTTAAATCCCTCCGAGCGGTTTGTAAGGGTACGAGAAGTCTCATTCCATACGTCTAGAATTATCAACTAGAATTGCCAACTTGAAATCTAGAATTATCAACTTGAAATATAGATACCAGATTACTTAATATATCAAAACTCTGAATGTTGCAATAAGCTTTTAGGTTTTTATTTGTGGAATATTGAATTTATAATTCCATTTAAAAAGATTCCATTACAAAGAGAGAGAGAGAGATGAATGGTTATCATAAATCAGTTTAACATAAATAAATAGCTTTTAACTACTAGGGTGGACGAAACGGAAGAAATTAGAAAAAGAAAAGCAATAAAATATATATTCAGACGAGAAAGAAAATATAAGAAATTTTTTTAATGTGGTAATGAGAAAAATATGTCAGATACACATGATGGAAAATATGTCAGAGGAATAGCAGGAATCCAGGATCAAATTCCACTCCACAAAAACAGTTTTCATGAACATGAGTAAATATTAATGGAGAACGAAAATATGCCCTGTTGAGTAAAAGAGACTTTTGTAGTCATAAATATTCATTACAAAAAATCTCCCTATTAATAATTTCTCAGGGGTAGAAAAAATATATGGCATCTTAAAGCCAAGAAATAATTTAAGTGTAGGTACACCTAGTAGGGTGGTAGAATTTTAACATGTCAAAATTTTTCATGCAAATACCTTCTGTATTTTTGAAGTAATGTAGATTCAGAAAATTATATTGATGGTTAAGCTATGAAAAAAAATTTCTCTGAATAAAAAAAATACTTTTCTTTTAAAGTAACATTTCTTTACAGGGAACTGTGACAAAATGTAACACAAATCTGCATTAAAATATTTTTAGGAGCTTTATTGGTTATTCCACATATTCTTTATATTTTTCTGTACGCTGAATCTGAAAATGACCTCCGTTTTGTCATAGGACATCACGTTTCCTGACAATTCAGGTAACTATGTTAAATAAAGCAGTACTTCAAAATAAATTAAAATAGACTTAGAAAATTAATTTTCAATTACAAATTTTGCATGAAAGTCATTTTTGAACTGAAATTAGCTCCATAAAACACACTAAAATCATTTCTTCTTCCCTGTGAGACTCCTCTTGGTACATTTAAGCATGTGAGTGGAATCTGAAATGTCTCTCTAGAGCATTCAACACTAGTCTTCCATTATTGTAATGCTCCATTTGATATCTTCTTTCCACCTCTTTAATGTCCTGGTGGAATCGTTCACCCTATTCTTCACTCACAGCTCCCAAATTTTCAGGAAAGTTGTCAATGTGGATTGGAGGAAATGCACTTTCAATCTCATCAGGCAACCTAAAGCTTAAATGCTTTCAACATTCGTACGACGATCTTTTTGTGGGCAGGATCTTTCTTATTGCCTAGAAATTTCTGCACGACCTCTTTAAATGCAATCCACCCTTATTTTTGAGAATCCTTCATGGTATTGACAAACTCTTGGTTAGCTATAAACCTTATAATGTCTGGTCCAGAGAACGTACCTTCCTTCAATTTTGGACTTATTTCAGCTCGATGGGGGATTGCTGTGGCGGACAATAGATATTCAGATTTTTGCCCCATGTGAAGAATTTTCACCTGTGACTGAGCTGCGTGCTGTCAGTCAAGTTCCGCTTTCCGATAATCAGTTGCCTCGAGACGAAAAGTGTTCTTTAGTTTTCGTGTGTTCGAGTTCTGCAGCTCCGAAAGCTACGCTCTTATTTTCATTCTATTAGAGTGTTACTTTTGTGTTGTTTCACTTGTTAAATAAAGTTGTTAGGTATATGTGATATCAGCTCAATCAAGACCAGAAAAATATTTCAGGTAGTCTCTTCTAACGTAACTACTGCAGGTTATTAAAGCACGATTTCTTATTGTTGCTTACCTCTTTTTTTAATGCATTTTGGTGCTTTTCTGTTTATCTGTTTACTGCTACTGGGTTTGGCGCACTGCCAAAATTATAACTCGCGACGCCGGACAATTTTTTTCTCTCTGCAAGACCGTTATTGAGGAACGTAATCCTACGTTCAAAATATATCAATTTGCAATTTCGGATGATTAGGTGTTATTGGCATTCATCTACGTCATTAGTTCATATAATCCTAACATCTGTTAATAGCCCGCTGCTTATATTTTCTATCGATTATAAAATCAATTATAAATTAAATTTTAATTTAATTTTAGTAGATGTTTAATTCACCGTAATATAATTTTTTCGAAGTCTTTCTTGCTTGGAGAACTTTACCAGGGGCACATGTTCAGTGTTACAATTAATCCTTTTAATACAGTTGCGAACTTCGCCAGTACCGTCATTAAGTTGTCTTAAACTTACACCGAATGCCTTATCTGCTCGTGATGGAACTAGAATAAAGGAAGATGGGTCTGGTTAAGGCGAGGAAGCTAATTTCTTCCAGACTGAAATTAAATAACAGAAAAAAAAATGTAATATGCGAATCCAGTTTTGGCATAAGAAAAGCACTCTAACTTATGAAGTAACAGAAAACTAATATTCATTACGATTTATTTTTACAAATAGAGCCCTGTTAATAAATCATACATTAAATCCTACCTCTGGAATTTAATTTTTTTTAAACTTAAAGTAATTCCTTCATGACGAAACAGCGGAACAGAACTTTAAATAAAAAAAAATATGTTTCGGGAAAATATATTACAAAGAAATGCTATAAACCTCCGACTGGTATAAAAAACTCCAGGTACATTGTTTGAAAAAAATGAAGATGGTAATGCGAGAATCAAGCTCTCTGGCACTTTTATTAAGCACACAAACAAGAATCTAGAGGGAGTAAACGCATGCATTCATTACAGGTACTCAGTGGATATAAATATTCATTACTCGAAAAAGATCCTTCTTCCAAATTCATACACGCTTGGATGAGTTTTGGAGCATTAATTTAATGGAATCACTCATAATATCACTCATGGAAGTTGCTTTTTTTTATTATTTGTAGTCTTTTTTTTCGTTTGTTTCAAGAAATGCAGTCCGGTAACTCATGCATTTTGTATATGAAGAGTATTCAATTTGATTATGAGAGCACAATACACTTACTTAATATATTAAATGCTCTCGATAAGAATGAACGTTATGCAGCAGTTGAAATTAAATGTTGATTCCCATCTGATCCTGAACGCTACGTGATGAAAAACAAACGTCATAAAGGCTTAAACTGAATACAAATAACTCCTGATAAATTAGATGGATGAAACCATAAGACGATAAAGAAAATCCAAGCTTTTATTCTTCTGTAAAACAAACAGTTTTCTGATCTCTAATGGTGTGAAAAGAATTTTTATCAGGATAACTGTAGAATATTTAACAAAATATCTCTCTGAAAACATTCATTTGTATGCTTCGTTCCAGACGTTAAAAATTCCTTCTTGTCTTTGGAGTTAAAATTAGGAAAAATTAGATATTGCAGGCTACTTTTCTAATTTTGTGAAAAAAGTAGACTGCATTTCATACTTTTTCTCCGAAAGAAAACTTTCATATTATTATTTTTGCAAATAAAATTCATATGAGAATTTTATTTGCATAAAATGTAATATATTTAACAAGTTGATTCATGCAATTCTAATTGTTAAACTTTCATTTATTTTATTTATCATAATGTAAATGTAGTAATTATTTAAGTCTAGATTGTGTTACTCAGAACTTAATATATTTTTAAGAATTACGTACTCAGTTTAAATTTTGTCCACAGATAAAATAACCTGTATAATAAATATATTAGTTTTATGAAAGATAAATTTTTCTTTCAGTTTAAAAAAATAATAAATTTTCAGTAGAAATGAAATAGGGACATGATAAAATTTTTGGTAAAATGCATGGTAAAATTTTTATTGAAATCTAGATACAAATAGTATGTATATGTTGCAACCAAACACAAAATTAAATTTTTTTTTCCGAGTGTAAAATGTTATAAATAAATTTCATTGATAACATCTGAAACTCACAATTCAAGTAGAGAAACATTCTCCGTGTAGAAAAGAAAGCTTTTATTTCCTGAATTCAAGTTGCAGATGCGAATGTTTGCAATGGAGCGAAAAACATCTGACATTTAGCCTGAGGCTTTACAAATTGAGATCAATACTACAGCTCTAATTCCTGAAAGTCCAGATTTTATATTGCTTTAAAGGTTTTGGTATGCCTGTTAATGTCGAGGAAACAATAAAGTTCTAATTTTGACTTTTTAATGTGCGACAACATCACGGTTAAGTGCTCTGGAAAAGAAAATAACATCCATTGAGTTTTCATTAAGAGCGCGAGTCCTATTGAACCACAAAGAAGTAAATGCAAGTATAAACTTTCGAAATATCGGGCCAATTGGAGAATTAGAGCAGCCTAATTTACTAGTATTTTAAAAGTTAATACATAAATGGTTTAAACCGTTTAAAAAGAATAAAAATAAAACAAAGATAGAAACATGCATTAAATATCCAACTTGTACCCGGAGCTCTGCACAAGCAAGTTTTTTTTTTTTATTTTATTTGCGGAACTGAAATTTTTCCAAGATTATTTCAACAACCTAAAACATTCTGTTAAGAACTCTCAAGGGTTTAAGAAATTAAAAGAAAATTAAAAAAACATAATATTAGAATTCAGAAAGTAAAATATCAAAAGATTTATGCCTTAAGGAATAAAGAATCAGTATAATAAACCTCAAAAGCCCGAGCAAAAATTCGACAACTGAAAAATTTCAAACTTTAAAAAACTGAGTGAGGAGATATCATTTGAAGTTTGTTTATCAGCTGAACTGTCTCAATTACTATTTTAAACTGCTTTCTGCATTTTTCGAATGCATTACCTAATTTCAAAGGAGGAAATTTATTTTTTTATAAAAAAAATGCGGTTAATTATATTTTGGTTTCTATCACATCAGCGTTTCATATTTTTTGTTAATAAAGGAAAACGTGTATACGAACTAAAGACACTATCGCTAAATACTTTTCTCTTTTAAAGAAAATAATGAGGTATATATATATATATATATATATATATATACAGTGGAATCTCGATCTATCGTTTTTCAAGGGACGGATTGAAATGAACGTTAAATGCGGGAAAACGATAGATGCGGAAACATAACAAAGCAATATGATCGTCGGGACTGGATAAAATGAACGACACATACGGAAAAAACGATGGATCCGAAAACGATCGATCGAGATTCCACTGTATATATATATATATATATATATATATATATATATATATATACATGTGTGTGTGTGTGTATGTGTAAGTAAGTAATTAAAAGTATGCTTGGCATATTCAACTAAACATACTTTTTAGGAATATAAGCACTTTGGAATACTATGCTTTTAGTGAAACTCTAGACGAATATACTTCCATTTATGTACAGTTTTACATAATTTATTATTTAAAAACTTTATTCTAATACAAGTTGTTATTATTGCAAAATAATAACAACTTTTTTCTTTTTACCAATGCGAAGGCACGTGTCGTCAAACATTCGCCTATACCACGCCGCAATTTTACTGCCCATTTTATTATGAGGGCACCATATTGGCGGACAGCATTACTCCCTATGAAGGGACTACACGAACGGAGGTATTTTTCGTGGAGCAACGCCAGAATTCGATTCGAGCACCCTCAGCACCCGAAAACCAGCGCGCTGTACCAGTGGGCCGCCACAAGCCCTAATAACAACATTAAAAGTTGTTATTCTGTAATTTCTGTCACAAAAATCTCTTCACTGTTGTTTGAAATTTAGCTATTGTTTTTCTTTATTCTCATTTGGGAAAAACCTTAATATTATCATTAAAAAATACCGGGTGATTATAATTAAAGTTCAACTTTGAAATGGTCATAAAAGGAAAACTACTGGATGAAATGTTATCAAACTTGGTAATAGTTTAAAGGAGGTCATCGAAATTTCTTTTCCGCCCCTCCCCAAAAAAAAGTTAAAAAACTTACCACCGGAAATGACGCTGTGTGCAATATTTTTAAACGAAATAAGGATTCTAACTTAACTTTTTGTTACACGGGTTTAACATTTTGTATACCCTTAAGAAACATTGACCTAAATAAAATTACCATTTAAAGCGTGCGCACTCCGGAAATCATTTTCTTACAGATCTCTAATTTGTGAATTTTGAAGCCTGAATTCGGCCATAGACATGAAGATATCGGTTTAAGGGGGTCCAGGACACAAAATTGTTCGAATTTTCGAAAAAAAATTTATTACATTAAAAATTTCTGTGTTCTTTGACGCTTAAAATGACGTTTAAATAATGTTTCTATATTAATTAGAACAGGAGAAATTATTATTTTTTTTTGCAAAATTCTAAAAGTAGCCAATCGTTGTTTAAACCTGTAAGTGCGTTTTTCTGAATGATGTGTTTTCCCCCCATTTCTCGTCTTTAAAAACTTACGTCAACTTTAAAAACTTTTTAACTTACGTCAAGAACCGTTAAAGAGAAATGCTTGAAACTTGTGACATGTCTTTTGAAACTATTTTACTTTAATTTTGATTCAGCAAATTTGAAAAAAATACTTACTTTTGAAAATATGATTTTTTAAAAATAAGTTACATAATTTTTATTGTAATTTTTCATCTAAATATTTTTAATTTTTTAAAAATTAATATTTTAAAAAATGGTGAATCATAATTAAAACTTATATATTTCTGTTTAATTAAATGGAAAAATTTTGATATTCGACAAATAATATTAAAAGTTATAACGATTTTAAATTATCCCACTTTTATTAAAAAATTTAAATTTTAAAATTCTTTAAAAACTTTTTGAGAAGTTTTATGATGTGATTTTGTTTACAAATTCTATGGTTAACCATCACAAAAAAATTCTAAATTTTAACAATAAGTTTAAAAAAATTTAAAATGTGTCCCGGACCCCCTTAAAACGTTTTTAATCGTTTCTAAAACGAAACTGTTTGTGGGGTTATGTAAAACCGCAATGGCTTGCAATTGGCTTACGGAAGGAAGAAGCAAAGGATTTATGCATATGCGCTTTACATGTCATTTGATTTTCCACATAAAAGTGAGCCTGTTTGTCAGAGTTCTCATTGTTACGAATCGACAATGTCTCTAACCCTGCAAGACCGTGCCTTTCTCGTAAAATGTTATTATGAATGCGATAGCAATGAATGGTGTGCTTTGCAAAGGTATGGTTCAGTAAGAGGAATACGCCGAGGACCAATCACAACGCAGGGTTTGAGGAAAATGATGGCAAAGTTAGAAACCACGGGTTTGTTATCTGTTGCACCTGGGAGGGGAAGGAAACCTGCTACTGTGGAAACCGAGGAGGCTGTTGCATTAGCAGTGGAGGAAACAACAATGGAAAGCACACACATGGTACGTGCAGCGTACGTGCTGTCGCACGTCGAATGGACGTACCATGGAGTACGGTGTACAAAATTGTCCGTAAATTGCTGCAGTTCTACCCATACAAAATCAAACATGTTCAAGAACTTAAACGTAACGATTCTGCTGCAAGAGAATCTTTCGCTTTGGAATTCCTTGCACGGATGAAAACGGACGAACATTGGGCATGGAACATTTTGTGGACAGATGAGGCTCATTTTTACCTAAATGGCGATGTCAACATCCATAACTGCAGGATATGGGCCAAACGAACCTCTCATGTTATCTACCCAGTTCCATTGCATTCTCCTAAAGTCACCGTTTGGTGAGGGATGACAGCTAGTTTCATTATTGGACCATTTTTCTTTGAAGAGCAGTCGACAGCTGGACCTGTTACATGCACTGTGACTACAGCTCGCTTAGAGTCAATGCTACGATGTTTCGTGATACCTGAACTCCAGCAACGTGGCATTTTAGACACCACGATTTTTATGCAGGACGGGACCCCACCGCACATTGGTACATGTGTCACACTGTTACTTAAGCAACATTTCACGAATGAACGGATTATAGGCCGAAACTTCCCCACAAAAATGGCCACCCTGGTCACCAGACCTAAACCCCTGTGACTTCTGGCTATGGGGTTATCTCAAAAGCACTGTTTATAGTGATAATCTAAATAGTTTGGGGGGAATTGAAAGATGCGTTACATCGACATGTCCGTAACATTCCTCCTGATATGCTTAGAGCTACTGTTGAGAATGCAGTAATGCGATTTAAATTACTTTCGGAAAATGGTGGACGCCACATTCAACATGCTTTGTAACACGTTTGAGAAACGATTAAACACATTTTAAACCGATGTTTTCATGTCTTATTTTGTTTAACAATATTACATACATCGCCATTTCCCCCTGGTGGTGAGTTTTTGAACTTTTTTGGGGCGGGCGGAAAAGAAAGGATATCCTTTAAACTATTACCAAGTTTGATAACATTTAGTCCAGTAGTTTTCCTTTTATGACCATTTCAAAGTGGAACTTTAATTATAACCACCCTGTACATGTAATTTTAATTTAATTCGGTGAGTTCCTTACATAGAAGGGAATATTATTTATTTTATGATCAGTTTTCAAATAATATTTAGGTACATAAGCTAATATTTAATTCTAACATGTTTACTTGTTTATTAAATGTATTAACTATTGAATTGAAATTAAATTGAAATTTCAGTGTGGCACTCTCAATATACTGAGTATAAAAACGTTTTTAGTACAATTCCTTTTTTTCCCCATTTTGACATTATGCTCTAAACATTTCTAAGTTCAGATATTAGTTTAGTTTTTTTTTTTCAAACCAACATTATAACTCTCTGATGCGTGTAAATAAGTGTTTGCAGTGAATTTTTTGGGTTATCTTGTATAAAAGCACCTTGAATATGTTTTGTCAGTTTGTATTAAAAAACTCCTATTATGTTTTTATATTTGTTCAATATTTATTTAGTTTTATTGTTTTATCAAGCTTAGCTTTTTCCAGTGTTGTTTATTTTTACCAACTTTTGTATGTTATATATGACAAAACTAGCTGAATACCCGTGCTTCGCTACGGAGTACATTCAAATTCAATGCAACGGTCAATGTATTCAATTAATACCAAAAAAATATATTTATAAGAAAATCGTAACGGATATTTTTATAGACAAAATAATGTAGAAGAAAATATTCAAATTAAATACAACGGTCAATATATGCAATTAATTTGTATGTTTAATATCCATAAAACATACTAATTTGAATTAAATTGTTTAAAAACTTCCATCTCAGTTAGTCTACTGGTTAAATTTTATCTTTTTCCATATTTTAATATTTTTTTGTCAATTTTTTCGTTGTTGTGCACGTGACACAAATTTAATTTGAAGTATCACAAAAATAAAAGAAACCACGTGATCAGCATTTAATAAATTAAATTCTAAAATTTAATATTCAAAAATTCACCAAAAATCAGAAAATAGAGATAAAGATTCGAAAAAGACTTCATTTTAAAGAAATTTTTATAATCTTTCTTGTGATATAAATTTTATAACCTTCAAATTATTATTTTGAATGCAAGCATTAAAGAATGTTACAAAAACAGCTTAAAAATTTAATTTAAAAAATTCTAAGAAGAAATTTTCTAAAATCTTTCTTAGTGCACCCCTACACTATAAGAAGAATCACCATGCAAAATTTCAGCCCTTTAGGTCCAGTGGTTTGGTCCAGTGGTTTCCTGTGCGTTATCTGTCATTCAGTCAATCTGTCAGTTATGGAACTATTATATATATACAGTGGTACCTCAACTTACGAGTTTAATTCGTTCCATGACTTAGCTCATAACTCGAAATACTTGTATCTCGAATCAATTTTCCCCACTGAAATGAATGGAAATGCCATTAATTCGTTCCGAGCTCCCCCAAAACACCGCAATTTTTTGTTACATGTTTTTAAATAAGAAAAGCATGCTTATAAACGACGAACACTGTATTAAAAAGCAATACAATAGAATTTACTGCAGTAAATTTGTTTTATTAAGTGTAATGTACAACATTTACCTTGGAGATCAGACCTGAAGATGCTGATGGAAGAGGAGGAGAAAGGCTGAACTGAAAAATTAAATCTTATTTGTTTATTTTTGATCTTTTCGCCCCGATTTCCTCATTTTCGCTTTTATTACCAGCTGCTCTCGTAAAGTGAACGAGTGAGACACGGAAGCTGGGCGATTGTTGTGTCGTTCACTGTGGCTGTAAAGTCCAGATTCTTGTTTCTGAGAATCCGAAAAATGTTTTCTCAGAATCTCTCGGTTTAAGACTGGATAGTAGTCTCAGAATAATATTATACAATTGTATAATAAATGTACATAAATGTTTTAATTATTATATGCTTCTCGTGTTCTCATTTCATTAGCACGTAACATGGCATTCGCTGCTCAAACTAGCGGTGAGATATCTGAAGCATGCTCGTAACCCGAATCTTAGCTCGTAACTCGAAGCAAAAAATCTACCGAGAGAATGCTCGTATCTCGAAAAACTCGTAAGTCGAGACACTCGTAAGTCGAGGTACCACTGTATATAGATAATAGAATTGAGATATAGTAATCTGTAGCGCTTCGAAACAGATGTGATTGGATATTTCCACTTAAAGAAATAATAACCAATATCTATATATATAAAACAGTTCCGTAACTGACTGACGGACTGACTGACTGACAGACAACGCACAGACCAAATCACTGGACCTAAAGCGTTGGAATTTTGCATGGCGATTATTCATATAGTGTAGGGGTGCACTAAGAAAGATTTTTGAAAAATTCTTCTTAGATTTTTTTAAATTAAATTTGTAGGCTGTTTTTGTAACATTCTTTAATGTTTGCATTCAAAATAACAATTTGAAGGTTATAAAATTTATATCACAAGAAAGATCCTAAAAATTCCTTTAAAATGAAACCTTTTACGAATCTTTACTTCAATTTTTTGATTTTTGGTGAATTTTTTAATATTAATTTTTAGAATTTAATTTATTAAATGCTGATCACGTGTTTTCTTTTCTTTTTGTGATACTTGACGATAAATTAATTTTGCGTCACGTGAATAACAGCGAAATATAGTGACAAAAAAAGTATTAGGATGCGGTAAAAGATAAAATTTAACCACTAGACTTATTGAGATGGAAATTTTTAACGTAGGATTACGTTCCTCAATAACGGTTCTTCGGAGAGAAAAAAATTGTCCTACGTCGCGAGTTATAATTTTGGCAGCGTGCCAAACCCAGTAGCAGTAAACAGATAAACAAAAAAGTACTAAAATGTGTAAAAAGGTAAGCTAACGATAAGTAATCCTACGTTAATAACTCGCGTAGTTTTGTTAGAGGAGACTACCTGAAATATTTTTTAAGAATTTAATTCAAATTAATATGTTTTATGGATATTAAACATACAAACTAATTACATATATTGACCGTTGTATTTAATTTGAATATTTTCTTCTACATTATTTTGGTCTATAAAAATATCCGTTACGATTTTTTATAAATATTTATATATATATATATATATATATATATATATATATATATATATATATATATATGTATATGATTAATTGCATACATGACCGTTGTATTTAATTTGATTGTACTCCGTAGCGAAGCAAGTGTATTCAGCTAGTTAGACTTATAAATCTCTGTATGGGTGTGTTATATCTGCGAATACATTTGCATCAATCTAGAAGTAAATAAATGTAGTACCATTGAGCCAGATGTGTTGTTAATCAAAAGATAAGACTCTTGTTCTGTTTAAGATATTTTTATGTTTTTCCTCCCCTGATCTGACCGAAAGATAAATTGTTATAGAAGAAGAAATACCACAAAATTATATCCTACAATGAGTGAAATAAAGATATATGTATTTTCTTTTTATTGGAGTAAAGATATTACTTTTCTTACTTCAATAGAAGTTATCCTTCTGAGAAATGACACATACAATAAGATCAAACGGAGAGTACTGTGGACAGGAAAACGTTAGCTTAGGATTAAGCACTGCATTGAAGGTATAATACCTCTCATGCATTGCTACAAGGAAAATAATCTTTGATCGTATTTTTTCAAACGAGATCACAGAAATTGCCTTGTAAAAATTCGGAAAGAAGTATACTTTCATGACAGCAATTTTTCTAATAAAATGTAATTAGAAATTAATGTATTGTTATAAAAATTCAGTTAAATGATTTATCCGTCAAATAATTCAACAATTCATATCCAATAATCAGAATGAATAAATAGAATGAGAGTTTTTATTATCTACATCAGGTGTGTCTAGAATATTAAAAAAAGAGAAAGAGGAAGATAATGAAGATAAATAAAATCTGTAATACCAAAATATTTCAATTCTTAGTGGCAGTGTTGGTAATAACGAAAAAGTAATGCTACAGTATCTGTTTTAAAATACACTGGTTATAAAAAATTAAGGAAAAGTCACAAAAATAGCGATTACTCAAAAAGTTAAGCGCAGAATTTAATGAAAATTATACACATTATACAACACATTGGTAAGTAAAATATAGCATAAAAAGAAATCCCCAGACAATTATGGTGTTATAGAAACTAGCATATGTATACAATGAACAAATCGGATGTGTCAGTTTGGTATAGGAAAAGTACCTTTAATATGGCGTATGATCCCCCTAGAAGCAATGCAGCACATACAGCAATGTGTGATGCTGTCAATTATGCGGTCTATGAGTTCGGTAGGAAGTGAGAGCCATTGCTCTTGCAAAGCAGTTGAAAGCGCGGCTAGGGTCCTAGGAGGAGGATTGAGAGCAGCTATACGTCGTTCTAAAGCATCCCAAACATGATCGATAGGATACAGGTCCGTTGATCGATCAGGCCACTCCATGCGCTGAATTGTTTCCTGCTCAAGATAAGTATCCCCGATGCGAGCCCTGTGAGGTCTCGCGTTATCGTCCTGTAGCACGAAGGCATCACTTATTGCCCCACCATAAAGGCGCACATAAGCATCAATGATGTCATCTCTATAGGTGTGAGCATTCACATTTCCACGGGGAAAGACAAGGAGGTCTATGCGTCCACCCAAAGAGATACCACCCCAAACACAGACCCTGCCTGATCCGTATGCATTTCTTTCACGGACGTGTGATGGATGAAAACGAGTTCCAGGTTCTCTCCAAATCAAAATACGCTTACTGTCGCTTTGGATGCTAAACCTGGATGTAAAGAGAACAGCCCTCCATTGATTACGCCTCCAGTGGACATGTTGACATGCCCACTGCAAATGTTCCAGCCTATAGCGTGACGTGGGCGGGACGCAAATGGCTGGTCGCCTCTCAAAAATGCCGTCCTTCGGTGGCCGTCCTTTGCTGAACCTCCTGGATGCCGAATCCGGGGTTAGAAATTGTTGCCAAAGTCTATGAACCACAGACGGACTCACATTTAGCCATCTGGCCACTTCTGTCTCACTTTGTCCTGCCTCTAGTCTCCCAATAGCTCGCAGTATATAATAGCTTCCCCAATAGCTCCCAATATCGCAGTTCTTCGGTCAAATGATGCCTGGAGGTCATTGTTACAATTTGGCTATGCCAGATGTCTAATCTCAGCCTCGTAGATACAATTGCCGCCTTGATGTGAGACATGCACTTTTATGCTCCTTGCAAATGACGTATTCCGTCTGCAGCACCACTATTTTGGATAATGTAGTGTTGTTCAGCACCGTTTACTTAAAAACATATTCCAATTTTAAACAGATTGGCCTAGTTTTGAACGTGATATCCGTCTTTTTCTGATTTTTCCTTAATTTTTGATAACTAACGTATCTTAAAATGCGAAGAACCGAAAAATCTTTTGATACAATTACATTAGCAGACATAATAAAATGTTTGAGAACCCTTTCTTTGATAATTTTTGTATCTACCTTTGATATTTGTAGTATTGTTATATATAATAGTAAAATATGTATATTCCCAGCAGTAAAGTCCAAACAGAACAAGATAATTAAAGACCGTTTTTTATATCACAATAGCCTATTCAGTTGAATTTGACTTCACCTGCAGGAAGAAGTTCTGTCAAGCTGGTCTGAGATCTCATATTTTTTTTCAAGGATCTTGCAAAAGTGACCGTTTCTAAGCTAAAGGATGCAAAATAAATGTTATGATTCAAATAAGAAATTAGGATTAGGTGAGAACAGGAAATAATGGACGGTTTCGGAGCCGATTGAAAGTTTTCCTCAATAGGACCTCAGCAGTAAAGTCCAAACAGAACAAGATAATTAAAGACCGTTTTTTATATCACAATAGCCTATTCAGTTGAATTTGACTTCACCTGCAGGAAGAAGTTCTGTCAAGCTGGTCTGAGATCTCATATTTTTTTTCAAGGATCTTGCAAAAGTGACCGTTTCTAAGCTAAAGGATGCAAAATAAATGTTATGATTCAAATAAGAAATTAGGATTAGGTGAGAACAGGAAATAATGGACGGTTTCGGAGCCGATTAAAAGTTTTCCTCAATAGGACCTCAGCAGTAAAGTCCAAACAGAACAAGATAATTAAAGACCGTTTTTTATATCACAATAGCCTATTCAGTTGAATTTGACTTCACCTGCAGGAAGAAGTTCTGTCAAGCTGGTCTGAGATCTCATATTTTTTTTCAAGGATCTTGCAAAAGTGACCGTTTCTAAGCTAAAGGATGCAAAATAAATGTTATGATTCAAATAAGAAATTAGGATTAGGTGAGAACAGGAAATAATGGACGGTTTCGGAGCCGATTGAAAGTTTTCCTCAATAGGACCTCAGCAGTAAAGTCCAAACAGAACAAGATAATTAAAGACCGTTTTTTATATCACAATAGCCTATTCAGTTGAATTTGACGTCACCTGCAGGAAGAAGTTCTGTCAAGCTGGTCTGAGATCTCATATTTTTTTTCAAGGATCTTGCAAAAGTGACCGTTTCTAAGCTAAAGGATGCAAAATAAATGTTATGATTCAAATAAGAAATTAGGATTAGGTGAGAACAGGAAATAATGGACGGTTTCGGAGCCGATTGAAAGTTTTCCTCAATAGGACCTGCAGTTATATCAGCAAGTTAAGAAGCAAAAGAATTATTCTTTTTAATATATATCTAAACTCTATTCCTCATTTTATAATCTAAAATAATTAGTTTAGTAATCTAAAATGAGGAACCCTTAAACTGATGCAGATTTTAACAAATAAGAATGAACCTAATATTTATGAAACACCAGAAAAATACAGAGGAATATTAAATTTCTTTGATAGAAAAACGATTCATTTTCATAATTATTACCATTGTTTAAAACAAAAGATATGCTAATTGTGGCATACATTAGAGAACAAGGTACAAGCATCTGACGATCTGAATGAAACCATTTTATTCCACGACATTTCCTTTGGGCGGTTACATACGATAAATGCTACTTTCGCACTGAATAACTCCCTTTTCTAAAATATATCCTAGTAACAATTCTCGTCATGTCTAATAGTCTTTAAGCTTTATATCTGTTTATTCTCTCTCAACTATTTTTCTCTTTCTGACATTTTAATCTAAAGCTTTTACCATCGGTATTCACCTCATTTCTATTTCAAGACACATTCCTTACTTAATCAATAACTTCAGTCGGGAAAGATAAGATGTCGGGGATGTAGGAAGGAAAAGGGCCCTGTAACACGTTTTATATATAAATAAATAACTATATATATATATATATATATATATATATATATATATATATATATATATATTCTACATGCTATACAGTAAAAGAATAAACAATTATGGCTATTGTTTATTCTGTTACTGTACATTTATAGCTATTGTAATGCTGATCAAGAAAAGTTTGACTGTGGAGCTATAGAAAAAAAATTTTTATTTAGCTATTTATTTTTCAATGAAAAGAGGACGCAAAGAACGGTAGTTTGAACATTTTTTGTGTCAGCTAAGATAAATAAAAAATAACCATTTATAATCCTGAAGAAATAGGGCCGTGGCGGCCATGTGGTACAGCTCGCTGGTTTTCGGTGCTGAGGATGCTCAGATCGAATCCTGGTGAAGAGCCACTAAAATGCCTCCGTTTGTATCGTCCCTTCATAGGGGGCAATGTTGGTCCACCTGTATGGCGCCCCCATAATAAAGTGGCCAGCAAAACTGCGGTGAATTATAGGCGAATGTCTTCGCGACAAGTGCCTCCGCATTGAAAAGAAAAAAAAATCATGAAGAAAGTACAAATAACGTTATAAGTGGACATAAACAAAACAATAATTATGAACACAAACAGCTTTGCCCTGTTAGATTTACACCTACGTCAGCGTTATATTAATGTATTTGGTTCATATAATTCAGATTCATAAAAAATATTCTGTATTGAAAAAATTATATTATTGTTTGAATTCACTGAGTGTGTAGTTACATGTTTTTACAATAAAGAGAGTATGTGATCGTATGTGTATGTGTTTAAATATATGTATCAGAGTAGTAAAAACACGGGTTTTATTCAAAAGTAAAACACGATTTTTTTCACTCTAGGTGATTACTTGTTGATTCCAACTTAAAACAATACCAAAACAACGTGCGTATTTTTTGTAATAGACTAAGCAGAATGTCATATTAAGAAATTTTATCCCCTCTAAATATATACAGCAGTTGACAAAATTATTTCTTTCACCCATTAATTTAGAGATAATGCCATCAAAACATCAAATGACACATCTATTTATACCAACTAAAAGACTGGAAAATTGTTTAAAATTAACAACTTTATAAGTTCTAATTTAAACTCGTATATTTATGTGGCTCTGATACGCACTAAAAATTATTATAATTTACTTGAATAAATACCGTATTAGTACTAACGGGATAAATAACCTTGAAAATGACGTTACTCCAGTTTTAACACTTCCCATTTTTCTTTGCTTCACCCATTTTCCTTGAAGTTTATTCCATCATTTATCAAAAAGTCATCATCAAATAAATTTCAAAATAAATGTACAGGCAGTTCAATTATTCCACACGTTTCTGGGTTTTTTTTGAGGCACTCTGGTATTTTTAGGTGTCTTTTAGAGGAATACAGTTCCTCATTGCAAACATAAAAATTAAGACCGTGTTCAAATTCGCCCAAATTTCAAGCAATGAGACGCATGTCCTCCTTTGGCTCAACAAATAAATCTTAACCTTCTGTGAAATTTTAGATATTAATCGCTCTAAAAAATATTTGATGTGAAAGTTTTGAGAAACAGAAAAAAAAGTCACCACTTTATCTCGGTGTCATTGGGCCATTGAAATACGATGACATGTAGGATGAACTCCTCAAGTGTCGTGGATATTCTATTTTGATTCGTCTGAGAAAATAAGCCGTCTCCAATCAATTTTGCATCCCTGTCGCATATTCTTTGGTCCATTTTAGTCCTATGCCTTTGGTTTATTTTACTTTTTTGTCAACAAGAGTGTTTTAACAGAACGGCGAGCAAATAATATATATTTCTTTCGTGGTGACGTAAAATTCTAGGACATTTATGGCGTATTGTACAGCTTTACCATCAGACTTCAGTAAAACAGATATAACACAGTGGTAAGTTAGTAGTATTGTTTCAAAATTTCATATTAAGCTGTTGTGAAGATCTTTTTTCTCACTCTAGCACTTTGGGCATTAATGCCATCGGTTTCTCTCCACTTCCTTGACAATCTTGCTTTTGTCGACTGGTGAAAAGGTTTCAGCTATAGCTTATGTGGAATAAACTCACCGATATAGATTAGTGGAAATAGCTTTGTGATTACTACTTCCCTGTGTTGATCTTTCTTCTCAATTTCTCCGTTTTTGGATACACGGGTAGCAGTTAATATTTCATAAATTTTTATCTTCTCTATAACTGAAGTTCTGATTACTGGTACAATGATACATAATTTATGTTATATAATTCGGCTACCTGATGCCCAACACACACACTCTCTGACACTAAATAACCCCCTTCGGACTTCTGTATATTTTGCCTTATAAATAGGTTATTATTTGTTACCTTATATTGTATAATCTCTAACCAATATATTGTGTTCGTAAATTTATGCATTTTATGCACTTTAATATTGCTCACAATATTAAAGTATAATAATACTCACATTTTTAATCTCTCTGAAAATTAGATTCAATCACCAATCATTTGATCTTGGGATAATCAGAATTTTGAATGTTTGCTCATCTTTTCTTTCCCTTATATATATATATCCCTTATATATATATATATATATATATATATATATATATATATATATCCATATTCCCTTTTATATATATATCCCCCAATAATAATACTCACATTTTTAATCTCTCTGAAAAATAGATTCAATCACCAATCATTTTATCTTGGGATAATCAGAATTTTGAATGTTTGCTCATCTTTTCTTTCCCTTATATCGATGTGAATAAATTTATCCTCTTCTTTCAACTACTAAAAACAGACAGGCATTTGATTTCTGAGATTTCTGAAATCTTCTCGACTCACAACGTTTTGGTCTTTAACCACCCAGAAAGTTTTAATAACGAAGTCCTACATATCATCATACGATAAAACTAAACACACTTACTTGTGGTTAATAAACTGTCATTAACATTCATATAAGAAGACATCGAATAGATATGCTTACAGAACAAAATATATTGAACCTGAAAAGAAATATAAATAAAAACAGCTTATGTTAGTTGATGTGTGCTGAATCTTTCAGATACGGGAAAGTTTTGTTATGGTATGACTATTGTATAAGTTTTGCTTATCAGGAGGTTTACTAAAACAGACCGGCGAACGTGTATCATTCTTTATTCTCTATTTTCTCAGGTTCTGTCATTTCAAAAACAAAAATATTCTAACAATTGATATCTCCAGCAAACAATCTCTCTTAGAATCTCATTAAATGCCAAAAATGAAGAAATAACTATAATTTTTTAGGTGCTGAACTTACTAGTCATCACATATCTATCTGTTATATGTCAAAATCTAGCTACCTTTGCTTTCTCATCCATACGTATGGCACTATCTATAATTAAACAAACGTGCTGTTAGCTGCCCTTTCTTTATTATTTTTTATTACTTTGGTTTCAAATCTGTATTGGAGTGGCATACAACGTTAATATTTATGTAAAGATCAGATATAATCTATAGATATATAACAGTTCAGTAACTGACTGATTGACTGACAGACAACGCACAGACCAAACCGCTGGACCTAAAGGGCTGAATTTTTTCATGGCGATTCTTCTTATAGTGTAGGGGTGCACTAAGAAAGGACTTTGAAAAATTCTTCTTAGATTTTTTAAATTAAATTTTTAAGCTGTTTTTGTAGCATTTTTTAAAGTTTGCATTTAAAATAATAAACTGAGGGTTATAAACTTTATATCACAAGAAAGATCATACAAATTCCTTTAAAATGAAATCTTTTTCAAATCTTTACCTCCATTTTCTGATTTTTCGTGAATTTTTCAAGATTAAGTTTTAGAATTTCATTTATTAAATACTGATCACGTGGCTTCTTTTCTTTTTGTGATACATTAAACCAATGTATCGTCACGTGCATGACAACGGAATAAATTGACAAAAAAATATTAAAATACGGTAAAAGATAAAATTCAACTACTAGATTAATGGAGATGGAAGTTTTTAAGAATTTAATTCAAATTAGTATGTTTCATGGATATTAAACATACAAATTATTTGCATAAATTGACCGTTGTATTTAATTTGTTCTACATTATTTTGTCTATAAAAAATATCCGTTACGATTTTTTATATTATAAATATAATTTTGAAATTATAAATATATTTATAATTTTTGAATTTATAAATATATTTTTGGGGTTTTTTGGCATTAATTGCATACATTGACCATTGTACATTGACTATTTATAATTTTTGAATTTATAAATATATTTTTGGGTTTTTTTGCATTAATTGCATACATTGACCATTGTATTTAATTTGAATGTACTCCGTAGCGAAGCACGGGTATTCAGCTAGTTTCATACGAGACTTATTAATCATACATTTGTTTTCATAGCTCTTCATTTTTTTTTCTAAATGTTTGAACTAGTCATTAGAAAATTAAATTTTCTATCGTTGCATAAGAAGAAAGGTACTTAAATTCTAGGTTGTTCTGTAATCAAATGTGATCTCTTGAAAATTCTTAAAAGATGCAATTTAAATTGACAAAATTTCCTGAAATTTTGCATGTGATGGAGAGCAATTATTAAAGTTAGAAAGGAAATTTTTAATTTTTAACAGACCTTCATATGCTAATCTCTTTGCAATGAGATTCAATATTTCCCCGAATAATTAAGTTTATTATGATTCTTCAATCTTGTAAATGCAGAGCATTAAATACGAATTATTAAAGTTTTTTTTTTAATAACGCGGCTGGCACATTGTCTCGAATTATTAATGTGTAAATGAAGATTGCATTGGCTGTTTCCGTTTTTACCATCCTTAGTTTGAATTCCTATTGTATGTAAACATCAGCTGGCTAGCATCTCCAGCTGTTGCTACCTTTTTTTCTGTGATATAAGAGAAAGAAAGAAACCAATCTATTTGTAATTAATATTTACAACAGACGATTAGCTGCATTTCTGAGATTTTGTTACATAGTTTTCTTTCAGAGGGTATTTGAAAATCAACTCACTTGTAATTCCATTTATTGTTACATTGTTTACACTGTTTCATTTGCTGCAAAATAGGATAGAGGTGTACCTTTCATTCAAATAAATCTTTACTTAGGGCTTAAGCAGGATTTAGGGGACGTAATGTATATTTACAGATATAGTAAATATTAAAATTTCACTGGCCCATTTTTTCTATCAGTAGATAATTATCGTTATTTATATATATGTTCATGAGCAAGTGTGCATGGATATGTTATTTTCATAAACAGAAATATCGTATGTTAGCCAATTAAAAATTATTGGGATTTCATTTCGGAAAATATTGTTTTTAACACATATAATAATCATACTTTATGTTGCTATTAATTTAATATGGATTTACGAGAACCAAAGTAGGTATAGCTTTCATTGTCAACATTTTACGGCAATGCACAATACTTATATGATGTGGGCAATGCATCAAAGCATTCTATAAACCATTATCCCGTAGATCTCAACAGGAAAGACTTGTCATTTGTCTTATAGAGCCATTGCCCCGGATGGTACTAAAGAGGGTTTTTGTGTTCTATTATGCGTACGACGCTTGAGGTCATCAAAATACTCCTTTTGATTTAGAACAGTACTCTAAGCTGGCCGTAGATCAATGCCACATTATATTTTGAAAATTATAGTCAAGCACTCACAACGCGAAGACAGGGAACTCATATGTGTTGATTGTGAAACAAACTTCCATGATACTAAGATATTTTTTGGTTAAGACGAAGCGTTCGTAATGTCAGTATAAGCTTAAGAGATTCATGTTTTTTGGTATATTAACAGGGCTAAATCAAATAGATTAACCCCTTTCCAATATGAAGCCTCCACCGACAGAGGCAGATTTAAAAGTTTAGCGGCCCTTAGGACAAATTTCTTTTCCTCCCACCGATTCATTTGAAGGTAATAAAAAGATTCAATTATTATTTATTAAAACAATATTGACTATTTTTATTTTACAAGTCAATTTTTTTTGTTTACGAATATTTTCGATAAGTTAAGAAAATCACAAGGTATAAATATTTTTTTATTTACGAGGCTGCGATCCCTAGGCCACGGCCTAGTTGGCCTAATCCCAAATCCACCACTGTCTACCAAACTCAACAATTGGATGAGCAATTTCCAAATGTTGGCCTTTTCTAAATACACTAAGTAGTGACGGTGAATATCATGGGATATGACAATAGCGTCAAGGCCAAGGGCAGGAGGAATGAAAATTACGGGGCGAAGAAAAATAATTGCAAAATATAAGAAAGAAAAGGGGAAAGGAAGCAACAGGCTGGCAACAAAAGAGAAGGGGAGAAAAGCCAACAATAAACCGAAACTACTACAGATAGAAGATTGGGGTCGAAGGAAGAAATAAAAGTATAAGAAAAAAGTTCTGCATAATGAGTTGCAACGAAAGAAGAAAAGAGAAAGGGAAGACATAAATTTATGATGGTTATAAAACGGACCACCATGCTCGGTGTTGATCTGAGCATGGGAAAAGTTAAGGAAGTGGGAAAATTTTATAAATCCCGCCCTGATGCTCATTGGTGAAAAGGGGATTGAGAAGAGTAGGCAGCCACGGACGAATTGCGATGACATGGGAATAATATGGCCAATGGAATTGGAAAAGGTGGGGCCAGAATTAATAAGAGAAAAAGAATATGAAAAAAGATATAAGAGGCAAAAAAGGAGAGTAGTTAGAAGTTCGAGACAGAAGTAGTATCAACCTAGAGAGTATATACGAAGCACACCCGATAATAGTTATGTAAGCCGTGGGTTATGCAAAAAGAGCCCGAGGAAGAGAGTGCCCCAGTTTCCTGTACCGAGTGTCTACAATGATTGAAGGAGCCCTGTACTCTACGAAGAGAGTGCCCCAGTTTCCTGTACCGAGTTCTTACAACGATTGAAAGAACCATGTACCCCACGATGAATGTGCCCTAGTTCCAGTGCGGTGAGAGTACAACGAAGTTCGTCATTGCGAAAGGCCAGATGCCCATAAAGGTGATCCAGTAATCATTTGTAAAGGTACCGACCTTTGGTTTCCTCTTCATATTGTACCGTCATTGCTTCTCATAGCGTAGGCATCAATAACTTAATATACAGTGCTATGCTGAAGTAATCTGATAATGGAAGTTAACGGATAATAAATGATAATTCCTAAAAACGATTTTGTTAATATAATGTGATGAATTGAATATGATCCAATATTAGTTATTGATTAAGAATATATTTTGAACAACATATGCATTGATGATAATGAGTAATTAAGGTTCATGAATCAAGTAATAATTAGTGATAACATTTGGTGAGCATAGAATGCGTAATAAGAGTTATTGTATCATATTTATGTTGTGTGTCAATTTCATAAATCAGTTTATCATTCTAAACCAGAGTAGTTCTTGGCTTTTAGGATCAGAACGCAATTATAATTCAATACATGCAATGTACTAACCACATCTTGATACATCATTAATCATAAATCATTCAAACTGAAATCGATTAATTCAAAATAATTATTATTTATTTAATTAAGCCATACTTTCACTGTCAAAGTGAACATGAATTAATGAAAGATAGAAAGAAAATGAAACGTTATATGAAAAACGTGACACAAACTTGTTACAGATTTCGGATAATTATATACATATAAACAAACAAACAAACAAAGAAACAAACAGACAAACACACACACACACACACACACACACATATATATATATATATATATATATATATATATATATATATATATATATATATATATATATACAGTACTGTGTGGTTTTTAGCTAGAAAAATGCTTATTTTTATGCATTAAATTATAAAATAGTATTACTTTATTTAGTGCAACAACTTGCTTTCTCAAAGATACTTCAAAACAGCCGGCAGAATCATTTAGACATTTATTTAGAGTTTTTTATCCTCGTTATAGCGATAAAAGGCGAGTTTTATCTATGTATTTATCAACGACGTCGCTTGATTTTTTTCTGCAGCAGCAAGTTTTATTTTTTTCTCCGGATATTTTTTACAGGTAAAAAAAATCTAGTGTTCAAACCATATAATTACAGTAAACCTAGCTGTTAATGTATAAGAGATACGTGCCACATCTAAGTAAAAAAGTATAAGTGCTCTAAATAATTAAACTCAGCACGCTTCTTATTTATTAGCACAAATTTATTTATCTTAAGAAAACGATACATTTTAACATAATAGAAAATGCTCCTTCATTCAAATGTTTTATTTAAATATATCCGAAAAATGTTCATTGTATTCAAAAGAAACGCATTCATGTAATTAAATTATTCAATTTGGAAATGAGTAATTATATTGTATTCTATGAGCTGTTTAAATTAGTAATAATGGAATGTTTTTTCTTAAAGTTTCCATTTCTTGGACCAGATTTTAGTTAATGTGTGTATTTCCAACAGAAGAATACATCTTTTACGGGATGAAAACTCTTTAACTGGTTAAACTCAAGTGCAAATTTTTTTTCTCATTTTTAAATGCTATATTCTGTTATCAATTTTTAAAACTGATTATTTAAACATTGCTTGTGAGAATTATAGATTACCAAAATTGTGAAAACTGACTTCATTGCTTAATCACCACTTTTAGAAATGTTAGCTTTAATTGGTTTAGATATATTTTAGAACACAATGTCACTGAAAATTAAACACCCAGGTGAATTTTAATTAGAAAAAAGACTTTTAAAACATTAAAACCCCTTGTACCATTATTATAATTCCTCTTTATTGGTTGATATGCACAATCTGTTCTATTTCTTGCCTATTTTCAATATATATATATATATATATATATATAGATAGATAGATAGATAGATATACATATACAGGTAACCCTCTTATAACGTGGTAGATAGGTTCCTACGAAATGCCGTGTTGTGTGAAACCGTGTTATATGAGACCCAGAGACAGTTCAAAGAAGGGGGGTTACGTTCTGAAAAGTATTAATTTTATTTTTTAATTCCATATAAGAAACATACTTTTTATTAAAAATATAAATGTATGTATAACACGAAACGAAAAGAAACAAAAAAATATTATTTTCATTTAATGCGACTTTAATAAATTACTTCCTCATCACTGCTCAGTACGATCAAACGAGAACGTTTTTTCGATTGAACGATATCCTCTTCACTTTCAGAACCTCTTTCTTCATTTAGATTCTTTGCACCTTCTATCCTCTTTAAAAAATCTGTAATTTTTGTTTATTTGCTGGTTCTTACAAGGTCATTGTAGATTCACGGTATAGAGATATTCAATTTTACAGCTCCCATTTGTATTTTCGGCTTCTTTCAGAGGAAGGGTCTGCATTCAGGAAAAATGATTCAATATTTTCAGCTAAGCTTAGGCCTTCTTGTAATTTTATAGAGTTATAAATGAATAAATTATAATTTATCTGTAAATTTTCATGTAAAGCCACTGTAACATATTCCCGTACTTGGTGTCAAAGCCGACACGCTAGGTAACGTCACACCGGTTATGTATATTGATCAAACTTTGTTACACTTATAACAATTTATTTGGAATATTCTGGATTAAAATATTTCACGATTAGGTCGTGTTCTGGAACATCAATTAAACACTAGTAATGTCCGTTGAAGTCTGTGAACGCACGTTGAGGATAGTCCACTCTGCTGGCTTTATGCACTGTCACTGCAGATCGTCGATCAGGCCTTCAGGGAATTAGGCTCTAATCGCAGAAGTATCACTGTTGTAAGAAACTGATTCCCCTCGTCGTAACCGGCTGGATTGAGGCAAAGTCGAACTCCAAGCGTAATCGATCTATTTATCACAGAGTAGTGGACAGCTCGTCCGACACACTCTCACTAAAGAAGCTAGCTGCTTCGAAAATATAGAAGATCAAGCTTTGATCTTTAAACGACCCATCTCAGAGAGAAAGAAAAAGGTCTTCACACTCCGGAGGTCTCAACCTCAGAAAACAGAATCGGGATCGGCCTAGGATCTCGATCAGATCCATCATCAAACTCAGTCTCCGACTCTCCCGACTCTCCGACTCTCCGTAAAAATCCCCTGCATCGGGTTTTAAAACTTTTTTCCCTGGCGGGATCTCTAACAAAACTGCTCCTTGAATCTGGGCTCTGATAGGCCCTTCTTTTTGGCCCGTGTGCAAAAGATACCTGTTTTCAGATCGTAATCGCACCGGTGGATCATTACTGCATCTCGTCAAGAGGAGGATCCACTATTGTGTTCTAATGTCTAGCCGCCGAGACATCGTGGCGACTCGCTATTGTAAGTCGCTCCTCACCTGCGTGTCGAACGGTTGATTCTTTTGTACGCCATCCTTCGCTCACGGGAAAATATTGCATCCTCGAAGTTCGCCAGTGTGCTTACTCCGTTTCAAGCCGCGGTTAATAAATTTTCTGGGTCTTAAGGAGGAAAAATGTCACACCACTGTAGTTCATTATTCCTCCCCGTCATTATTTTAAGGTAATTTTGTTTTTAAATGTGTTAAACAAAAATCATGTTATCTAGTGCTATAGAAGTACAATGTTGTGCAAAGGTTTTCGCATTTTTTTATCGTGTTAGAGCGAAACCGTGTTGTAAGATACCGTGCTGTAGGAGGACTACCTGTATATATATATATATATATATATATATATATATATATATATATATATATATATATATATACACTCATGGACAAAAAAATTAGCGCACCAAGAAATAATTGCGGGATCGTAACGAAACTTGCAATGAAGGTACATGTCGGGGAGATATGCAAATGATTAGAAATGAGCGTGATTGCGCATTACGTATAGCCGGTAGAGGGCGTTGAACATCGTACTCTGTGGAGTATAAAACAGGTAACCAAAGCGTGTTTGAGTGTGCTGAATCATTTACAAAGAAAGAGCTGAGATAGACATGCCATTACGCCGTGTTCGAAGACAATATAATCAGTTGTCGCAGTTTGAGAGGGGGAGAATCGTCGGGATGATGGAAGCTGGGTAGTCAGCTAGGCGAGTAGCTCGTCAATTAGGCCGCTCTGATTGTGTTGTGAGGAGGTGTTGGGACCAGTGGACCCGAGAGATGTCATGTACACGAAGACCAGGCTCAGGACGCCCTCGACAGACCAGTCGTCGAGAAGACCGCCACATCATAAGAAATGCAGGCGTACAGCCAACTGCTTCATCGGCGGCCATCCAGGCACAGGTAGCACCTTCACTAGGGGCCTCTGTGTCTTCTCGAACCATACGAAGGCGCCTGGCTGAAGGACAGTTGGTATCGCGGCGCCCATTACGTGTGCTGCCCTTGACGCCCACCCATCGACGCCTCCGTTTGGAGTTTTGCCGCGCACGAGGAAACTGGACTGCAGCGGAATGGAACCAGGTCGTCTTTACCGACGAATCCAGATTCAATCTCGGCAGTGATGACAATCGTGTTCGTGTGTGGAGAGCCCGTGGTGAACGCTTCAATCCTGCCTTTGCTGTACAGCGACACATCGCTCCCACAGCTGGTGTGATAGTATGGGGTGCCATTGCCTACAATACACGGTCACCCCTAGTATTGTTCCTTGGCACCATGACAGCCCAGCGGTATGTTCATGAAATCCTGCAACCACATGTGTTGCCACTCATGCAACGGCTCCCAGGAGCCATTTTTCAACAAGACAATGCTCGGCCTCATACGGCAAGGGTGTCACAAGACTGTCTCCGCACTGTTACTACCCTTCCTTGGCCTGCCCGATCCCCAGATTTGTCTCCAATCGAGCATATCTGGGATCATTTGGGACGACGAGTTGGGCATCCCACGAGTTTGAACGAACTGGAGGCAAGGTTACAGAAAATATGGAACGAAATGTCTCAAGACATCATACAGAACTTGTATGACTCAATGCCCGATCGTATCGTATCGTGAAATTCGCGCTAGAGGGGGTCCAACGGAGTATTAACTCCTCCGTTCTTTTGCCTTTTTCTCTGAAATAAATTATCCTTTTTCTTTGATTTTCTTATCATTTACTTATATCAAAGTAGTCATTACGTATGTAAAATTTCGTTTCATTTTGACGACTCCTTCTTGTTGCGCTAATTTTTTTGTCCATGAGTGTATATATATATATATATATATATATATATATATATATATATATATATATATATACTAGCATTATTGCCCGGCGTTGCCCGGGTAGATATATAGATATAAAATTTTTCATGCATTCGATCAAAAAAATACTGGGCTGCACTCCCCGCTCTTCATGTTAATCTGACTAGACAGATTGCGCTTAGTGCGTTTCTACTGAAATGATATACAAACAATAAGAAAGAAAGAAACTTTGAGGTGTTTAGTGTTTAAATTGATTTTAGTCAACAAACTTTCTTAAAATCCCGGGCAACGTCGGTCCGTCGGGGGGGGGGGGGGGGGAATTTTTTCTTCTGCCTGCGACTGTTTGCAGGACGTGGGAAACGTACCCACAAAATTTAAATAGCTTTATTCGTTGTTTTTTTAGTATTTCATTCTTTGACAATGATTGCTTAAGGGAGCGTGTCCCTAAACCCACCGGCTAGACGAGCGAAGCACGGCTAAGTAAATTTGACATTTTTACTTTTCAGATTTTAGTGCTACAATGATGAAAGGCTGAAATTCTGAGATGTGTATAACATTTCACATATATTTTTTCTGTTATTTATACTCTGTTAATTTTTAAATTGATTTTGGTTAACAAACAATTATAAATCCCGGGCATCGCCGGGTACTTTATCTAGTATGTATATATATATATATATATATATATATATATATATATATATATCTTACTATTAACAGCTGAAGGTAAACAAATGTTAGTTTGTCAGTCAGCAGACACGGGGACGGGCTAATCTCGCGAACCGAGCATAGCAGGATATCGCGACTGGTACCGATATACGTGGACGGCCGAGACGCGTGCACTGATGCTATCCTCAACTTTCAAAACTTTAAACTTTTTTAATTATTGAATTAAAACCGCCGAATTCAATACAAGAGTAGAGCAGAAACAGCTGACATTCCGGGTGGGCCAGCTCCTTTCCGTTTCGCAAATTTCCACTATTTTCATGCATGCAAAATTCAATTTTTAAGTCCTCCAATCGACAAATTTTTTATTTCCATGTGTTTTACAAATCTTCATCTTTAAGGATATACACATTTTTATAAATTTAAAAATGTTTTTCATTGCAAACGAAGTCTTTTCCCCAAAGCAGTTTTCCGAATTTCACAATTTTGATGGACAAATATTTCGGTTTTCTGCACCTATTAATGTCAATTTTCCGATTTATCGGCATTTGCTAGATGTTCAGTTTCCAATATATACCAAATACATTCAATAAAAAAAAAGTTTTTATTCTAAAAGAGCGTACTTTCAAAACTCACTTTTAACTGAATGTCGAGTTCGTAATTTATCGACTTATTATTTTACTCACTAATAATTCTAGCAAGTTCGTGAAATTTGTTTCTAATTAATGAGCAACTGATAGGATTCTTCCACCACCAATTTTGTATTCCTCAAAACTGTCTTTCTATTTTTTAAGCACTTTTTCCACCCGAGATTAATATTTACATTCGGCTTTACCGCGATACACCTGCCATCTTTTTCAACTGCCCGTGTGCTGTCGTGGCACAGTGCTATCGCGCTGACCTGGTAAACCCTACGAAGCTCCTTTGTAGAAGCTCCTTTGTAGCTTCGACCGTATGCAAATGGCCGTATGCAAAATAACTGCATCTTATTTGTGATTTATTTACGTTTGTTTTCCTGTTTATTCCTACGTTACGTGTTCGGTCCTAGGTGGTGCTGCATTTTCCAATTTTCCTTATTTTGGTGTTTTATGTTTCCCCCCTGCGGAACTATGCAATCATCTTATTACGAATTGTTTGACCCTGCATATGGCCTTTTTTTTCTTTTATTATGCGAACTTTCCACCTTGTTTGCTGAGGGTCGTAACTTTATAATTAATATAATAATTTTTCCGTAACTTTATAATTTATATCAACTTATTTTCTTTAAATTTTTTAATTCTTCATTTTAAACTCAATTTATTTAATCTTAATATATTTCTAATTTTTAAATTTATCTTACCCTTCTACTTTTTGAAGGTTTTAAACTTAATTTATATACTAATGTAACTGGTAACTTTAAATTTAATTTAACTTAATAATTTTTTCTATTGAGCACATATGCATTGATAATAAGCATCTTGCGACAGGAGTTAAAGTCAATAGACCCAGGAACTCTACTCTTCAAAAGAAATTCTGCTCAGTTACCAAAACGAAAAAATATTAGTTGAGAACGAGTCTGAGAACGAGTCATTTAATAATTGAAATCCAGAAATAATTTTAAAGTACCAGAAATAATTTTAGTTTTAGGAAATGAGAAGTTGGAACCTTTAGAATTTTTTCTAATTGAATGAATTTCTTTTTTGTCTAAAAAGCAAAATTTGAAAACGGAAATTTGAAAGAATTATTTCAAAAGCCAAAAGCTGAAATTTGAGAAAGAAAAATTTTAGATTATTATTTCGTTTTTTAAAAATTCTAATATATTTTTAAAAGTGATTAAACGGTTTTTAATCTTTAAGAAATTAAACTATTTCATTTTAAATCGAAAAAGCAACACATCGGGTTGCCACTCAGCTAGTATATATATATATATATATATATATATATATATATATACAATATATATATATATATATATACATATATATATATATATATATATATATATATATATATATATATATATATATAAGGAGGCTGTTCGCTCATTTTTTAGACGATTTTGGTAAGCGGTAATAAAAAATCGTTTGCTGCAAAAGAAATAATTGCAATTGTACTATGTTTTTAAAAGTCAAAATTTTCGTCTGCTGCTTGAAAGTTTGTTTTTATTCAAAATGGCGTTTTTAACAAAGCAGTGGTTCGAAGGCTACATTTATGCTCTTTCCGAAGAGAAATATGCATACTCCGTTACCAAAAACGACGTGAGAGTCATGGTTTTGTGATATCTAAAGCGTCGATAGGTAATATCGTCAGAAAGAAAGGAAAAAACGTCAAATTGGAGCCTCAAGTGGGACAAAAATTCCAAACAATTATCCAAGGAAAAAACGGACATCTTCGACTATTGCAAAGGTACGTTGTTTAATGTTAAAAGAAAATCCCCCTAGTCAAAGGACAGTTGCAAAATCATTAAAATGCTCGGTGTCCACTGTAAACAAAATGATAAACGTTGATTTAAATCTTAAGAAAGCGAAAAAACGCAATGTGCATCGTCTCCTTCCAAATCATATCACTGAAAGAAGGACACGCTGCAGAATTCTATATGAGAAACACTTATCCAAAGAAAAATGGAAAACAATTGTCACAATAGATGAATCATGGGTGTATTTAAATGACTGCAACAAAAAAAGAGCCATTTATTATCATAAAAAGGGAGAAAAAAATTTAAGTACATGGTTCAAAGAATCGAAAGAAAGTTTTTATAAGGGATTCATGATTGTTGTTGGTTTTTCTTATAATGGCAAGTTAAAAATAAAGAGAGTGGAAAAAAAGTCAAGATTAACTCCAAATACTATCAGGAACATATTTTATCGCCAATTTTTCTGAATGAAATACCATCGCTTTACCCACAGTGCCATCAATCTGTGAGACTCCATCAGGACAAAGCTAGCAGTCACACATCAAAATCCACTGTAAATTTCCTAAAAGAAATGGAACAAAAAACTGGTATCAAGGCCATACCCTTCACTGATATCCCTACTAAATCTCCCGATGTATCACCTATGGATTTTTGTGCTTTCGGACTTTTAAAATATGCATTATTCAAACGTCGTCCCAAAACCCTTACAGGACTCTGGAAAGCTGTTCGGGAGGAATGGGATAGAATACCTCTTCTGACATTTCAAAAGGCATTATTATCCTGGAAATTGCGGTGTCGAAAGATAGTTCAGAATAAGGGATGTCAAATAGAACATTTAAAACACAAAAATTTTATGTAATTTAGTTTTGTGAATACAATATACATCGTCAAAAAATTGTGAACAGCCTCTGTATATATTTGTATTTTCCTCATGCGTTAAACTAAACATAAATTTCCCTGATCCATTTTTACCTCTATGCTAGAGCTGATACCTCTATTTCAGGGGTCGGCAACCATTATTACTAGGAGGGCATATTTCAGATATGCGGAAGTCCGGCGGGCACAGTTGGATTTATATGAGGAGGGGGGGGGTTAATATTTAAACATGAAAATATTATTACGAGATTTATTTTTTATACATAAATTAAAATTATAATTTAAACAAAGCTATCTCAAAATTGATAATTAATGCGATATTGGACATTGCAAATCTGCGCCCAACTCGTTGTATTGTGGCACATAAGTTGAATTCCCAGGCATTGGTCCAAATGCGTGTCAGTGAGGCTTGATCGGTAGTTTGATTTTAAATATTTAATATTGGAAAACAAAGATTCCTAAGCATATGTCGACGCGCAAAGAGAGTTCAATTTCAGGGCACATTTTCTCAACAATAGGAAGCTAAATTCAGCTTCACTAAATTCAGAATTTTTCTTCGTTATGATGTGATTTTAATTCAATGTTATTTCTTGCATTTATAATTTCCAACTTTAAGTCATCTTTATTGGAAATATCAAAATATGTTGTGATTTTATCAGTCACATCTTCCTCTGTATGACAGAAATGATCAATAAGAAACGTCTTGAATGCCACCAATTCGTAGAATTCTTCCAATCTGGTCTTAAATTCTTCCAGTAAGGAATCAAAATGTTTGGTAAACTGATAGGTTGTAGCATTTCCATCGCAATAATTTTTTGTCACCATTTTTAAATTTGGGAAATGTGATAAATTATATTTCTCGATATGCGATTTCTATAGCGCCAATTTAGCTTTAAATGCACTTATCGTACTATCACAGAAGTAAGGGAAGAGAGACGCTGTCGGGAGATCAGACTGGTCAGTTTTTGATTTTTATGGTTTTACGATTTTTGATTAATTTTACTAAAATTATTCATTAAAACTACGAGGATTTATTGTTGAAATATCTAAAATTTTTAGATATATGAACTGAGGGCACCTAGTTGCCGACCCCCGCTCTATTTCACCCCCGCTCTTTATTTCACAGATTTCTGAAGGATTTATAGAGAAAAAATCTTGAAAATTGGATATCAGTAAGTTTATACCTAAAAATTCAAAATATACTCTCATTTTATTTCATAGTTTGGGACGGTAGAGTTCCAGAATGGGGATCGAACACTGTCGTCTCACCTTGACTTCAGCATTATACAAACGGAACTATATCCGCTATAAGATATGTATACCTATCAATCTTTAATATAGTACGTTAATAGCTTGTCTAAATGTTTAAAATTGGCCTGATTTAGACCAAAACTGACAAATTTGCACACGAAAGGAATTTTTCTGTGGAAAATATGAATACAAATCTAAATAGTCTACAATTTAATTACGTTTAGCGAAAGCACGCAATAAAACTATCTGAGAATGTTGAAGTCGAGAACAGACTACAATGAATTATTACTATGTGTCAAACGTGGTTCAAATAGTGTTATCAATATGTGGCGCGAAGAAAATGATAATAAGAATAATTATGGAAAATAAGCTACCAGCCATAAATAAGAAACCCTGTTAAATATAAATTAAGACGCTACTTAACTTATCGGAAGTGAATGATAAATTATAAGTAATTCCAAAATTTATCTATGTGTTTTTAATTAGCATAAGAATTTACTGCGAAATATGAATAATGATATATTTCCAGCTTTAATACAATGTATATAAAATAATATTAAAGGATGAGAAGAATAACTGCTTTTCATCAAAATTTTTTAAAAATCATTATTTTAATTATTGCTAAATATTTAAAGTAAAATATAAATATATAGGAAATTACTTGGAATTGGATTATACAAGTCATGAATAGTGGTTAAAATATACTATACCATTTACACGGAAAAATCATGAAATTCCTGTAGAGATGCTGTGGTGGATATTGATACCTAGCTCTATCCGGTTATACAGATCACAGTGGTTGGATGATATATAGTCGCGGGGATTGTACAAGGCAAGATAAGATATTTGACTTCTTTTTCGTACTCTTCAAACCAATACTTGATAGACTTAGCTGAATGTATAGAGAGAATATCATCCTGGAGAACGTCATCTCTTGCAAGAAACAATGTTTGCACCATAGGATGGACAACTGAGCTAAAATTTAGACATAGTCGTTCCCATTCAATCTCACTTTGAGGGTTTCAATAGGGCCTGAAGAAAACCACGAGAGGCCATTCCAAACCCTCATATATCTACCTCCATGATTAGCAGTTGAGATGAGACAGCCAGAATGACTCTTTTGTAGGTATTATCCAGACATACGCACGTCTTGTTGCGAAGAACAATGTGAACAATGATTCGTCGGACCAAATGCCCTTTTTCGACATATTGCTCGAGCAGGATTTGCAACCGTGGTACCATTGTGGACGATATTTTGTATTGCCATCTATAACAAGTTGTTTCGGAATAGCTACTCTTCCGTAAATCCTTTGATTGGGAAGTTCCCTTCTACATCTAATGGTTAATATCGGAACATGCAGATGCAGATTGAGCTCTTCGGTCAATTTGGCAGCAGTAGTTTTCTTTCTTCATGTCACAATCGCTTCAATACCTCGTCCGTCTCTTTCACTCAGCTCTTCGTTTGAGTTCTCTATGCTGTTTGACAAAGGATGTTTTTCCGTGCACTCTGTATGCTAACATGACTTTCTATACCATATTTCGTAAAACACCCACTAGCCTGGAGATTGCTGTAAGAGATACTCCAATTTAAACGCCATCCAACAATTTGCCATTTTCGCAAGATCTGCAAGGTTTGACATTTTACGCTGTTCTCCCCAAAAGCAAGATTCCCTTAGCTTCATTACTGCTACCTGAGAATAGAAAAATACATACACTATATTATTTAAAAAAATACTGGTGTCCAGACTTGATTTTAAGGAATACAAAGCACATTCATAAACACCAGTAATATTGATAGGTGTTTCCATTATTTTGATAACCACCTGTATATATATATATATATATATATATAGAGAGAGAGAGAGAGAGAGAGAAACAGATAACGATTTTGAGAGATGAGAGATGTATTCAAAGTCTTCTCCTCTGAAGCAATTTATATTAAAAATATCTAGTAATTTTTTTGTTAGTTATACTGTATTTTCGCTGATTTCAATTTTATCCATAATTTAATTTTTAAGATTTCGTACATACTTTTGTTTCAGTCTTTTATCAGCCATGTTTTTCTTGATCTTAGTACGCAAAAAATTGAAGGTCATAAGAATGCGTCTCTCATTTCGGCAAATGGCGTTCAAAATTTTACTTGGTATCCTTTCGGAAATCCTCCAGGCGAGGGGAACCATTCTACCAACGTTAATCTTGTGCTCTGCTATAAAGTTTATAGGTTTAGTGTGGTCGTGGCAGTAATATCTTCAAATAAATTTACAACTATAAAACATCTTTTTATTATTCCCTCATTTATCTCTGAGTCATAATGTAAATCAGAACGCCAGCGTTTTAATTCATCAAAATCGCTTTCACTTGTGCTTAAACTTACTCGAGCTATGTAGTTAATTTGCCAAATATACTCTGTGAATTCCTGAAGATTGGACTCGTCTTAATAACCCCAAAAAGGATATCATCTCACGTCCTTCATAGAGTACTCAAGATAGAATCATTTAAGGATAGATATATTAATTAATAAGAGAGAACTGCACTAACAAAAAAGTAACTTATAGGTTAATCCATGATACTTAAAAACGCCCATAAACATACATTGTGTGTGTGTATTGATATAATTTCCTTTTCAAAAATTAAATGATGATATCAGAAAATTTTAATCATTTAGTGGTTTCAAACCATTGCATACACTCTTGCAACAATATATTTTCTTTCAATCTTTAAGTTAACGCTTTTCTTTCAGTAATTTTGGTTTTAATATTATAAAAATGTTGTTCTATTTATTGTTTTTAGGTATTTAAGTATAAAATGGTTTTGGTTTTAATATTAAAGGGGAATTAAAAATGGCTTACAAAATGAGGATGAAATTTCTTAGAAAAATTATTAATGGGACAGATCTCATTGAATATTTAACACAGGATGGTATGTCAGAATAAGTGTTCAGTGAATTTGAAAGTGAATACTTTGACTATTAATAGACTGCGAATGTAATTTAGTTTTCAATTACGGAGATTAAACCATTTAGTGACATGATTACTCTTATTTAATATTTGTTTTGATACTTTCCATATTCATTATAGTTATAAATGTGATGTTATGCTGAAGTAAAATGAAAGAAACACATCTCTGAATTGAATCTTAAAAAGATTTAATTTATCGTTATCAATTTATTTCATTTCCCTCTGCAAATTATTGTTCTCGTAACAATGTTTCTTAAACGTTTTATCAATTAATGTATTTAAATGATTAAGCAAAAGAAGGAACAAATGAATTTTCTGTAGTTTTATAATAATGACAAACAAACTATTCTATAGTCAATAAATACCTAAGCACTTTTCAAACCCTAGAATTCAAAATAAAAGTCATTTCGTTACGGCTTCATTGTAATTGAATTCTCTACTGTGAACAGCTCCTTTATCAAAATGTAATTCTTTCCCGCAGGTTTTGAAATACAAATAAAGTAACCTTTAAGTCTTATTTCATAAAAAAATTAACTTGTTCTAAGGGAAGAATGTTTCCTTCAATAAAAATTTGTAAAATGGGAATTCTCTTAAACAGAGTTCAAGATTTTTAAAGAATACTAATTTCCTTACAGATCATTTTATTTGATAAAATGTTATTTAGGGGATCACATTACCAAAATATTTCTCCTCGAAAATTGTATTTTAGACTTTCGAGTAGAAATTGGACTTTCAGTAAAATTAATGTCGTAAAATTTAATTACAAGCGCAATGGTGAAACGAGGTAAGGTAATATTTCATTAGCCATTAAGAATTACCATTTCAATATTTTATGAATAAGGGAACATAGTAAATTTAAAAGGAAAGGAAAAAAGAAAAGATATCTGAATGACAATAACAAAATTTCATTTCCTATCACGAAAATGTATATCCCAAAACTTGTAAAAGGCAATTTTTTGATATTCTGGAAAGTGTATCTTACATTTGATTATTCTGTATACTTCAGGGGAATATATGATTTTCTCTTCCTTGAGATAACTCTAATATAAAATAGTGCGCATGATTTGAATGATGTATAAATGTAAAAGATGTAAAAAAGTTTTACTCGATATCCTTTGCCAAACTTCAACTACGCATACATCTTATTGATGATTTGTCTTTTTCTCTTTGTAGTCTCTGCGGTAGGAATTTCCCAAAATTTTCCTTGCAAAAACACTTGACTAATTAGAAATTCCGTGACCTTATCTTCTAGTAGTAACGTTTGAACGAGTCGTTTTTCTACGTCCAATCTAATGTTATCAATCTGTTCATGTATTTATTTATTTGTTTGATTATGTTTATGTTATACGTAAACACCAATGACTGACAATTAGAAATCATATTGATGAATGACATCATTTACTTCAGTGCTAAAAGTGAATTCGGTATAACGGATCATGATGTTAAAAATATCTGGGGTTTCTGCTTCTGTGCGTGAATCTGCCATGCGAAGTGTTAGAACCATGACCCCCCTCCCCCACACACCATTATTATTATGAATTTATAACTATAAATATATTTTTTCAGCAGGTTCTACTTCAAAAGTGCCTTTTTTCCATTAAGGATTAAATAATCCAATATTGCACTTGAGAGAAAATGTCTCATTATTATTACAAAGCAGTCAGCATCATTCATTTCTTACGGAAACGCTACATGTTAAAGCTCATCCGTAAATGTTTGTAAGTCTTTGTCCGCAAGGAACTTGAACTGAAGCAGGATTGTAGTAGATGAGCTTGTACCAAAGTAACGGTTCCATCAACAGGAAAGTTTATGGCCGATGTTATGTGGGACTCCCACTGTCGTGTCTGTCGCGTCATCCCTTTTTGTCTTGACCCTGCTACTCTCTTCTCAAGGAGGGGTAGGGCAATGACCCAGGCTCGATAAGGGATTCGAGATTGTTGACGGTGCCCCGTCCAGAAGGCAGAGGGTCGTCAGATACTGGGGTGACCCACGCGAGAGAAGGCGTGTGGTTTTTTTTTTTTAGTCTGCGGTTGTTGGCTCTAGAGAGAGTCGGGCAGATCAGAGTAAAGTGCGTGGGTGTATTGAGACCTAGAAGACGCACTAGACCTTGTTAGATAGCAGTCAGAATCTAGATGATTGACCTAGTTACATTTTTCTATATAATACTGCAAAATAAATTTGTAGATAAATTAGTATTGTGTTTGTGCTTGCAAAAGAAAATAAAACTTTGAATATTCACTGGTGTGGTACTGAACTCTGTGACGTTAATTGTGTGAAAATTTACTTGTGTACCATTGCAAGCGTCGATTACGAAACGAACCAAAAGTGACCCGTAGAAGTGAAGAGGGTTCGACACCCACGATTTAATCTTTATTGACTACTCGAAAATGGGTAAGAAAATCCCTATAGAGTGCTAAGCATCTTTACTGGATCGTTTCAATAATGAAATTAAGACAAAAAAGTCCTATATAATTGGGAAAATGCATTTCCATCATGACAATGCTCCGGCTTATTCATATGCGATTATGGCGTCAAAATTGATAGAATTACGCTATGAAGTTCCCCACCACCCTCCGTAGTGTCCAAATTTGGCCCACTCGGACTACTACTTGTTCCAAAATATGAAAAACAATGCTTACAGTGCCAATATTTGCAGGAAATTCCTAGGTTACAAGCGAAAGATAAGTGCTTATTCTGCAGAGTTGGATAAGTCTTACTTTATATGGGACTAGCTGAAAACCCGCGCTTCGCTACGGAGTACAATACAACGGTCAATGTATGCAATTAATGCCATATATATATATATATATATATATATATATATATATATATATATATATATATTTATAATAAATACGACGATCAATATATGCAATTGATGTAGAAAAATATATATATTTATAAAAAAATCGTAAGGGATATTTTTATAGACACAATAATGTCCAATCGTCTGCCGCATTAGCAAGAAAAAAAAAATTTTTTGTCTATTTAGTTGTTATGCACGTGACGATAAATTTATTTAAAGTACCAGAAAAGAAATCACGTGATCAGCATTTAATAAATTAAATTCTAAAAATGAATCTTTAAAAATTCACCAAAAATCAGAAAATGAAGGTAAAGATTCGAAAAAGATTTCATTTTAAAGGAATTTTTATGATCTTTCTCGCGATATAAAGTTTATAACCCTCAAATTATTATTTTAAATACAAACTTAAAATAAGTTTAAAAAAAGGCGTAAAAATTTAATTTAAAAAAATGTAAGAAGAATTTTTCAAAAATGTTCTTAGTGCACCCCTACACTATCAGAAGAATCGCCATGCAAAATTTCAGCCCTTTAGTCCAGCGGTTTGGTCTGTGCGTTGTATGTCAGTCAGTCAGTCAGTGAGTCAGTTACTGCACTGTTTTATATATAAGAAATGAAAACTTAAAAAATATAAAAAAAGCAAGCCATTTGCAATATTTTTGCTTGGGCTTATCAAACAACCACCATCTTCTGTTTAATTATAAATAATGATTTAAAAATTATATATTTAAACTTTAAATGCAATACAAAACTTACTTCAAGGATCTGTTTCTTGCCAAATTTTCATTCTGAGGATGTTTATTTTTTTTTATTTAGCTTGTAAAGCAGTTTAACGATTAATTTGATCTACTGCTTTTTCATCATAATCCTCATGAATAATTTCTACATCAGAAAAGTCATTATTCATTTCAGAAACATTAATAGCCATTTTACTGATATCGCCTACACCTGCGGTAACCAATGTGTTGCACCTGTGCCACTTGTAGCTTGGGAGCTCTCCTGAAGTGGTCCACCATTCATTTTCTATAGGAAAAAAAATCTGAAAATTCTCTGAAATCTAAAATATTTTTTAGAGGTTTTATATTGGTGGGTTTTCAAAGGTCTTCTCAAATGAATTGGAATTCACACTCAACAGCTGATCGTAAAATGAAACATTTCTTATACAATTTCAGGCGAAATAAGAAATAAATTAATTTAAGACTATAACCAATAACTAGTACATGTTTATGCTCACTAAACATAAAAAAATTAAAATATTGTTGCCTTTTTAAAACTTGTACCACTGTGATTTTTCGTATTTCCAATTTCGTTGATTTTTAAACATTTTCTGTGCTTTAAATATAGTTAAAAATAATTTTAAGTATTTAATTCTGTGTTTCAAATAAAATTAGAATTACTTCTATGTTAAAAACAACTTCAAAAATGCTTGCTTTTTCTGCACTTCATAATTATTATATTAAATTCAAGTTATTTTCTATAGTATTTTTTCATTGTGGCATGTTGAATTTTCATATTGTTTTGATTTGACACATACACTATAAAAGTTGGTCACCACCTGTCTAGACAAATGCCATACTCGTCACAAGTAGTCTAATATGAATCATAAAAATATACGCAATATTTTTTTTTTATTTCTGCTGCCAAAATAGTTTTCTCTTTCTATTTTTAAATAGAAGGTGAAAGAAAATTTAATACTCAGTATTTCATAAAATTCTTTAAAAATTTATCCGAAACCCAACTTCTAATTTCTCGAATACCCAATATCTATTTTAATGGATGTCTATAAAATGAACCTTAACAAAGTAGGTATGAAATGCTTGCATCAATGTTGCACATAGTAAGAGTAAAACATTTTAAAATCTTTTACTGCTTTAAACATCGCTTAAAATTCAAGTAAATGGCTAAAATTTAATTCTTACTAGGAGATGGTAATTCACCATCTTAACTCAAATACTTAGTCTTCTTGCAAAGAAATGTAGCATTTGCTTACCTCCGAACAGATAGAAAATTCTTGGAATTATCCTTTAAGACGAAGTACAGTTACCTACAAGAACAAATATGTTTAACATGATTAAGGGCACAATATTCTTTTAAAAAAACTATTTAATTTCCTTTGTTTTAGTCCCTTCTTTAAGTCTGTCATAATCAAGTAACTCAAACCGTTCTTACGATAGTAAGATAGATGGGTACAATATTTTTATAATTTAACTGTCTGTGCGTACATTTCTGTGCATGTGTTATTTCATCAATTGGATGAAATTATTCATCGTTTTTTCATCTTTATCAGAATGTACCTAAAATTCCTTGCGAGGTATCACTGTGAAATCTTGAAAAACTTTCTTTGTACTCTTTTCAGAAAATTGCCATTAGGATGTTTGAAAAATTTTTAAATGTTTTCTTCAAAGCAAAATTGAAATTCTAAAATACCATTTTTTGCATTTTAATGTGATAAAAAAATTTCAAATAAAACTTTTATAAATACCGAAGCCACGATTTTAAGAATTCATTCCTATGCGCAATAATGAAAAAAATTATACAAACAGAAAATTGGTCGTGCAGATATATCAAAAGCTAAAGTCACTTTATTTTAAAACATTTTAACAAAATTTCAAAATTTGTGAAGCATTGATTACATGTATAGTGCGCATTGAATAAAGCCACATCTGCGCAAATAAATATTTATTATAAAATGAGCTTAAGTAAGAAATGAAGTTTTGTGGGACATAACCCCTTAGTATCATGTTGAGATAAAGTGCAACATCCATGTCACGAAAGAACTCAAGAGTACATAAATATACAGGAATGCTAGAAAAATTGGGATGCATGTTTGCTACCTGGTAGGCCCATTTCTGGATCATAGAACTGTAGAATCATGACCGTACATGGACTCCACGAGCATCTGAAGAAGTTTGTAGAAAAGATTTCTGAAGAAGTCTGTAGAGAAGGTCTGATGTGCAGTCTTCAATTCTGTAATATTCCTAGGTAACATATCTCTGCTTTGAACGGATCATTGCTCAACATCCAATATATGTTTAATGACATTGAAAACAGGTAAACAAAGGGGACTTTCATGCTCCAAAACTCGGATGAGTGTTCCTTAAATCCTAATTTGGCGGCTATGTGGTGGCACATTGTCTTGGTGGAAAACGTCGAACCCATCACAGTGAACGCATGACATGAATGGCTGTAACACATCTGAAAGGATGTTAACATAGCGTTCACCGGTCAGAGAAGTTGCCCATACATGAGAGGTCATAACACCTACCTACTCAATACACCCCATACCATTATTGAGGCATTACCCTCCTGTAAAGTCCGTTGTTGACTTGATGGATTCATTGATTTATGGCATGTTCTTCACACGCCGGCCCATCCATCTGGACAAATCAGTTGGAAACGACACTCCACAGACTAGACTACTCGTGTCTAGGCTTCAAGTGTTCAGTGGCGGTGTTCATTAGCTCATATGAGGAGCAGAGCTATGTTTTGTGAGGAAAGCAAAGGATTTGAGTTGGGCGTCCTCTGTTAAAGCCCATATCATACAGTGAACGTTTTATAGTCCTCACGATGATGATAGTAGGTATCCTAGCAATGAATTTTGATGTTATTTGCGCCACTGTTGCACTCCTTTCACCTAAAATAATTCATGACGGAAGCAACGGATCACGATCTTCCAGTTTTTTAATGGCCCCACTTCTGCAGTTGTTCGATGTTCGATGTTCGATATTTTACCGGAATTCTTGTATTCGAGATATACCCTTCAAATGGTCGAACTGGAAAATATATCTTTGCCTGCAACTCCGAAATGCTATGAGCAATCTTACGAGAACCGACAATCGTATTCCATTGAAATTCGCTTAACTCATGATCACCTGCCATTCTCATTGCGCAATTAACTCTTAAACTCCCACAGATGTCCATCGCTATATACACTGCTTGCGGACGAAATCACAGAAATGAAAGTGTTTATTGTCACACGTTTCGAACAGAATCGTCTAGCACTTCAGTGTGTGTGTATGGTTGTATATAGTATATACATATATATATATATATATATATATATATATATATATATATATATATATATATATATATATATATATATATATATATATATGTACATATAATATATATATATACACTCAAGAGCCAAAACATTATGACCACCCCTAAATTTTGCAATGAATTAGCCTGCATGACGTGGAAGGCACGTGATCAGGTGGAAGTGGTATTTAACTGCTGCTGGAGAGTCTGAAGAATCATTCTTTCACTTACTTCTGTGTGTGATGGGAAAGGCTGCGGATCTAAGCGACTTTGATAGAGGGCAGATTGTAATGGCTCGAAGGCTCGGAACAAGCATTTCCGAAACTGCACGACTCGTGGGTTGTTCGCGACCTACAGTTGTTAGTACTTATGCAAAATGGATGAATGACGGTGAAACCAGCAGTAGACGACATGGTGTTGGACGTCCACACGCTATCAAAGAAAAAGGTCGTCGGAGACTGTCTCGCATGGTGAAGCAAAACCGGAGCCAGACAGTGGCTTAGCTGACAGCCCAATACAATGCAGGGCCAAGTAGAATAGTATCGCAGCACACTGTTCAGCGGACACTGTTGGATATGGGGCTACGCAGCAAACGTCCCACTCGTGTGCCTTTGCTGACCAAGCATCCTCGCCAACTGCACCTGCGCTGGGCCAGAGAACATCGCGACTGGTCCATGGATCAGTGGGAGAGAGTTGCCTGGTCAGATGAATCACGGTTTGCCATTCATCACGCCGATGGCCGTGTCAGGATACGCCATCTTCCAGGCGATTTGTTGCTCCCTCAATGTACAGTAGGTCATACACAGGCCGGTGGTGGAGGTTTTATGCTTTGGGGGACGTTCTCTTGGGCGTCTCTGGGACCCGTGGTTGTGGTAGAGCAGACCATGAATGCTACAGGGTATCTGAACATCATTGCGGACCAGTTGCACCCTTACATGGCCTCTGTTTTTCCAGCTGGAAACGGAATGTTCCAACAGGACAACGCCCCGTGTCACAAGGCTAAAATTGTGTTGGAGTGGTTCCAGGAACATGATGCTGAATTCCAGTTAATGTCCTGGCCGCCTAACTCACCGGATCTAAATCCGATAGAACACATTTGGGATGTCATGGGACGGCAGCTCAGAGTTCAAAGACCACCAATTCGCAATATCTCGGATTTGCGTGACCGTTGCTTAAACATCTGGTACAATCTGTCTCCGGCCATCTACCAAGGACTTGTGGCATCCATGCTAAGGCGGGTTGAAGTTGTGTTGCGCGCCAAAGGTGGGCCAACTCGTTATTGACAGGTGGTCATAATGTTTTGACTCTTGAGTGTATATATATATATATACATACAGTGGCTCCCAAAAGTGTTCGTACACTTACGAATTTCAATGAAATAGGGGTCTATTCATTAATTAAAATGAATATTTCAGAATGGGTATTTCATAATAAGATCTATAATCTATTCTTAACAAAACTACATGAAATATTTTGAAAACATAGTAAAACTTTATTTTTAAGAAACCAGTAATCAAAAAGTAACAAAAACTTTATCTCAGAAAAGTCATCGTACACTGAAATATTTTCGGATAAATTCATAATTAAAATTATCGTCTGGCGCTTTATTTTTATTTGTGAATTGTGGTGGCATTTAAAATATCGTTTTGCTTTAATTTTTGCTTGCCTACTCCGTAATATTCTATGTATTTTTTAAAAATGGCTCGTAGTCGTAAAGAAGCAACAAACAGCATTCGAAAATTGATTATTTTTCATCATAGTTGTGGTAAATGAGTTCGCAATATTGCTAAATTACTTAATTTATCCCATTCTACTGTGCAGTATGTGAAAAAACGCTTTAAAGAAGAAAATTAGATCGAAAACAAGGTAAGAAAAGGCCGTCCGGCAAAGTTAACAAAACGTGATCAGAGATTTATAATTAGAAAGTTTGTGAAAAATTCACGTTTGAGTGCTGTAAAAGTTTCTGCAGAATTCAATGAAACATTTTCTACTTCAATTTCACCTGAAATTTTTTGACGAGTTCTCAGAACAGCTGGATTACATGGGCGTTCTGCCCATTGAAAATTTTTTGTGAGTGAGAAAAACAGAAAATTTAGGCTTCCCTTCGCACTATCAATGATAAATAAGACCGAAACCTATTGGAATAATGTCTTATTTGCCGATGAACATTTTTGGTGCTGATGGACGTATAATTGTATGGAGACGAAAAAAATGAGAAACTTAATCCCAATAACTTAGTAGGAAAAGTTAAGCATGCCGGTGGAGGTATCCTTGTGTGGGGGTGCATGTCAACATCAGGACTAGTAAATTTGGTATTTATTGACGACATAATGAATCATGCTGTGTTTATAAATATTTTAAGAGATAATTTAAAATTATCAGCTCAAAATTTGGGTATTGAAAACAACTTTGTTTTTTATCAAGATAACGATCCTAAGCACTCGGCTCTCAACGTTCGCCTCAGGTGTCTCTATAATTGTCCACAAGTTTTGAAAACACCACCTCAGTCGCCAGATTTAAACCCAATAGAACATATTTAGAGAGAACTGGAGGTTCGAGTACGAAAACACGACATTCACACGAAAAGCGAACTAAAAACAATTATGATGGAAGAATGGATGAACATTGATGCAAAAATTACAAAAGAACTAAAGCTATCTATTCCCAGATGTTTAAAAACTGTTTGTGGATGCTACAGGATATCCTACTAAATATTAATTTAACGAAAAATTAGAATATTTACTAATATGTAGAGATTTTTTACAAGTGTACGATGACTTTTGTGACAAAGTTTTTGTTACTTTTTGATTATTGGTTTCTTAAAAATAAAGCTTTACTAAGTTTTCACAATTTTTCATGTAGTTTTGTTAAGAATAGATTATAGATCTTATTATTAAATACCCATTCTGAAATATTCATTTTAATCAATGGATAGACAACTATTTCATTGAAAATCGTAAGTGTACAAACACTTTTGGGAGCCACTGTATATATATATATATATAATCTCTAGCTGACCAGGTTTGCGTTTCCGGTCATATATTCCTATGTTATTCTGTTTTTTCTTTTAGTTTTCCACCTCCTCCAGAAAAATGCGATAATACGCCATCTAGTGGGGTTGGTAAGAGGTATGGTCCGATTAAGTAAACAGCGCCCTAGAGCGTGAGGTTTGTGTTTCCGGTCATACATTCATATGTGATTATTACTCGTCTTGATGCCTACTATCACTCCTCTAAATTTGTCGGTCGAACTTCGGACCACCCTCCTTATATATATATATATATATATATATATGTATATATATATATATATATATATATATATATATATATATATATATATATATATATATATATATATATATATATATATATATATATTTATATATATATATATATATATATATATATATATATATATATATATATATATATATATACACTGAAGTGCCACTGAATTAGGGATTCTACCTAGTAACGAGTTGGGCCTCCTCTGGCCTTGATAACGGCTGCCACACGACGAGGCATAGATTCAACAAGTTTCTGGAAACGTTCCACGGGAATGGCTTGCCAAATATTGGCTAAAGCTGTCCATAATTCAGTAAGGTTCTTTGGTGCTGTGTGATGGCCTTTCACGCCTTGTTCCAAAACATCCCCAAAATGCTCAATAGGATTTAAGTCTGGGCTTCTAGGTGGCCAATTCATGACAGAGAAGTCAAAGGAATGCTCATCCAATCAGCCAGTAGCCAACCGGGACTTGTGAGAGATACAGTTGTCTTGCTGGAAAACTCCATTACCGTGCGGATAACAGAACAGCATAAACGGATGGAGGTGATCACCCAGCAACTCTACGTACCGAATTGCATTGAGGGAGGTTGGTACACGCACCAAAGATCCCAAACTGTGCCACGCTAAAACACCCCAGACCATGACTGAGCCACCATGCCCTTGTACAGTTCCAGCCAGGCATGCAGGATACATGGCTTCATGAGCCTGACGCCATATTCCCAGCCTCCCGTCGGCGTTAAGTAGTCGGAAACGAGACTCATCACTCCATGCTACTCGTTTCCAGTCCTCTACACTCCAGTCTCTGTGCTCTCTTGCCCAGGCAAGACGTGCAGCCCGATGGCGAGTACAGAGCAATGGTACTCTCGTAGGTCGACGGCTCCCGAAACCCATACGGTGAAGTGAGCGTTGCACAGTCCGTTTACTGACTGTACGACTGACACCGTCATCAAACTGGGTGGTAATTTGAGCTAATGTTTGACTTCGCTGGCTACGTACAATACTCCTGAGCCGTCTCTCACCACGCACTGTCAAGGCTAATTGTCCTTTGCAGTTTGCCCGATCGCTAGTTTTTTTTTCCACCATCCATGTATTCTTGGTATACTCTTGACACTGTCGACCTTGAAAATCCTAGCTGTCTGACGATTTCGGAAATTAATTGCCCATGCGTCGCGCACCTACGATTTGTCCGCGATCGAAGGCATCTAAATCAGGCAGTTTACCCATACTGGCAATTCGAACAACTAATTCAGAACAACCACAATACGCTCTATATATGCAGTTACCACAGCGCCCTCACTTGCGCATACATGAGGCGCAGCGCTACACAATTTGCATAGGCTTTGCTATCCCTAATTCAGTGGCACTTCAGTGTATATATATATATATATATATATATATATATATATATATATATATATATATATATATATATATATATATATATATATATATATATATGTATGTATGTATGTATGTATGTATATACTATGTATGTATGGGGGTTGCGTGTGTGTATGAACTAAAGTAGTCTTGAAATTATTTCATACATTGGTTGATGGTTGGATATTTCTTTTTTATCTAATGTATTTATAATAAAAAATGTTCTATACTATAATCCCAATAGACATTTTGCATGAAATAAAAATAGGGGATAAATTTAAACTTTCTTGTTAAAGTATTGATTATTCCATATCATAATTTCTAAAACTTAGTTTTTCACTTTGTGAGTATTTATTCTTACCGGGATGTTTTGAGATATGTAGCAGGTTTTACAAAATTCGGGGAACTTCTGTGCTGACAATTAGAAAATAGCGATAATTCTTTAATATTAGCATATATGTGAGTATTGTATTTACAATGGAAGTTAGAAAAAAATCTTGAAATTGTTTCAAATTCTTTTCTTTTTTTCTTTATAATTTCAAATCTGCAAGTCCTCTAGAAAGTTTTCTCTGTTTTCCTTGCTTCCGATATTTCAAAATAGATTTCACATTCTCAGTAAGTCTTTAACTTTTACGGACAGAGAAGAAAAGCTATTTTACAATTCAAATTACTTTTAATTTTTATGACACAATATTCTTGTGTACCCTTTTGCATTATTCATACCACACTTCTTTGTAAACAAATTTGGTTGATTATGAATACAGTTATTTCGAAAGAAATTCTGTACGTGTTGGAAAAGAATAAAATAAATAATGTACATCTTAATTTATTAAAATTTTACATCTGCATATATATTGGTTTATTATAAATTTTTCAATGTATTAAATATAGTAAATATGTAAAAGTAAATTCTTAAATTTCTTTATTTTTGTATCAACTTGCTGCAAAATTATCACCTCTGGTGTTTTACAAATCAATTGAAATTGTGCTTAATCAACAAAATTAATTTTTTTTTTAAATTTCTAATGCAGAAATATGGTAAATTTTAATAAATAATTTGCAATGGGAAAGGAGCGTTGGGATATTTAAAGAATATAAATAATTGTGCGTAAACAAAGTATTTATAATATTCATACAACGTGAGTTATAAAATTGCAAAATATCGAAGAAATGAAAAACTAAATATTTAGTTGTGATATCAATGCGATTCTTTATGAATGTGTTGCTAATATTTGAAAATTTTAATACACTAGAAGTATGTCTTAATAGATGACATTCTGAAATTAATAAAGCCTGAAACAATCCTTATTGTATTTCCCACCTGCATTTATCTACGTATTACTAAAAACAATATTTAGCTCTTCATCTAAATGAAGTTGATTCAATACATTTATTAAATACCTTCTACAGAGACGCCTTTCACCTTAAGGGGATGATGGACATTACAAAACGATTTTTGAAATTTTTACCACAGAGATATAAAATTTTGCATATAAATTCATTAAAGTATAACTATATCAAGCATCTTGTAAAATTTTATAAATATTTTTAATTTTTTTGTATTGTAAAAATTTAAATTATTATTATTATTTAATGCTCTTTGCGATCCAGTTTTGAACTTTCCTACATAATTTTGTTTTTATATTGCTTATAGATACATTTTTAACAGATTTATGCATTAATTTGGGTTTTTGTTGAAAAGATAATTTTTAGGAAATATTTTTATGATGGTACTCAGAATTTTCGTAAAATGTGTGTGCTTTTCTACACTAAAGTTAAACTTTGAGAATTTAAATGGTTTCGAAACCGGAAATGGATGCATAACTTGATTTTAATGCAGTAGAGCAGTCTTTATTATAAATTTTATAAAATTTCGTCAAAAATTATGACGCAAGGAGTTTTTCAAAGACTTATAAATCTGGAAATTACTCATTTTGAGAAAAAGCCATTCAATAGATGTTTTTTCACCTACCTTTAATACTTACTTTTCTAAAACCACCAAGTTTTTATTTTACTTTTAACTACATATTTTAAATTCATTTTATTCCAATATTTACATATTTTAAAAATATTAATACACCAAAAAACAAATTCCAATTTTTGTTCGATTTTTGATAATTTGAAAGTCCACCATTCCTTAAACTTATATTGGACACTTATATTTCCCTTAAATCCTTAATTCTTTCCTAAAACTGTAAAAAAACTTATTAATATGCATAATTAAACAAATGAAACATTCATTGATTAAATAAATAATCCAACATAGATAGATAAAAATAACACGAATAATACTTTTATTTATTCATTGATTAAACTAATTCATTAAACAAATGAAAGTTTCTACTCTATCTCTATGATGTGGCATTTCTTGTTTTTATCCTAACAAATAAATTCAAAGAACAATTCTATTTTCATTTGAAAGAGATATCGAACTGAACGTCTATTTGTTAGAAAAAAGGTAGTTGAAACATGAAATAGGAAAATTCGAAAATTTCAAGATTGCTATATTTGATAACACAAGGTGAAATTGTATTAAGTAACACAAGTTGATTTTCTCAATGAGGCTGCATGTATTTAAAGTTTCCAATTAAATGGTGACTCTTTGGAGTACCTCCAAAAATGGGTATATAAAAAAAGAAAATATACATGCATACATACAAACAAATACATGCACACACACATATATATATATTGTCACGTAGACGGATCGAGTGATTAACACAGAGAGCACAATTTAAAGAAACGAGACTTTTATTCACAGAAAGCGAGTTAACATGCTCCCAGCTGAAACCTAACTGACTTTCCAACAGCTTGAGGGAAGACTTTTTATACACTAAAGAACTTTCTAGAATTATTTAAATTAAGATGATTAACATATTTTGTACTTTCCCGAAGCTTCGAGAAAGCGAACATGAATTAACTTAAAAAGAACATGAAATACTTTCGACAGTCCGTCTCGGGACTCGAACCGTCGACCTTCTGAATTGGAGCCCAGTGCTTTAGCCGTTCGGCCACGCCGTCGCTTGTAAATATGACATATATATATATATATATATATATATATATATATATATATATATATATATATATATATATATATATATATATATATATATATATATATATGTATATATATATACATATATATATATATATATATATATCTATATATATGTATACATACCGATTTCTCCACTGCCGGGCCGGTGCCTTAGGTCAGTATCGGATCCGTCACGGAAGTGTCCTTTCGCCCGCGACTACCCCGTTGAGTGCCGGGGAGCTTCCAGTAACAATGAAGCTATCAGGCATCCGACTGCGAACTGTGAGACAACCGCAAGGTACCCGTCGATTCGGACATAAAGCCGCACCATTGCCGGGGGGTGACGTGCCGGTTACGGGAGCAATAATTCGTGTCGACAGGCCGTCAAATACCCATCTCGCAACCAGCAAAACGCCGTCGATCAAGGCTACTTGCCAGTACTGGGCAGCAATTGGAACACGACAGTTTTTCAAATTTTTTTGTAGAACCCTTCCTTTCACATGCTTTTTATTTTTATTAATGAGATTGTTTATAATAACACTACTTCTGATATATATCAGATGATATATATCTAAAGATATCAGATGTTATATATATATATATATATATATATATATATATATATATATATATATATATATATATAATACTTGATATATATAACATCTGATATCTACCCTTACACTTTATTTCTTTTTTTTTTTGTGGCTCTACATGTATAACGAGTATTAATATTTTTAACTTTTCCCTTTTTCTCGTGTATTTTCAGGTAATAGTAAATATTTATCTGTTCTATCACCTAAAATTTTTGTTCAGAATAATCCCTGAAAATCAGGAATTACGCAATTGTATAATCTTAATTTATATAATTTATTTGAAAATGATTAAAAATTAAAATTGAATGAAATTTAATGTTTTATAAATTTTATTCAGTTAATTTTTAGTAGTTGACAAGTGAAAAATTTTTTCATAGTTTTGCATATCAAAGAATGATTCATTGTTAAAGCTTAGCTGTTCAAGAAACATTTTGTTTTGAGAAATCTTCAAATAAATCTTGATAAGTTTATTCTTTGGTGATAAAAAGTAATAATATTTTGTCATCCTACAGTCTTATTATATTGCTGAATATGATAAGACTAAAAATGAAACATACCTCTCGGTCATTGTCCAGTGACGGTATATTAAAAAAAATGTTGAAAATGAAGAAAATCCCACACAGTCGAGCAGCGGAGAGATAGCAAATATTCAACCATGTAGAGAACTGAAGACAGTAACTGTGTCGAAATATAATTGGGATAAATAGCGTGCGCCAAGTGTCGCCAACACTTTGATTACCGAAAACCACCAATCTGTATATGTCATGTATATAGATTGGCGACTGTCCAGTGAGCATTCCCCGTCTATTTTTAGATGCGTGGGAAGAAATAACCCCCCACTCTTTCTCAGAAAAAGGGGGCCCTTCTACTACTTGCCACCTGCAGCATTAAGGAGTGTCCACGCAGGGAACAAGGGAATCTGACTAACCCGCGGTTGCCAGGGGTGCGGGGCACACGGGCTGCAAAGGGAGGGGGCGGCAAGTCAGCCGCGCGGTTAAAAAAATTAAAACTAATTTATTAGTAAAATAATCAATATAAAAATATTATCATTATGCTAGATAACTACTTAGAGTTAGAAATGCATTTTACAAGTTTAACTGGAAATAAACAAAACCACATTGGTTTTAAAAACGCTACTCCACGCCGCAACCAGTTGGGAAATACATTGTTCGCTTTTGTTTTAGCACGTTTTAACCCATCATCTCCTCCAATCGCGTCAGTGCGTGCGGTTTTTTTCAGGTGGCAGGGAAATACTCTTTTATGCCTTGACCCTATAAATACACGGACCGGGATAATTGGCACTATATTAATTTTGAACGTGTCCATCTCAACAACTGAAAAACAAAGCTTTTTGTCTCTAATTTTTGTGCTCGATTTTATCATTGCTGACCAATAAAAATATTTCACAGGTAAGGAAACTTGATGATATTTTTTCATTACTAAATCAGACCACCTCACTAGAATTAGCAGAAATCCATCAAATTTGCCTCATTATATACAGTGGCTCCTAAAAGTGTTCATACACTTACGATTTCAATGAAATAGGGGTCTATCCATTAATTAAAATGAATATTTCAGAATGGGTATTTAATAATAAGATGTATAATCTGTTCTTAACAAAACTAAATGAAATATTTTAAAAACATAGTAAAACTTTATTTTTAAGAAACCAATAATCAAAAAGTAACAAAAACTTTATCCCCCAAAAGTCATCGAACACTTATAAAAAATCTCTACATATTAGTAAATATTCTAATTTTTCGTTAAATTAATATTTAGTAAGATATCCTTTAGCATCCACAACAGCTTTTAAACGTCTGGGAATAGATTGCACTAGTTCTTTTGTAATTTCTGCATCAGTGTTTATCCATTCTTCCATCATAATTCTTTTTAGTTCGCTTTTCGTGTGAATATCGTGTTTTCGTACTCGAACCTCCAGTTCTCTCCAAATATGTTCTATTGGGTTTAAATCAGGCGATTGAAGTGGTGTTTTCAAAACTTGTGGACAATTATAAAGACACCAGAGGGTAACGTTGTGAGCCGTGTGCTTAAGATCGTTATCTTGATAAAAAAACACAGTTTTTTCCAATACCCAAAATTTGGGTTGATAATTTTAAATTGTCTCTTAAAATATTTATATAAACAGCATGATTCATTATGCGATCAATAAATACCAAATTACTTAGTCCTGATGTTGACATGCACCCCCACACAAGGACACCATTATCGCCATACTTAACTGTTCCTACAATGTTCTTGGGATTAAGTTCCTCATTTTTTCTTCTACATACAATTATACACCCATCAGAACCAAAAATGTTAATCTTGTTAACATTATTTCAATAGTTTTGGGGTTTATTTATCATTGATAGTGCTAAGGAAAGCGTAAGCTTTCTGTTTTTCTCACTCACAAAAAAATTTCTACGGACAGAACGCCCATATAATCCAGCTACTATGAGAACACGTCGAACAGTTTCACGGGAAATTGAAGTAGAAAATGTTTCATTAAATTCTTCAGATGCTTTTACAGCACTCACACGTGGATTTTTCACAAATTTTCTAATTATAATTCTCTGATCACGTTTTGGGAACTTTGCCGGACAACCTTTTCTTACCTTGTTTTAGATTCGATTTTCTTCTTTAGAGCGTTTTATCACATACTGCACAGTAGAATCTTAAAATGCAGTCATCATCCGTTAATATTAGTGGCGAGTGGAAGAATGATAGAACAGAGAATCAGTCCATAACTTGAATCATTCTTTTTATTCCTTTTCATGCTAACCAAAGTTCCAAATCAGCGCGTTTAGCTCTCGCCATTTTGAACTTAGAGACGCAACGAACACACGTCCTTCGGCATTGAATTCTATCCCGCGCTCTCCCGATTGCTAGGTCAAAACAGCGCGTCCACTCTCCTCGCACATGCGCAGAGCACAATTTAGAATTTTCTAGAAGTTTCTTCCCGCCAAACCTGTACAGTATCTAAAAATAATATCTCTTTATGGAGCTTCATTTCACCGCGAATCGAAGGTCAATTACTGAAACGGGTATTTCCTTGATTTCACCGTAGCACGTCTTGAAATATGAAAACTAGCAGCTTTTCGCGCCACGAGAATGATTAATCCCTAATCCCCCTTTAAATTTAACTTAATTATTCTTTTCCCAATTAATTTCTGACACATATATATATATATATATATATATATATATATATATATATATATATATATATATACTGCTGGCCACTGTAAATGCAACACCCTGAAGGAAACATGCAAATAACATGAAATTTACAACATGCATTAGCGGAGGTGAGATATGCAGATGATTAGAATTTCAGTGCAGACGCACATCACGCGCGCCTGTGGCGCCACTTCAAAGCGCTATTTAAGGCTTGGAGATTTCGAGGATTTCAAGTTCGGCAATTCTGTTTTTCTTGTGGTTTTTTCAAAAAAAAAAACGATCAATTATGCCTCGTCGAAAAAACAGCGATCATCTTTTGATCAAGTATCCGAGTTCGACAGAGGAAGGATAGTGGCCTACCGAGATTGTGGATTATCTTTCAGGGAAATCGGTATTTGTGTTGGACGAAACCAAACAACTGTAATGCGGATATGTGATCGTTGGATGCAGGAGGGTACGACGGACCGGCGTGTTCGATCGCATCCACCTCAGCGCACCACTTCACGTGATGACAGGCAAATTGTGCGCATGGCAGTGACGGATCGATCAGTCACATCACGAACCATAGCACAGCACATGCAGTCTGTAACGCATCATCCAGTGTCTGCGCGTACCATTCGACGCCATTTACAGCAGAGTGGTCTGTCCGCAACACGTCCATTGCTTTGTCTACCCTTGACGCAGAACCACAGACGTCTCCGCCGCCAATGGTGCGATGACAGAAGAATGTGGACGGCAGAATGGAATTAAATTGTCTTTACTGACGAGTCACGCTTCTGTCTGCAACACCACGATGGTCGCATTCGAGTCTGGAGACACCGTGAAGAGAGGATGCTGAACAGCTGCGTTATGCACCGCCACACTGGTCCTGCACCGGGTATTATGGTATGGGGCGGTATTGGATATCACTCTCGCACACCTCTAGTACGTATTGCCGGTACTTTAAACAGCCACCGCTACATCTCCGATGTGTTGGAGCCAGTTGTCCTTCCTTACTTTCAGGGCTTTCCCACAGCCATATTTCAACAGGATAATGCGCGACCACACGTGGCACGCATTGTCCAACGGTTCTTCGTCAATCGCCAGATTGAATTGCTTCCCTGGCCGCCTCGCTCTCCGGATCTTTCGCCGATAGAAAACATGTGGTCCATGGTTGCTCTACGATTGACACAGATTCCATCCCCAGCTGCCACAGCAGATCAACTTTGGCAACGTGTGGAAGGTGCTTGGTCTGCTGTACCCCAAGAACTCATCCAAAGTCTCTTTGAATCAACGCCGAGGCGTGTGGCAGCGGTGATCTCCAACAATGGCGGCTACTCTGGCTACTGATTTTGGCAGGAACCACACTTCACAGATGTCTATAAATTTAATCATTTGATACTTGGTCAACATGTTATCTACAAAATAAATTTTGTTGTGATATCTCTTGTCTTTCTTGGTGTTGCAATTTGGGTGGCCAGCAGTGTATATATATATATATATATATATATATATATATATAAAATATATATACATATATATGGATTTTCTCGAAATGGATTTTCTTGAAATGGATTTTCTCGATAATTGGGCAAAACCATAATTTTTTACAAATTACCCTAGGGAAAAGTAAAAATTAAATACATATACAGAAATTCCAGACGACTAAAAAAATTCAGACCAGATGTGCTGGACCAGTGACCCAACTTTTCTTGAATCCCGACACCCTTTAATGGTTTCCAAGCACCGTGACCCTCCCTTCCCACTCTGCCTATTTACATTTAAATGGCTTTTAAATCCTAAAGTTAAAGCATTAAAAAATCTTGTCCCTAAATTAATTCGAAAGAATAGTTTCATTTAATAAAAAGTAGTAATTTTCCAAGAAATGGAGACATTGAGAAACATTCATCTCTTAGGCAAAGAAATATAAAAGCAAGAACAGAACATAGGAAATCCCTAAAAAAATTTTTACTGCCTAATTGATTCAGAATTATATATCAATGAAATAGAAAAACTCTTGCCTAAATAAAATCGCCTTATTCCGTTCGGGAAACTACAAGAGTAAAGCCAAAATTGACAGCAGACTGATGAAAGACAAATTGAAGTTTAGAATTTGTGTATTGTGTGTAGAAGGAAACCTCAATTTTCATTTGCTACCAAAAAAGGCGGCAGATTTCCAAGGAACTGAGTTTGAGCTTTGAATGAAACTTTTTCCTTTAAAAAACATCTCTACACTACAGTTTCATGGCAAATAAGTATTGACACAATATTTCGGTGAAATTCGCTAAAAAGTTTTTTTCTTTATCGAATAAAACCATAGCGACCCAAACGTGTGAAACCAATGTGCTAAACCGATTTCAGGCTATGTGCAGATAGAAAAGCGAAATCTTTTTTCCGGATAATGTGGTAAGTACCGAAATTTTTACAAAATACTTTAGCGTAAAAGAAATATTAATTTATATATCTGTGGAATTATGGCAAATGTTAATATGTCCTTTTTTCATGTTTTTTGCAAATTAAAAAAGAAACTATTTTGTGAAATCTAAAATCACTCAATTAAGTTTTTCAATCCAAATACTCTTTAGTTAATGCTCATTTTCAACCTCAAGAATATGGCTGGTCTTAAATGAAAATTTTCAGTTAGGGACTAAAATATTCAATTAGGGACCAAGTATTACCTCTTTCATACTTAACAGAATTTGCCAATACGAATAACTTCGTAATCTTTATAATTCCACTATCAGCTTTTGCCACATTAAAGAACCAAATTTATATGTCACATATCAACTTAAAACATAAAATTGAATTTTTGGGGCATATCAACATCTGCCATAATGCCTGCCACATACACACACACACACACACATACATCTATACATACAGAGTGAATCTGAACAAGTGGGCAAAACTTTACAGGGTGATAGAACGCATCTACACGAGCAATATTCGTCATAGAAAGTATGGGCGGAACGCAAACAGCGAGCCGCTAGGTGGCGCTGTAAATGGTACCCTCATGCTACAAGTCCTCATTCGTTCCAGCGGCGGTTTACCGTAAATGTTTGGGCAGGGATCCTCCATGACCATTTGGTTGGCCCATACCTCCTGCACACCGTCTGGACGGCGAATCGTATCACACATTCCTATGAGAGGTGTAGCCGGAGCTGCTGCGTCCGATTCCAACCCCCATCAGGTCGAGAATGTGGTTCCAGCACGACGGTGCGCCTGCATACTTCCGCTTGGATGTGCGGAACAATTGAGATGCAACATTCCCAGGGCGATGGATTGGTCGAGGTGGCTTGGCCACCAAGACCGCCGGATCTCTCGTGTTTGGACTTTTTCCTGTGGGGACATATGAAAAGCCTAATCTACGAGTACCCCATTGAAACTAATATCAAACTAGTCGCCAGGTTCGCCGTTGTTGCCGGCGATATTCAGGAAATACCGGGTGCCTTCGCAAAAGTGCGTCAGTCCCTATCCCGCAGGTGTGAAGCCTACATTACAGCTGGCGGAAGCTCTTTTGAGCAATTTCTTTGACCATGTAAATCAATTACATTCCTGTTAATAAAATGTTTTCTTCAGTATCTCCTCTCATTCTTGTGTTAATTCTTTAAATGTGACAGTGGAAAACTTCCTTTTAACTTCTCGTTGTTTGCATTCCGACCGTACATTCTATGACGAATATTGCTCGCATTGCTGCGTTCTATCACCCCGTAAAGTTTTGCCCACTTGTTCAGATTCACCCTGTATATATATATATATATATATATATATATATATATATATATATATATATATATATATATATATATATATATATATATATATATATATATATATATATATATATATGTATATATATATACATATATATATATATATATATATATATATATATATATATATATATATATATATATATATATATATATATATATATGTATATATATATACATATATATATATATATATATATATATATATATATATATATATATATATATATATATATATATATATATATATATATAGATAGATAGAGAGAGAGAAAAAGAGAGAGAAAGAAAGATAATGGGGTACTCCTGATTATCCGGGTTAATGGCTGGGTGGAGTACTACGATTAATAGAAGAACACGGATAATCCGATTGTTTTAAATATTTTAGCATTTTCAAAATATAATACTACACTTCATTTTCTATTTTATAAATTTAATTCATGTATGTAATAAGTAATCTGTTTTGTTTATCGAATTGTTATGTTTTGATATCACTATGAATTTTCCTAACTGCTATGATATCACTGTATTAATAATTCCGTGGACTTACAAACTAGAAAAATGTCGACACACGGTAACACAGTGCTGTGTTTGATCAGATCACTGGGCTCATCTTCTCTCTCATCATCTCTAACTTCTACCTGAAGTTGAATAGTAGAAGTACTTATATCTGTGTTACTCATATATTCAAATCCTGGTTCATGTAAACCCATTTCTGGGCACTCTAGATTTCCTTTCACAACTTCTTCAAATACTTTTAAATTTTTCATTAAATTAATTAAATTGGTCATTTTGTTTGTTTCTTCTTCCATTTGAGTTGATGAATTTCCTTCTTTTTTCAATGATCGTGTAAGGTAATCGATTTTTGTCTGGAACATGCCTATGTATATCAATATCACTATGTCTCTATGTATTCAATACTGGGATTTTTTTTCCGGGATGTTATTAGATATTCACCGTCATACCTCTATTGCAAAACAATAGTGATTAGATGGGAACGCTACACACTTGTGTCCCGTATGGGGCTTACATTAGGTTTCTTAACCGGGATCGTGGGAGCCCGTTGTAGTGTTTCAGCTGTTTTAGAATTCCCTTGAAATGCTCCGGATCCCGGTAAACTAAAGAAGTGTTATTTTAGTGCATTATCGCATTCTTTATCAAATAAAAATCTTTTAATAAATAGAAAACTGTTATTTTAAAAATTTTGTTTTAAAAATTTTGTTTTAAAAATTTTGTTTTTTCTTGATGTATATAGGAAGAAATTTAGATGCATTTTAATAAATTATGTGTTATTTCAGATAAAGATTTCAGATTTTTTCTTCACGGATAATCGGCACACAAGTAATCGAGAGTACATTGTATACTGTTTTATTAAAATATCTGAAAATGCATCTTTTTATGTCGCAAAGTTTTGGAATCCTTCAAAAAGAACGCACTGAATACTTTGCAAACAATAACATTATTTTACTATCCAAATTCGATAAGAAAAAGTTTTCCCTTCAATTCAATTCAAACATATCCGAAAAATTACGCTCAATTCTGTTAAAAAATGCTACTACTCTTGCACATTATTACCTCACTTATCTGCTCTCTATCATATCGGGAGTTTCCCACTTATTTTCCTTCGAACCCGTGAATATCAGAATCTGCAAGATATTCATGTAAATAATGATAAAACTGGTGCGTGAAGTTTCAGAGATAATTTTAGCTTAGGTGTGAAGTCGAGAAAACTTAATATTCTTACATTATTATATATTATATTAGCAGCACCTATCAAAAGCAGATAGATAGATATTTCTCTATCAGATAAACGAGATGGTGGGAGTAATTCAATTAACGTTTATACTGTCAGAATTTTCAAATTGTATATATTTTTTTACAATATATTGTATATATTTGTCTCCTTTTACATAAGTGTAAAAGTTGTTACATAAAGTGTAAAAGTTGTTTTCATTTTAGACGGGCTAATGTGTTGAATCACTGAAGCATATTATGTATTTCCATACAACCCTACACTAAAAATACTAACAAAAAATACTGCTTTGTTCATTAAAAAATCTTTATTTGCAACTTTTACTTAAAAGTGATGTTAAAAGTTTTCCCTTATTTTTCAATTTTTTCCAACGAACATAATTTTCTTTTCCCTAATTCCATTTACGCGAACAATTATCGCCTCCAAAGAAAAGAATTAAACCACAAGACCATGTGAAATTAACTGTGGAATAAGACACTTGAAAAGTTTTATTTCTGTTTACCCATAATAACTTCTTTTACATGCTAATGAATGTTTGATAAAAAGAAATTGAGGTATAAAAAATGCTAGATTCTGAAAGCTGTACGTTTTTCATCAACATCTCTAATTAAGCTGAAAATACTTTTCCCCTCAGATTCAGTTAACCGTGAAAAATTCCCTTTAGTGTGATAAGGTAAGAAAGTAATCAGAAGCTTTTTATATTAGTGTTTGGATTTGTGTTTGAAATAATTTTAATCAGAGACAAAATACAACAGTTTATTACGGAAAAGTTCTTTTCTATTGCAAAGTTTAACATAAATACAGGGTGGTCATAAAAAAACTTTGCCGATATATGGACCTCTAGTGGCTGTTCCTTTCAACCGATCGAGATGAGATTTCAGATATGGTTATTCAGAGGCATGAGCCCGGGATTCTCTTCACGGCAACCAAGTGGTGCTCACGGTTACGGTTAGAGGTACAGAAACTCGAAATTTTTGAATGGCAACGACCACATTTTCCCGTCGCAAAATGCTAAGCGCATGCGAAAACGCTAAAGAGCGTTGGAACAGTACGTGTTTCTCAAAAGAACAGACGCGTTATGCACGCACAAAAAACAGCTCTGCGAACGCCCTCTGATGGCACCTATGAAGAAAATGTGTAATCCAAGTAAAAGTTTTCTTTTGTACGATCTGTGGTGTCATCAGTGATTGGTGTCTTGCAGCTGTCATATGCAAATTTCCTCCGTGAGCCCTAACGTTTTTTTGTTGTCCGTTCGCAGAGCTGTTTTTTGTCCGTGCATAATGCCTCCGTTTTTTGTGATTCACGTACCGTTCCAACGCTCTTTAGAGTTTTCGCATGCACTGAGCATTTTGCGACGGGAAAAAGTGGTCGTTGCCATTCGAAAATTTCGAGTTTCCATACCTATAACCGTAAACATGATCGCCACTTTGTTGCCGTTAGCAGAATTCCGAGCTCATACCTCTGAACTACACTGAAGTGCCACTGAATTAGGGATAGCAAAGCCTATGCAAATTGTGTAGCGCTGCGCATCATGTATGCGCAAGTGAGGGATCTGTGGTAACTGCATATATAGCGCGTACTGTGGTTGTTCTGAATTAGTTGTTGGAATTGCCAGTATGGGTAAACTGCCTGATTTAGACGCCTTCGATCGCGGACAAATCGTAGGTGTGCGACGCATGGGTCATTCAATTTCCGAAATCGTCAGACAGCTAGGATTTTCAAGGTCGACAGTGTCAAGAGTATACCAAGAATACATGGATGGTGGGAAAAAAACTAGCGATCGGGCAAACTGCAGAGGACAAATTAGCCTTGACAGTTCGTGGTGAGAGACGGCTCAGGCATATTGTACGTAGCCAGCGAAGCCAAACATTAGCTCAAATTACCACCCAGTTTAATGACGGTGCCAGTCGTACAGTCAGTAAACGGACTGTGCAACGCTCGCTTCACCGTATGGGTTTCGGGAGCCGTCGACCTACGAGAGTACCATTGCTCTATACTCGCCATCGGGCTGCACGTCTTGCCTGGGCAAGAGAGCACAGAGACTGGAGTGTAGAGGACTGGAAACGAGTAGCATGGAGTGATGAGTCTCGATTCCGACTACTTAACACCGACGTGAGGCTGAGAATATGGCGTCAGGCTCATGAAGCCATGGATCCTGCTTTGGAAATCTTTAGAACAAAAATTCCGTTTAAGTTCATAATGTAACCTCCTTTGTACAAACTATATAGTAAAAATTAGTTATAAATATGAATATTATTTACATTCTTAAGATGAGCTATATTTAGTTTATATTGCTTTAGACATAGGCCGTTGGTTGTTTTCCCACTCAAATAAAAAGTTTAAATAGTGTCTGAATTTACGTGGATACTTTATCAAGTGCTTACATACTATACGTCTAGTTTGATAAATTAATAATCTAACTCTTATAGATTGCTGTCGTTGTCTGTTGATGTCTCTTATGGCCCCTGGCCGAAATTATTCCAGAATAGGCCCATATAGGCTAGCGGGCTGAAGGATGGGGCTCCGCAGTATAATGGCACCAAAAGGGTCGCAATCCGATTTAACCAGGTGCCAACTCAATTTTGAGCTAGCACCCCCAGGGGCAACATCTGTGGGGATCGTACTCTTTCCCACCCTCTCTGACCTCATAGAGAGACTTTCCGGTCTACGGATTCGAAGTACCCATATCTAGTCAAGACACAGAAATATTTGATGGTGCTTTTCGGTATTCGATCCGAGCCCTCTTGGCACCAAAAGCCAACACGCTACCACTTGGCTAGCTCGGGCCCTTCTTGTAGATTAATAGTCTTAAAGATTTTGGATGTAGTTATAGAAAGTATCACTTCTTGACGACACTGGGGGTAACTCAGTTGGTAGAACGTTGACTTTGAAATTTAGAGACCAGTTTAGACTCTTAAGTCATGACAAACAGTTTTATCTCAGTGGTGCTGCAACATTCAAAAGAAGAACGTTTAGGATGCAAAACCGAAATATTCATAGTCGGAACAATATATGCAAAATTAGTATAAAGCATTTATGAATAAATAAATAGAAAGATATATCTCCAGGCGAACATCATGCATGTTGCTGACTTTTAATGAGATGGGTGAACATGTAAGAGTATTCACTTAAAGTAATAATTTCTCCCTTTGCTGAGGTAGTTCAGTTGGTAAGATACCTTGAATTGGGAAACTTGGATTTGAGTCTTCTCTTTGCAGATGTTCTTTGTAGACATGTTCCTTGATAACATGTCTACCCCTAACATAGGAACAATTCAGATTTTTACTGTTATATCAATATTGTATGTTTCTCGTATACAGACTATCGCAGCAATAACGAGTAATGCATATATAAAAAAAAACACTAAATTCATGAAGAGGTCGAAGAGTTTTCCTTTAACACCACAAATAACAACTGAAATTTAGCCTAAACAGAAATCTCGCGGGTTCTTTCATAATGCTTAACACATTGAACAAGTCAGCTGTTATAGATTAATTCACGTTTTAAAGAAATAAAGCCCAGTTTTGAATAAAAGTTAAATGTATGGGATGATTAAACAAATTTCACTTTCACCTGTTAAAATTTTCTCTGCTAAACTTCTCTCAAAATGTAGAAAGCCCATTTAAAAAATACCAGTAAGTAAATATTGGTGAAAGGTATTAACTTTTAGAGTGTTTTAATCAAATATTTATATTGCTGCTACAATTAAATGAGCTGTTTGTAAAATCACGTAGTCTGTCTGAGATTGAGAAATGCACTTTAAGTTACATGTTCACTTTTAACAATAGTCATCGATTTTACAAAGTGAGAAACATTTTGAAGGAGAACTAAAGCTTTTAAAGTCAATAGTTTGCTCTCTGTGCGTTTATGTTTTCGGATTTAAGAAATATTTATTTTCGAAAATTTTTCTTCAGGACGATTAGTGTAAACAGAATTGATAGTCTAATTCAATAACTTCGTCTCTTCGGAAATATATTTTCTTCGGAAATTGTTCTTCTTATTTTACTTTATTTTGCTGAAGAGTCATAATGGTCGAATACAATCGAAAAATCTAATAACTCAATAAAGAGATTTTTAGAAGTCCCTTTAAATACTCTGATTTTTTAAAATCTTTTAAAATACATAGGTCACTAATACTTTTAAACGGTTTTTATTGAGATTTTTTAAAAAAGGCTACCTATTAATAAAACAATATTCGCTTAGTAACACTTCCTGAGATCGTAATAGCAAAATTTTTTTTTAAACAATTTTCATGTAAATTAGTATCTCTCTTTTTCACTCTGTATATATATACACACACACACACACACACGTATATATATATATATATATATATATATATATATATATATATATATATATATATATATATATATATATATATATATATATATATGTGTGTGTGTGTGTATATATATATGTATATATATGTATGTATATATATATATATATATGTATATATATATATATATATATATATATATATATATATATATGTGTGTGTGTGTGTGTGTGTGTGCAGATTTTCCCCCACCTGACACGAGGGTCACGATATCAATAGCCAAAGAATTAATAATATTCCTAGGGTAACGAATATCATATTTGCACTTTTCAGTAGACACAACGTTTTGTCAATAATGGATAAGCTGGGGATAAATGCTTCTTAATTCCATAGTTATTAAAAGGAATTTTAATGACACTAGTTATACAAAACTATCGATAGTTACAGCTGAAAGCTTCCTATAATCACAAAAGTATTTCAATGCTGGGGGAGTACCTTATCAACAGGTGTAATGGTTATATCAACAGGTGTAATGGTTTAACTAGCGTGACATGGGATTGTCCCATCGTAAAAATACCAAATGCCAACATGAGTAAACCTTCGTAAGATGTTAAGAATCAAAAATATAACAGCTTCACCTGATAATCAAAAATGTGCCGTTCAACTTTAACAATCCATTGCTTCACGCTCGGAGCATTAGAATTTGTTGTCTCTTGAGTCCAACCTTAAATGTTCTGGATAATCTCATCGGTTAGACAGCTGATCTGATACTGAGAATTCATTATAAAGAGTTACACTTGTTGGCTCAAAGCCAATCACTGTCCCTTAAAACTGTTGGGTATTTTAGAGGCTTCTTGATATAGTTTTAATATTCGTAGTTTTGTATCTTTGGAGGAATCGATTTTTTTACTCTAAATATAATATTAAGGTCTTATTAAAAATAAGGGAATTGAAACATAAATAGAGGTAATAGAAAACTAGCATAGTAGGAAATCATTCTACTAAAACTCCAAACATTCAAGATATTGTTCACTCTCGAATAATAATGCGACTTTAAAATTAAAGAAAAATACACAAATATATCATGAATTTATTCTTATCTTTCTAAAATACCGTAATAAGATTTGAAATTTTGTACTATGCATCGCTAAAACATAAAACCTTTCTCAAATGATTTAACAGGTTTTTCTAACACTTTCAAAACAAAATTTCAAACATATAATTTTGAGTTATAATATACTCCTTGTGTCCTTTAAAAGGAAAATTTAACCTTTGAAATGTGAGGTACATCTTATGGGTGAATGACATTCTGAATGTAAATTTAATATTTCAAAGTCACTTCATATTTTCAAACATGCATTTGTTTTCGAAAATTAAATTTACTTTCTATAAAAATGCGTATCTATTGAGTTAGAATAATATTTAGTTTTCTATCCTTTAAAATTTACACTTTAAAATTTACACTTATATATACTATACCAAAATTTCAGTGGATATAATTTCAACATAAAAATTTTTAAGAGGGTTTTAGCAACAACAAGACAAAATTATTTCGCAACTAAGATTAAAGAAAATCTGTTTACAATCATTTATTGCGAAACTCATGTCTTAAATAAACTAATAAAGTCACCCTAATAATTGTAGATTCAATATGATTTGCACAGTTAAATTTTTATGTCATTGAATAATATAAACATTTTTGTAACATATAAAATATAATTGAAAAAGGACAAATAAAAGAGGAATGTGTATATAGTATAATTAGACATAAAAAATCTAAGTTATAATTTCCCCCATTTTTGCAACTAGCTCTAAATAACAAAAAATATCTAACTGATTTTCTTTTGCTAAGAAAAAAAATTCGATAGACTTTTAAATCTGAAAATGTTTTTTAATGTATAAATACATATCTGTTGTACACCTTTTTTTTACATTTAGTAAATAACTTATACAATATTTTATCAATTTAGCTTGATTTTGCAGAAAAAAATTTAATAATATCTATTTATTGCATCTATTCAAATATAATTTAGCTTCTGCATTTTCATGGGATTTCTGCGTAGTATTTTATTTACATCTGAAGCAAAGGAAAGTAGATTTAGCTAACAGAATATTTATTAAATAGTGCTAGAAGATTTATGTCATAATAAACTATTCCAGCAACGTCATTCAAGATCAAAGATTGTTTACACTGAATTTATACATTATTCATGTATGTTCAAGCATATATCCGATTAGCATAGAACACTTTATTAGTGTCTAACAAAAACAAATCCTATTATACACATACGTCGAATCTTTGTACTTTGGTAAATTACCACACATTAAAATTTTGCACTAATTTCACTCAATTAGCGTCAATTTCGGTAATTAATTTATACCCCTATTTATTTATTTTGAGTTAGAGAGCAATAAAAGAAACATCCAGCTTAAAGTAAAGAATATGTAATTAGAACTAATTTGTCTTTTTTCTTGAATTAGATATAAGTTCCTTCTTGCACAGGGAGATAATGCAACTAATGGTACTGAAGCACTTGAAATCATTACAAAAAAAGACATAAGCAAAATAATAAATTTTACGGTTATTCGCAAATAAATGTTTCATAACAAGTGGGTTTTAAAGATAACATGTTTTGTATAAAATATATTTTAAATGCCACGGAATCCAACTTTTATTCAACAGGTTTCATTTTACCAAATATAGTGATTAAAATTTTAAGTGGGATGTACATTTGACATGAAACTAAATGACGTTTTGTAAGAAAGATATATAGAGAGGACCCGGATAGGATAATAAATATCTTGTCATCTACGGGTTTATAAATTTAAACATATTTTTTCTAATTAATGTTTAAATGGCTTACATAGCAATAAAATCCTATGCATTTTAACCTATGAAAATACATCTAATAAGTGCGAAAGCGTGTATTAGCTGAAGACGTGCTACTAAGCCATTGTCACAGACTGTAGGTTCATTGGTCCTTTAGCTTTGCGATTAGTGCTACTCTATGAAGATTAAATCGACAGCATCTACAGTTTAATGCTAATTTATAACCCTATAAACACTTTCACCAATCACGGGGCTCGAGCCCGCAGTTTACGAATGCCAAAGATCAGCTTCGTAGCCATTGGACACCATTCGACTTGCTCATAACGAAGTTAATGCCCTTGTGTAGAACTTTTCATTGTTTAAAGAGTCATTGAAGATCACCACTTCAGATTTTCTACTTTTAATAAAGGATACGAGCCCCATACAGAGGAAAACATACACAGACGACATAATACTTAGATTACATTATAAAACATGCGTGGCGACACACTTTATGGATCTCCCAGCCTGAACTCGGTGACGATAACAGTCAGTAAAAATTACAGTTAATAGCATCTATCACACTTGTAAATTTTCTTCGACTTCTAAAACTAGAACTATGACTCCTGTGAGCAAAAACAAGTGGTGCTTATCAATAGAATTATTTTAATTATTTTCCCAATAATGATTCCCTCTAATTCGATTCTTCGAAGAAAATTATTAAAATTTGTTGTTCTAAACAAGAACTGAGATTAAACTTATAAAGATATCACTTACTGGGTACTGGTGGAAACACAAACAGGAAAAAGTGGCTTCTTAATTTTCCACAATAATATAAAAAGAGACGACTACATATGTTCCGATTCCCCTAATAGATCCTCGTCAGACCAAAGAGAACTGTCGTGATTGTCAAAATAAACAATATCATAAATGCAAGGAACAGTGAAATATTTTATTTAAATAAGGAAACCAAAAATTCTGGAAGAAAAATGAGTGGAAGTTTGCTATATTCGTGAAGGAGAAGTTTTATGAACCTCAGAGCACACACGGAACACACTCGTTAACGAAGCTAAGAGATAACGCAGGAAAAGGAGACTGGCAAAATGGAGCAGAGTAGACGAAGTAATGAAAGATGTTATGAATTAAAGGAATAAAGTGGAATAAGGGAAAGATATTAATAATTAAAGGAGAAAGGTCAATAGATTAATTACATGCAAATATGCAGTAGATGAAGATAAATGTAGACATATCGTTGTCTGAAACGGAGGAACTGTTATAAATAGCGAAGTTTTCAAGAAATTATAATTCAGAAGCGGAGGCAGTACGGTTAAAAGTTTTCGTGTCAGAAAAATTAAATTTAGGTCCGCATTCCCAAGAGTGTTTGTCTATCCTAATTAAGATATTCAAAATCCCTCAAGGTTTTGCATTCCAAACAGTATCTTTTAGTACATCATGATCCCCCCCCCCCAAAAAAAAAAAAAAAAATTCTGCTAATAAACCGTTATGTTTCACAGACATATTTGTGTTTACAGGTTCATTTCTATACAGAGTCATAACCTTTGATACTGTGCCATGTGATACTCCGAGAATTTCTACCGTTTTAGTTACAGAAGCATCCGCATGCCTCGAGCTAATTATCATACCATTCTCCCAGATTCGACATTCATTTTGCACATTAATTCCACAACAACTAATTCTACACCAACTGAACTGCTATTGCGTGATAGTTGATACCCGTACTTCCAGGCAATGTATACCTCTGTTCACCGATGGCGTTGTCGTAGTGATTACCATATGCCGCAGCGCACACGCCTTTTACATGCATTGTTTTACTGATTTCGATTGTATATCAGCTCACCAAACAAATGGTTTGTCTTCAAAATTTTATTCTGTTATTGCTATGCTACATCTTTTTTTTTTGTTGAAAAAAGGTTGAGATTTTTTCTCAGAAATTCCACATCATCACATCGGATGCAAAAGTAACTAATTAATTAAATATAAAAATAACAGTTTTCATGCGATCAAATGCAAAATTTACACTATTCGCTAGTACTTAACGTTTTCTTTTCAACGGGATAGAAATTTCGGAGTATTTGTAAAATACAAAATATTGCATTTTTACTTTACATACATTTGAATTTGTTAAAGTTTTATTTTGTTTTTATTACGTATGTATAAATCAAGCTTGTTGTTGAATTCAGACATTCCAAGAAAATTAGATCATAACTCAGAGTTGCCTTTCAAGTTTAATTTCAGTTTGTTTAACCATATATTTTGGGGAGGAAATGGTCAATCTCAATAAATCTTAATGTGGAGGGTTTATCAGTATAAACGAGGAAGAAATTGTTAATATGAATAAATTACTATTTTAAGGAATTGTCAAAATTAATTAATTTTTATGCTAAAATCGTTTTGCTTCTATTTCTTAAATTGTAGAATAGTTACTTCTCAACCAATTTCTGGGTATGAATACTAATGCTATGTGTAGAAATTACTTTCAAGTAAAAGAAGTCAAATAAAAGCCAATGTGGAGAAACTGATATCCGGATCATCCTTTCAAACTCATTGTATCAGGGGTAATCCATAATGTTAAATTGCACATCTGGTGTCATTTTGCTAAATGACTGTACATCTTAACTATTAGTTTCTTATTAAATTATTTCCAATCTTTATAACATTGATTTGATTTTGAAAGAAAATCGCAAATGCTAGCTAGACTACAGAATTAGTTTACTTTGATACGTCAAGTGTTTGCATGGAAAACTAGAGATCGAATATGGGACAGAAGATGAAACCTTTGTTGAAAAACAAACCAGGAAATCAAGCAACCCCACTTTTTTGAATGATTTTATTGACATTCTTTTGGCTTAACCAGACTTGTAACCGAGACAGCTTGACTTTCAGATTCTAGTCTTTCGGAATCTTTCGGAGAATTTACTTGTATGGGATTCTCTAGAAGTCGTTATAAAAACTATTTCAATCATTTACGGAATGTAAGCTTTTACCTTATATGTTAATAAAATTTTCTTAAAATAATAAAGCGAAGAATGAATAATTCACTGTAAAAATTTACATAAAATCCAGCGTCAGATCTAAGGCAAAAAAAAAAAAATACTGAGCATTTGTACTCATGATATTAAATGTTAAACACTCCACTTTGCTTTCACTGATAAATAAATAAATAAATAAATAATCAGTTTTGCTTGGCTGAAAATTTTCCTTACATTTCGAAGTTTATTCATGTCACTTAGTATTGGACCGCATTTAGAGAGCATTAATGGTTAATATACTCTACTATATAAATTTAGAGTTGCTATTTTAAATATAAATTACTTAAACGTGCTATTAATTTATATTTATTATAATACTTACGTTATGTTTATGATATTAAAATAAGCTTTTAGAACTGCCTTTAACTCAATGTGGCTAATTAGAATATTGCTTGTAGGAGTTTTATACTTAAAACAAGGATATAAAAACGTACATACTTAGATATTCCTTTGTAAAATCACAAGCAAAATTCTTTCATTAAGTTAGAAATCGTCTGCTCATGACAGCACCATGAAAAAATATTCAATGAAAATATTGCTTTTACTATAAAAATATGAACATTTCTAAAACAATTTGAATTTCAAATATCATTTCGATCGCAGAGTAATGTTTTCCTATCTTCTGATTACCATTAGTTCAAGCCTTCTGATTACCGTTCGAAAAATATTCGAAAGGATAGCGAGAAAATAAATTTTAGATGAATTAGTCATTTGCAACATATCTAGCTTTGTGTTTTTCCTCATTCATATCACGTCTCTTATTTTATTTTACACAAAATCATGTTTATAACGAATATTCCCTAACTTAAGACATTTATATTAGACGAAATCCATATTAACACATACTAAATTCTAGCTGTTTAGAATTTTTTTTAAAATTCAAATGAGTAAGAATGAGCAACAGATTAATCATAAATACAATCCTTTGAACTTCATTAAAATTTATTGAATTTTGGAAATTATGGAAAAGATGAAAGAAATCTCCAATTTAGAGGTAAAAATATACTCGTATATCGAACTATAATGCGTCAGAGAAACTGTACTTGTTTATAGATCCGCTCGATTTAGAACGCAAGGCACGTTTCAAAGACATATCACCATTACTGAAACTTTTAAAGATCCTCAAAATAAAACAAACCCCTCTCTCTGCATACCTCTCTGTACGGATTGATTTTTAAACAAATGTCTTCAAGGTAGCCTGAATATTTAAGAATGTTAACGTAAAACACTCTAAGGGATGCACATTTAAGAATTTTCTTCTCTCGTTCCAATAGAAAAGTGCTTTTTCTGTAGTTAATGTTTCACCAGAAATTTTAAGATCTGAATGCTACAAAAACATGAATGTATGGATTGAGACATAGGTGGTAGATAACTAGATAGTTATACTATAAAAGACCTATAAAAATATATAAGACCTATAAAAGACCTATAAAAATATAGACTATAAAAATATTATACCTATAAAAGAAAGGGGAAAAATATAATCAGTCAGAAATATGAAATAAAAAAGGATTCGGGGGAGAATGATAAATAAATATCTTCAAAGGCTCTTAACCCAAACACATATGTACAAAACACATATGTACACATATGTAAGAATGAACTTCCCAGTTTGAAACCACTTTATATCACCTAGATATTCAAGTGGCTAATACGATTGCTACAAGGTTCAGCGACAAGAGTTCTATACATACTCTTAGCAGACAGTTTAAACTGCAACCAGTAGAAAACTTCATCATTTGTACTAATTTTTATAGAATTTCTTAGAATCAAAACTTTCTCAATTTGAGGTTTAAGAAGTCCGTAATTTTCGATTGGCTTAGAGAAAGGAGAAAAAATTGAGAAATAAAAATATGTATTTGATTTTTAAGCTACTGTGTTTCGGTTTTTTCTAAAACAGAGAAACTGCTAAGTTGAATTAATTTTACAAATGAAGATTCTTAAGCGGACTGAGCTACTGGTAATATCTTTGGTAATGACTGCAGCATGCTGTATCCTCTAGCCTGAGGTATTCATGATGTCTATCACTATGCAAGTATAAATCTTATTACCACAGAAATTCCTATTGTCATTAAAAAGGTAAGTTTAAAGTCTTCACTTTCATTTTTGAAACAAATCATCAGCGTCGAACTGGAACCTTAAACTTGCCTCTTTATTGAGTGACACATTGCTTAGTTATCTGAGCGGCAAATATTGTTTCCAAAAGTCTTTCAGGCGAAGATTATAGTGTGAAAAAACTATGGTACAGCTGCGGTTTCAGTATAAGAAGTTTTTGTAACAAAACTCAACTTTTATTTTCAAATGTTCATAGTTTCTTCTAGCGATTACTAGAAGACACACTGTAATCGGCCCTTCCGCGATCCTTACATGTGATTACCTGCAATGACGTGAAATATTGTCTCATTCTATAAGTACGATGATGAGATAAATTGGTGGGTGAACTTACCCCAATTTTTCAGAAGAGGAAAATAAAGCCATCTGCAAGACCGAAATTTTACTCTGGGTATCCCAATGTGGATGAAATTAGTTTCTTTTCTCAGTTCGGGTAACTACTCGCTATTACCATGTTTTTATTAACTTGCTTTCTTGTGTGTTTCTGTGTGTATTTGTCAAGTACAAATCTTGCAATCAATTTTTAACTAACTCCCGACTAGCTAGACATTTGAAAATTTTAGAATAGCTCAGAACACGATGACAATGCATTTTTTTAATACTTTTAGCCATCTTTAAGCAGAATGAAATTAATTTTCAGTTATTTTCAGTTAATTTTGTTTTGTAGACTGGTGCAGCCATCTATTGGCCGGAGAGGGAACGAAAAGTTAAATTCAAGTTAACTTCCAATTAACTTCATTTTCTTTCAAGTTGAGGGGATAATTCATAAAAAAATTTTTAAAAAGTATTTATTAATACATAAAATTGTCAAGTTTATATGATTCAACAGAAAATTTAAAAACATAGTATATAAAAAGTTATTTTTATCTTGTAATTATATCTCTATTCTGTGATTGTACCTCTTATTTGAGCTTCCCAATAGCACCTCGTAATACTAAAAGGAATCTTCCTTATTTACAAAATCTCTTTCCCATGAACTCATTAAAATTTCGGCCAATTAACGTTATTAATCCTTAAGTAGATCCTTTTTAGCCTCGCTCTCATAAAAAACAGTTCTTTTAAGAGTTAATAGTCAATATTTTAATTAATAAAGTATTAAAACTGAGAAAAAGTGCAATCCATGTTCATTTATTAAATACTTAGGAAAGCTAAAGGAAAAATGGTTAGTTCTACCGTCGAAAATGTTTGTTGCATAAATTATTTCTAAGTAAATATTTGCAAATCTCCAGCATAAATGAGATAAAATGTTTTGAGAAATAATTTAGGGCCATAATTAAAAATGTAAACAAAACTTTTCTTTTACATTATAATTCATTTTCAAAGATTGAACTAGCACTTAATGAGGTCATTTATTACCCATACTCTACTCTTATCATATGATGTATGGTATTTTAGAAAGCTTTTAAGAAAAGAGTGGTAAGTATTGATAGCCTTTTTCAGTGAAGATAGAAGAGCCATTCTGCTGTAGGAATTTTGTATTAATATAGATAAGATAATGACAGTACGCATTTTACTTTCGTAAAATATTTTATATTGCTTAGTTGTTTCTAGAAATATACCAAACTTTATCCGAAATATACAAAATATTTTTAAATAACTTCTTTCAAAAATGTACTTAATACAAGTTTAATCAATTAATAATAGGAATTTTAGACTTAAAAAATTTTCTTGGGGATTTTATCTTATTACATAGAAAGGAAATCCTCAAAGAAAACCTTAAAGGGAAAATAAAATTAAAAAATTAAGCATTCTTGTAGAAAAACTGCAAAAACAATATAGCTGAAAAACTGGAAAAGAAAGTGTCCATTTTCAAACAAAGAAAACATGCGAGAAAAAATGCATTGCTTCATATTTTCCTAATCTAGTTTTTCACGAAAGAAAAGTCTAGGATCATAAATTTCAATGATAGTTAATGTCAGGGTAAATTAATGTGTTAGTGTAAATTAAAATTTAATTATGTCTTAATCTGTCTTTATACTTTCACATCGTTCATTTAGAAAATAAACATTTCTAATACGCTTTGACTGTTTCAGCAGTTAGAAGAAATCCAAACACCGAAGTCAAAACTTCGTTTTTTAAAGCTCAACTTTAATCCCCAATATTAGCGGGGACATTGATTTGGTAATTTTAATTCCTTCTGATTAAATCTTATTCATAAAAAGTACTTAACATTGTTCCTTATACTGATTAAATTATCTATTTCTCGATGAATTTTAGAAATTCTCTGGTAAGTTATGTATTAAAATTACCATGTATATACTTACACATAAACACACATATAATATATATATATATATATATATATATATAAATGGGTATGTGTTATGACCATATGAAAATTTTATGCTAATCAGCTATGACCTTTCGCTGTTACTGCTAGAGCTCTGGTTCCCACATATAAAACAGTTACCATATAAATGGGGACTTTGAAAGCAATGTTCATTGGACTAGTAGATGGGCCGAATATATCCGATGTCTATCAGGTGTTGAATTAAAATTTCTTAAAAGTTTAACATAATTATTTTAGTATTAGAATATGATACGTAAGAATATTAGTACATTAATCCTGTATCCCTTTTGTCTGAGGGATATTCTATACCTCCCATACCTCCGGAATGCTCCCCCCTTCTTAGGTCGGTGGGTTTTGGGGGTGGGGTATTGGCAAACGCCTAAATCTAATCTTTTTTACACTTGCATGCAATGTATTCCAGTTAAATGAGCAGAAAAAATGGTTAGTACTGCCATCTTTTATCAGTTTAAAGAAGTAAAAACATTTTGCAACCTTTAATTGGAAAACATTTTCAAGATTTTAGGGTTAAAAAAAATCGGGAAAAATATCTGCACCGTGCAAACCGTGCAGGTTGTTGCCCCTGAAAGAGTTAAGCTTCCGAGACATCCGAAGAAAGTTTTTCTTAAATTTGTAGTATCCCAACCATTTTGTACCTCAGGTTCCACCCGAGATATCCCTGGCTTTCCCGCTAGTTATATAGGCAATGTTTTCTCCATTTTTATTAATCATAGCGTATTTTGTTCTACTTGTTTAATGGCCCATCATCAAGATTTCTTACAGAACATTTTACAGTCTGAGTCTCTAAAATTGATTAGTTCTCGAACATGTTATATAGTAGTTTGTTTTTGACTGCAAAATATGTATTATTCAAAGTAAATACACTTAGCCTTGCTAAACTTAAAAGTAAATTTTATTTAAAAAAAGAACTTGTACTGACTGTCGGAGGAAACTGCGATATCACGAAAAATCTCTACCCATCACTGCCGATATTCTATTAACTACATTACACAGTCGATAAAAAACACTCTGATTTATCGGTTAATATTCTCATAATTTTTCTTCGATTACAGTCATTTCTCTTATTTTCATTATGTTCGTTCTTCCTTGAGTACCGCTTAATCCGAATCTGAACCAGGTCTCCACATTCCATTTCGGTACTCAACAAACTGATCTATAATGATTATGTGAGGAATTCAACCCTTTTTTACATTATTTTTTACCATCTTAATACAAAGACTTCATATCATCTGAGCAATTGAAATGCTATTTGTCATTTTGAGTCTTTTCATATACTAAACATATTGAAAGTATACTAAAAATCTTATTTGCATATCTCTATAATCTAAGGAATGTATGCTTAAATTTCACGAATGGAATTTGTCCCAGAAATTTCCTACTTCCTCCATGTTTATTTGAATATCTAAATATTTCGACATATGCATGCTAAGAATGATCATTAATCATTATTCCAAATATGACGTAGCCGCGTATACTGCATTTAAGGTGAAATTGTGTGAGAGTATACCGGACTAAATATACATATAGAAAACCTTATATTGCCAGTTGTTCCAAATGGACACATTTGCATACTTGGATATGCACGATGGATTAATAACAATGAGGAATATTAATAGCAATGTAATATCTGACATTAATTGTTAATAGTGCATAAAAATTTATGCAAGTATCATTAATTTACATCTGCATGTGTAAGTAATGGAATAGTTATACCTAAGACTTAAAGTATAACTATTCTATTACTTAACATTTCTTGTAGTGCATACCTAATGTTTGAGATTTATTTAAACTTAAGTAGTGAAACAAGCTAGAACGATTGATTGTAGGAAAAAGTAATGTATTCAAGGTACATTATTTCGATTATAGTGGAGACTTCTTGTTCGATTTCCCTGTCTGTGAAAACTCGTAAATTTTCGTATCTCATGAAGTTGAGAAATTTTAGATAAAAGAGGCCAAATATGTATTTTCCATTTAAGGCTGTTGAGTACTAACCCTATTGGATTCGCTCACCTCAATGTTAACCTACGGACAAAATTGATTGCCAACTTGGATTTAAAGAATTTTTTATATTGTACTTCGTAATAGAGAATGAAATTTTACACCTTGTAGAAGTTCTCGTTTTTTAAAAAAATGCAAATACACTTGGCTCTTTGTTTAACGACGCTCTACTTAACGACGATCTCTATTTAAAGACGATATTTCCCAGTCCCGGCCATTCCGACGTAAGAAAATTCTATTTAAAGACGACGTTGTTTCTGTTTAACGACGAATTTTGTTACATGAGTTTCTTCATCTAGAATAAAAAACTGCTTTCGCGTTGCTGGAATTCACAAAAAACTTCTAGTGGAACTACAAAGTACGGATGTAGAAATCAACAAAGATGACATTACCCCTGAAGAATGGAGAAGTCTTGTTGAAGATGAGGTTGTTTCAATTCCAGATTTCCACAATTGTGATTACTCTGTTTTAACAACAGATTACAGAAATGTTGAACAGATTTATCAAGATATAGTAAACGAAAACACAGTTTCAAACGAAGAAGGTGAAGACACGAAAAACAAGACACTGCCACCGTCTTACACAGATGCAACTTCTTCTCTAGATGATCTTCGACGCTATGTTACATCGAATATGAAAGATGGCATATTTAACATTTTAGAAAATCTGGAAAAGAGAATAAAGAAAACAAGACGAAAATGGAAGCCATCAACACTTTTTGACTTTTTTAAAAACCCAATTTATTGTATTGTTTGTACTCTTCTTTCAATGTAATTTAAAATAACTTTTTGCGAATAAAATAATAATAATAAATAACATTTATAAACAAACCCATTTATTAAGAAATATATTGACAGTCCTAAGCCTGAAAAGTGTGAAGGGAAATGTTATTTTTCCACAAATTCTGTTTAAGGACGATCTCTACTTAAGGACGATTTTTCACGGTCCCTTGAAAGTCGTTAAATAGAGAGCCAACTGTATTTTTTTTAAATTAAATTATTCTGGGAAATATCTGGTATAGTATATTTTAAAGTTCCAGAATTCCTTTGGAGGGCGAAATTTGCAAAATGAATCCCATTTCAAGGTGCAGAAAAGGTCAGGCTATTTGAAAATACCATTTTTATTTGATAATCAGCATTTATGTAGCTGTAAACAGTAGACATATTATCTCCATAGGTTAACATTGGGGTGATCGAATCCAATGAATTTAGTACCCAGCAGCCTTAAGATTCTTTAAGGAATAGAGGGACAGTAAACAATTTTATAGAATAGGATATACACAACATTAATTGCTCCTAAAATATAACATAAAAGAAATTTTACTCACGCCTCTCGAACTGCTGCAGATATTCTGCTTCAAAAATATCTAGATTGTACGTTCATTTTATTGTCTCTATGCTTAAAACGGATGGTGTGGAATTTTGAAATAAAAAGGAATTTCTCTTTTCAAGTTTAATTGTAAGAGAGGGCTATACATAGATATACACAATATTAAATGCTTCTAAAAGATAGTATATAGGAAATTTTAAGCACGACTCGCGAACTGTTGCAGATTTTCTGTTGCAAAAATTTCTGGAGTGTACGTTCATTGTATTGTCTCTAAACTTAAAACGTAAAGTATGGAATTTTGAAATAAAAAGGAATTTCTATTTTTCATTTTGATTGTAAGAGAGTGCTGGAAATTTTAGAAAATTTGAAATCGATCTCTTTTAGAGAAAACTGTACGGCATATCGTAAGAAGATCTTAGATCGTAAGAAGTTAAAGTAGATTGGATTTACGATACTTTTCATAATTGCATTCAATAGCTTTGCAGGTTAAAAGTTTCAAAATTTTCTAAAAATCATTGAAGACAAACTAATTTCAGGAAGTAGTAATGTAACACGTTGAAATATCGTCTGATATGCAATCGACTCTCCTGTTCTAATAGTCAGCGATAAATTAACTCTTAACTAGTTTAATGTGTTTCCTATTATAGACAAAATTAAAATTTATACGTTCAATGCAAAAACTCGTATGTATTTTTTTCTCGAGAATATTTTTGAATTGAATCTTTTATTTTAACAATTCTTTATGGTTAAATTCGTGAGATTTTTAAAGTTAATAATGTCATTTTTCCAAGTAAAATATTTTGATAGATATAACCGAAGTATTTCATAGTTTTATAAGCCTTTAAAAAATCCAAGATTAACAACTTTACTATCATATTTAGAGTTAGCTGTTTTGCTGAAAGGAATTATAGCTGAAAATCAATTTTTCAGTTGCTGAAAGCAGTCAAAATACGCTCCAAAAATTATTTAGTGAAATAACGACCCATCTCCAAACATAAAATCTGATTTATCAGTGTTGTTCATTACCAGTTACTACTGAATACCTGAAGGAAAATTTGTTTGATAGTACTTAGAATGTAGTAAAATTAATTTCATTTGACAAAGGTTTGAAATAAATCGAAATTTTTCTATCTTATTTCTTACAAATCATAAAATCTTTCACAATGTGTATTATTAGGGGAAAAGGGATATGATTATTTCCTTTACTGATATGTATTTACAGATCACAATGTAGCATATTCCTAAGAATATAAAATTGCTCTACTTTATAAATCTTGGGAAAGATCTATTTTCTAATACTTGGTACTGAACATTATAAACTTGTTGATATCGCTAATATAATTCTGATCTGAAGATAGTACAGGTCACAATGTAGCATATTCCAAAGAATATAAAATTCCTCTACTTTGTAAATCTTGCGAAAGCTCTACTTTCTAATACTTGGAACTCTACATTATAAACTTGGTGATATCGCTAATAAAATCAAAGGGGATAAACTAAATTGTTGTTTGAAACGTAGAAGTCGAGACATTTTTGTTACAAGTTTTGAGAGGAAATCCTAAATGAAGGCACTAACTTAAAATGAAGGTTTTTAAACATAACTTTATTTGCTGTTAACTGTTCACCCTCATGCATCAAAAAATGATTCACTCGTTTTCGTATTCCGTTGAACTCCATTTACCTATTACTATAGCATGCCTTTCTTCATGATAGTGTGTCGATAAGCATATGAAATGTCTGAAGTTTTATTTTTTCCTATCAGGTGGGCTTTATTTTTCGCAAAAAGGTGAATAGAGTTCGCAAGAGTCGAACCTGGAGTAATATTCAGATCATGGTAATGCTACAAAAAATCAATGGCCAGACATATTTCAAATTAAACTAAGATTATTTTTTGGCCCCAATTTGAACACAGAATCTTAATCACACTTACTAAAACATTAGGCACACGTTAAATTTTCAGTTGGCAGTTTTTGTATTAGACTTTTGTCTGTAGCGGTTGCTACATCGAAAATATTATTTTTTACACTAAAAAACTTGCACGGCAATATATTTTCCAAAGAAAATTATTTATTTTTTAAAGACCAAACCTGCATAACAAAAGTTTAAAAACTCGCATTTTTAGAACTCATTTTCTTCGTTACCATTTTAATCTACATAAAATTGTAGAAAACAAAGATTATGTATTATTGTAGAGGTTACACGTCTCAAAATTCTGTCTCTAGATTACTTATTGTTAAAAGTTATATTGAGACTGCTAACTTTCCTACAAGGAATAAATGTATTGAATTCTCGTGACTTTGAGAGGTTATATTAATGACTCTAAAACGGGGGTAAAGACCTTTGTCCATTTAAAGGGGAACATATCACAGAATTAGGATGTTTTTTCCATTCAAATCTAAGGAAAATAATTTATCATAAGGTTTAAGAATCAGTTTCAGTTAAGGAGTGTCCAAGACACGACATTTAATTTGTCTTTTACTGACATGTATTTCGTAGTTTTCCCCCCTAATATGTTTTTTTATGCAATGATTAATAAACATAAAAAAATTTAATCAATTAAATATTTTCTTTCAAAGAGATTAGTTTTCAAAATTCCAATCATGTCACTTAAATTTGGTACAGGGGTAAAATTTTATATTTTAAATTTACATTCAACACGTAATATTTTATTTTCCCTGAAATGTATTTTTGTACAAAATTAAATGATAAAAAAATCTCAACAATTAAAAATTTTTGCTTACAAAACTTCAAAGTTTAAATCATTTCAATCAAGTTTAAATCAAGTTCAAAGTTTAAATCATTTTCAGTTTTTGTAATACATCTGCTAAATCATCACATATATTTGTATACTTCGCTTTTGTATACAAAGAAGTTTCCAAATAAAAATCTTTAGAATATCTAAAGGATTTTTATTATTAAATATTTAATACTTTTTCTTCATACAGATTGTAACAATTTTTACAATTAGTCCAAATTTTTGCAGACAGTTAAAGGAAAAAAGAACAAAGGAACACTGTTAGAATTTTGTAGAATAGCTGTGCAATAAACTCTAGAAATATCCATTTACCGAGTGCTAATCGCGTGAAAAGTTCCATTCTGAAATAAATGGACTTATAGTATAGATTTATATAAAAGTAGCCATACACAGTACAGTATAAAATGCTGTGTATGCCCATACTATAATCGGTGAGACATGAGTTTTGTGTTATTTGATTCTGAAAGCCCTACAGCTCGTTTTAATCCAAGAAAATATAATTTATTTTTGTGGACTAACTTAAAATTACTGATTCAAGAATAATTTATATTATTACTATTACAACAAGAATTTATAAATAACGGTAATATCTGCTTCGTTTCGCATTGTAAAATAACAAAATATTAGAAAATCGTTAATGCGACTTATCTTTTGTCCAGAAATCTCAGCACAAAATTACCGTGCTTTTCAACGTTCATATAGCGTGATTAGATAGGTTTTTGAGATTAAGATTAAATTAAAAATAATGTACTTTGCTGAAGTTTGATGAACTAAAAATAACAAAAATTAGGCAATACGAAAACAGATCTCTTTGTAGCAGCATCAGGAAATTTTTTTATATAAAAGGTAGTTTTTACAGATATATATATAATTCCCCATATATGTATTCTTATAGTTAATGTTGTATAATTATATTGCGTCTTCATATAAAGCCTTATCGTAATAGGCATATACTCTAAAAATCATGCTAAACTTTAATAACATAATACATACCATGGACACATGTATCAGAAAAGATAAAATATAATAAACTTCAGTCTTAAAATTAATCTGATCAAGGAAAATATTGATGAGCTATAAAATTAAGCTTCTTTATGTATAAAGTTCCTACACAGCTTCTTATTAAAGAGTTTAAATTTTTATGTACACAAAACGTTAATGTATTCCATCTAAAGTTTTAGACATGAAACATTTCAAGCTTATCTAACAGCTGAAAATCATTCCAGAGTTATTTGAGGTATTTTAACACAAATAACATGTTTTCAAATAATTGTGTAAAAGTGTTAGTGGATCAAGTTTAGAATTTCAAATCTAATTTTTGCGGTACTTTTTGTAAAACTCTTATCAGAAATGAATCCAAATCAAGAAGACTAGGAATGGATCAACTTTCTCATTCAATGTATAACTTAATGTATTTATAGCAACCTAATATCTTGTTTGTTCCAAAATTAGTATTGCTCTGTAAACTAATGATTTGAATATAATAATAAACAGTTCCTCTCGCGAATGTTTCTCTTGCTATTTTCTGTTAAATAAAAACGGTTCAAAGTTAATTTCAGTGCCCAGTTACGGCTTATCTGATTGTTTGAATCTTTGGAGATTTATTATTATTAAAAATCCCTTTAATTTAAGATTAAATAAAAATCACTCTTTAATTTCTCCATCCTTATTTTAACCCTTCAGCGGGCGCGCCCGTGTATAATGTGCAACATTTTCATAATTTTGAATGGTTTGTTTTTACATGTAAGTTTTGGATGTTCTAAGCAGTTTCTATTTATAGCTACACCCTTTCTAATGCAGGTCTGATTTTCTGACTTTTGTATTCTTTTCCAATCATTTTTAATCGTGATTCCAACAGAGGATACTTCTATTTGTTGCACTCTGTGCACAGCGCGCCTGGTCATGTAAGAAAATATTCCTTATTTTATTTTTGGTTATTTCACTAAAATAATTCTAAGTATTTGCAAAGTTGCTTTTCTATGATTATAAATTTAAAAAGGCTAATCAAATAAATGTCCTGATTCTAATGGGATTTCTTTTTTAATTTAAATTTATATTGATTAACTTTAAAAGTTAGTATGTCATTAGTGACACACCTTGCCGATACATTAATTAAATAAACAGCAAGCTAAGAGAATCACCATTATTGACCAATGATCATATAGTTGATAAATTTTTCTAAAACTCAATTAATATACCATACATTAAATTAACACACAGGACATAAAGCATATAATACATTGGTTTATTAACACACCATATCCTTACGAAATTCATTTATCTTCATTAATACTAATATGGCATATCATATCAACACCTAGCCAGTTTCTGCTTATCAAAATATTACTTTACACTTATTCTAATTATCTTACATTCCCAATCAATAATTATCTATTCTTCGCTACTTCTCCGTATACGCTTATTATAAAATCATTTAATATTCATTCAAGTTAACGTTACTTCTACATCAATTCCTTTCTACACAACATACAAACTTTCATTGAGCCAATAATATTCCTTAAAGTAAACGTTACTTTTACATTAATACATTTCGACACAATGCACAAACTTTCATTGAGCCACCGTGTTCACAGACATGAAAAGTTAGGATAAAGGCCACATACCGCTATGCTGATGAACTCACTGCTGGTCGTTGAGGCTATCGCTCCAGGCGTTGTTCCATGGGAGACTTTCTTCATAGCGCAAACGCATTCGTAGGGTACCGGGGACTCACTACTCCGTCCATTCACCAAGGGGCTAGCTCCGTCTTTCGGGTCATCTTGGCGGGAATGGCTCCAACCAAGCCGGGGCTCTTTATTTTCTGCTGCCGGTCAAAGTCATTCTATGGTGGGACTGGTTCCGTCCCTGCCGGGGCTCTCAGCTATCGGCTGTTAGTCAACATCATCCTTCCACCCCAATTCTTGCAGCACGTCAACCTCTATTCATCTGCTGCTAGTCAACGTCATGCTCCAACCCTTCTCCGCGTCACTCCTATATTTTTATCTTCTCTTAATTTTCATTCTATATGCTTTTCTTGTCCCTTATTAGGTGCAGGCCCTCAGCCAATGATTTTATTTAACCTCATCTGTACCAGTGGATCCACGTATGGATATATGGCCTGATTCTCCAGAAATACCAGTGGATCCACGTATGGATCCACTGGTGACAGAACTGTAAATTAACTTTTTTATGTAATTTTTACATAAATCGATGTAGATATCGTTATATTTCTATATGTATCGATTTAGATATCGTTATATTTCTATGTGTATCGATTTAGATATCGTTATATTTCTATGTGTATCGATTTATATATCGTTATATTTCTATATGTATCGATATATATATATATATATCGTTATATTTCTATGTGTATCGATTTAGATATCGTTATATTTCTATATGTATCGATTTAGATATTGATATATAAAGGTAACAAAACTGTAAACTTTTTTATGTAATTTTTGCATAAATGGTTGTATATATCGTTATATTTCTATATGTATCGATTTAGATATTGATATACCGGGTGGCCATAATTAAACTGACAGTGCTCACAGTGTTCTGTAGCGCGATCTATTTGCGAGAATGACGCCACATTTTGTAGGACGATTAAACAAGACGGGGGACGAAGGATTCCGCGAAAAAATAAATTAGTTTCAAAAGTCACCGCTAGGGGAATATTTGGCGCTGTGTAATAGAAAATAGAGTGTTAACAAATGCAAATTAATACGGAATAAAATTACCTTTTATTATGCACATTTTCTTATTTAGTTCAAGTGCAATATGGCAACACTTTTAAAAAAGCGTAAAATCTACATAAACACCGATAAAGTCTCGTGATCTGCAATATCACGTACGCTGAGCAGCAATATTGTCTGGTCCTCTGTCGACAATCGCCGGGGCAACTGCTTCGATTGTATCCTGTGGTACAGGTTTTCGTCCTCTGCCTGACTGAACCTTCAGAGAACCTGTTTTCTCAAACGTCGCAACCATTGCTTTTAGCCCATTAACTGACACAGGACCGTTACCTTTACGCATTTTTTTGTGCGTTCTAAAAGCACGAAGAGCGGCTGACGCGTTGCACTGGTTGAGGTAAAAGAATTTGACCAGTAACACACGCTCGACTAAAGAAGGAGACATTGCACATAAACTTTCAATCCGATTGATTCGAAGCGTAACACATTGCCTTTTAAAACCCAAGCAGCTGGCACTGTGCCAATGGATGTAACGTGAAATTTGAATAAAGAACTTCTTCTGATCCCACGGATTGTTTCACTTGGGGGGGGGGGGGGGGTCCATTAAAATCTGGGTTAGGCTCTTAAGTCTGCGGGAGTTTCATCATTTCGCCCCTTTCTGCGACCTCTCTATCTGTGCAGCTGGCCTTCCACATCTTAATTCTCCTTTCTTCCCTTTCACATGTCAACAAAATCAATTGACTTTTCATTTTATTTCTTCTCTGCACCAATATTTCCTTTCTTTCTTTCACAGCACATAATGTCATGAACCACTGTGACACTGATAAAGTTTTAAATGCTAAATAATCTATATATATAAAACTGTTCCGTAACTGACTCACTGACATACAACACACAGACCAAACCGCTGGACCTAAAGTGCTGAAATTTTGCATGGCGATTCTTCTTATTGTGTAGGGGTGCACTAAGAAGGATTTTTGAAAAAAAATTCTTAGATTTGTTAAAATTTTTAAGCTGTTTTTGTAACTTTTTTTGAGTTTGCATTTAAAATAATAATTTGAGGGTTATAAAATTTATATCGCGAGACAGATCATAAAAATTCCTTTAAAATGAAATCTTTTTCGAACCTTTACCTCTATTTTCTGATTTTGGTGAATTTTTCAAGATTCATTTTTAGAATTTAATTTATTAAATGCTGATCACGTGATTTCTTTTTCTGGTACTTTAAATAAATTTATCGTCACGTGCATAACAACTAAATAGACAAGAAAATATTTTTTTTCTTTCTAATGCACCAGACGATTCGATATTATCCAAAAAAAATAAATATCCCTTACAATTTTGTTTTATAAATATATATATATATATATATATTACATCAAATGTATACATTGATCGTCGTATTTATTATAAGTATAGATATTTATTTTTTTTATCATTAATTGCATACATTGACCGTTGTATTTAATTTGAATGTACTCCGTAGCGAAGTGCGGGTTTTCAGCTAGTTATTAATAATTTTGTTCCCGATGTTAAAAGTAATTTTACTTTTCGTAGCATAGGAACTCTATGTTCCTATGGTACATATATAAGGGTATGGTACATATATATGGTATAAGGGAGTCATACTTTTGTCGACAATGCATGATGATGCAACAGTGGATGACGATTCTGGTAAACCAGCGATTATACTGGATTACAATACGACAAAAGAAGGAGTTGGTGTAGTGGATCAAATGTGCAGCTATTACGCAGTATCCCGCATATCCCGAAGATGGACTCTCTAGTTGTTTTCTAGGTTTTTGGACATAATAGGAATCAATTCGCAAGATGTCCTCAGATCCAATAAACCGGACAGTTTTGAAAGAAGTCGATTGTATCTCTTTGGCTTTAGAACTTCTCGAAAGCCAGTTGAAGACCCGGGCAAATACTCTATGTTTTCCTCCAGACATAACTGGATTCTTACTAAAATAGTAAATGGAAACTTCCCGAGAAGCAGAACCAGAGGTGTCGGCAAAAAAAAAAAAAGAAAAAAGTGTAATATATATGCGGACGGCTAAATAATGTAACTACCACGATAAAGTGTAATAAATGTAATAGTTTTTCATGCAAGGCGCATTGCAAAATCCGTACTATATGTTTGCGATGTGAAGAAATTGAAGAAAACTGAAGAGAATTGAATAATTTTTTTGTGTTTTAAAAAAAATTCTAATTTTTTATGAAAATTTTTTCTTTTTCATTTTTGGCCTTTAATTATAAATAATCTCAATATTATCAACATTTTATATCTTGTCATAAAAAGCAGAATTATTATTTCCAATTTGAAAAAAAAAAGTTACTTATAAAAGAATAATCAAGGTTTAAAGAGACATTGCAGTTTGTGCAACGCGCGCCTGGTGGTGTTACAAAAATTGGCGAGCCCGATAAAGGGTTAAAATACCTATTATTCCTTTTTTAAAATATCTCAAAATGTTACCAGGATCTTTCAGTTTGTTGAATTTTATTTTAAAAGATAGGTGATCCGAATGTAAATCTTGTTCCTTGCAAAAGCTTGTTATAGTGTCCTCCGACTATTGGAATAGAAAATTATGAATTTTTAGTCAAAAGTTAAAAAAAAAAAAGAAACCTTCATGGTTGAAAAAAATCACAATTGTCGAAAAAAATAAATTAAGTTTGTACACCTCCATTTCCCTTCTCATTGAACCGATTAAATAAATTAAAAATGTAGTTATTTTGTCTTTCTACTGCCTATTTTATGAAAGTCTTTTAAGTGAAATGTCCATGCAAAGTCCATGAAAGTCTATGGAAAATCCAAGAAAGGGCATAAGATCACTGAAACTATTTGTGCTCTCACCATTAGAATTTTCATAGGCAAATTGAAAGCAGATTCAACACTTAGTCTGTCGTTGAGAGCCATTATAGTCGGTAACCTCTTGTTACTGCTCACACAATGGAGAAAAATGAGTTCTATATGTTGATAAAACATTACTTTTTAAGAATCAATACGGTGGCATAAAATGAATTAAGGCTTGTTAAATATAAAGCTGAGTCTTCCCCTTTGCTTAACATTGTTTCACTAGTTGCGTGATGAATTTCGAACACAAATGATGCTGAACGTTCAGGGTGCCTTGTTAACGTCAAGGCCAAAGAGTATTGAAAAAATCTTTTATACAGAGATAAAGGATAGAGGATTAAAATTGCGAAATATTTCTGAATTTGTTTGCATGTGATCAGAGTGTGTACAGAAAAGTTTGCATGAACATTTAGATATGAGAAAGCTGTCGGCAAAGTAGGTGCAGCGTTTGCTAACAATCGATCAAAAATGTAAATCAGTGAAGATTTCTAAGCACAACTTGGAGCTCTTTCAAAGAAATCTTAAGGAATTTTGTGTCATTTCGTAACAGTTGAGGAAACGTGGATACATCACTACCAGCCAGAAATGAAAAGAACTGTCAATGAGGTGGGTTGAAGCTGGTTAACCTTTACCAAAGAAAGCGAAATCGATTCCGAAACAAAAAGGAAAGGTTATGGCCTTTGTAATTTTGGTTTCTTTATTGACAACTTAGAAAAGAGTAAAACAATCTCCGAAGAGTACTATGCATCTTTACTGGATCATTTGAAATGGGAAATTTAGATAAAACTGTCTCATTTAGCGACAAGAAAGGTTATTTTCCCCCATGAAAATGCTTTGATTCATTCATCTGCGATTGCATCGACAAAACTATTAGAATTAAGCTACGGAATTTTCCTCCACTAACTGTATTCTCTAGATTTGGCCCCCCTTGGATTACTACTTGAACTCAAATTAAAAAAATGTTACAGGGAAGAAATTTTGGGGAAGTTTTGAAGTCATAAGTGAAAGAAACGCTTATTTATCAGATTAGCTCAAGTCTCACTCTATGGAGTGGATTAAAAGAGCTTGAAAATCGTTTACCAAATGTAATGACCGTAAGGGACATTATATAGAGAAATAAATAAAAAGTTTTCAAAAATCATCGTTTTCATTATTTGTGTACGAACGTACCAGACATCCCTTGACATAATTACCAGAGAACAATCATAAATAATTATTTTTCATATGTTTATTTTCTCAACTAATAGTTTCACAATATTTTCTCATTTTTACATAAATGTATTTTATTTTATTAGGAACATATTTAATATGTATGGTGAATTGTATGCTTATACTCAAATGCTTATTAAACTGGAATTTGCCAAGTTACGTATATCAATTTCTTTTAATACCCGTATGTTGCCTGATATTATTAACAATGATTTACAACCCATTTTATATTTTCAAGCTTAATATTATACTTTAATACATATTTAAATACATTATAATAATTGTATTTCCCTTCCTTTTTTTCATATATTTGATAAGGCTCATTTCCAGCACGTATAATTTTATAAAGCACATAATGTCATAGATATGGTTTTAATTGAAGGGACCAATTTCCCTCCTCTCCACGTTCATGTTGCATGCACGCTCTTGTGATACCTTTAAAACCATTCTTTATTACCATTCAAATTTGTGTATTTGACATTCCATATGTATGGAAAGGAGTTTATTCGATTTTTGTTTCTTTGATTGCAGGGACGTGCTATCAATACTTTTCTTTTAACACCCTTCTTTGTATTACTTCTTAAATTTTTTTTACTGTCTGTATATCAGTACAACTCTTCATTACAATTCTCCTCAATGTATTCACTCCAGTTTTAAGCTCGTATTGTTATTTTTTAACCCTTTTTAGGGGTAGAAGGGAAGAATCATTACTAATCTGACACATTTTAAATCAAATTTCTTGAGATCGTTTAATAGAGGCGATGCATGAATCTTCTAGAAAACTCTGCACAGAGCATTTCCCTTTTCCTTTCTAAACCATCAATTTTACACATCAATTATTTATTTATTCATTTCGTATTGACAACATTAGCACAATTTGTGCTCAGTTATTGAACAGAAATATGTCAGTAGTTTGTTTGAAATATATTTTCGTTTTAATCACAACTTTTAACCTTTTGAAGCATTTTTTGAGTAGGTTTCAATTTAGATATCTTAAAGTAGGTTTTAAGCTCTTGATCCAGTAAACAGGAAGTATAGTTGTTAACAAACAATTTCTTCCCTATTTCCTCGACGTACAAAATATTTTTTTCAGTGTGAAAACTTCTAAACAATTTAAATGTCAAGATCACCAAAATTTTCAATACAGCAGAGAAGAATAAAAGATCTGAGAGATGCTATGTCTCTATAATGCGAAATAATGTAGAAGATATTAAACTATCCCCGGTTACAATAAGATATACTCTTGACAGAGGAAAAGAAACTGACAGATTTCAGAGCAATAAATGGAAATGCGACCAAGAAAACTGCCCTCTGCTGTTAGATTTTTTTTATTAAATAACCTAAGGGACTGAATAAAATAACCCGTAAATTAATGCAGGAAATCAACAGATGTCTTCCAGAGGAATGGAACGCCTCTTTATTGACTGTTTCAAAGAGACTGACTGCAAATGGATTTTTTTAGAAAGGCCCTGTCAAACAGCCATTTCTACGTAAATATGTACATAGAGTTATCTAAAAAATAAGAATAGACAGTAAATAAAAGTACACTCAATACATGAATCAAAGTTTAAACTTTTAAGTATAAAAAGTTGAAAGTATACTAGGCAAGAATGAAATAAATGGTATATTCCAGACATTCTTTATATTACATACATTCTTTATATTACAATGTGTACTACTGTGTAAAAAAATTTATAATCGAGAATTTTATTTTTATATAGAATTAAAGTTATATGTCCTGTCAGAGTCGCTGAATTATTCCTAGCATCGTCACCTAAGTTTTGGTAGTGCCGAAGATAAATGAGGGAAAAAAACTCAAAATAAAGATTGATTCCGCATTCTTACGTTGTATTAAAACATTGCGTGTTATCTCTCATAATGTCATTCTGAAGATCCTTTAAAATAGGATGAAATTAGGATCACTATATCTGAATATACGACAAGTGCATGTTCTATAACTCTTACTTGCAAAAGAGCCCTTTTATGAGGGCTTTCTAGAGTATTTTTTATTACCTTTATGAAATCATCCATTTTTGTCTACCTTTTGTAACTTATTCAGTGCTCTCCATTATATGCTGATAAATGACTGGAATAAATTCCGTCGCTCAGAAATTTTCAGGGTAATTCCACTCACCGCTTTGCTTTATTTCAAATATATTCAATGGTCATGTCATGCTAGAGAGCTTATTGATGGAGATAAAGCCAAGATTCATGACTCCTTTCTGAACGAGAGAAAAATATACGTTCTATTGCAATTAGCTCTCAAGCAACTATATATTTTGTTACGGTAAGAAACTAAACTCATCTCCCTGTCTACTTGCTTAATTTAATAATGAAGACTAAATGAAACAGATTTTCTTAGTATGTGGCGTTCGTTTATATAGTCTGATCGATATGTATGTATGGTTAATATATTTATAACATCCTTTGCGAGTCCTTGATTTAAATAATTAACGCAAATATTGATAGCATTAGTAGAATGCTTGCTAGCGGGTGTGCTATAGAGGTTAAGAATATAAAATAGCATCTTTGTAACAGGATATTATTACGTCTAGTCTTATCCCAATTAATTTGAAAGGCTATTGCAGTTATCTTAATTGCGGTATCTCAGAGTACATTTAAGTTAGTACTTGCTATGGAGATTCAAGTAGTCTTCGTAAAGCTTTGTAACTGTAATATATATAATTTAACATCATTCTGCAATATTCATGTCATTTTCCAGTGCTCCATTACAACACCTGGTATATATCCGCGAAGAGGTATTTAAGAAATGACGTAATTTAACTCAAGAAAATTATTATTTGAAAAGTTTTAATGGCACCTAGTATTCCAAATAATGCTAAGGAAATGAAATCACACCTGCAAAATCAAAATGTTTAATCATCACTCTAAAAACGTTACATTTTCTACAGATTTAATAATTACTGATCTCACCCCTAACAAAAACAATTTGACCTACACTCATGTCCATAAATTAAAGATAATTTAGAATCACATAGAAATCGAACTCTTAAGTAAAAATTTCACCTGTTGAATTATCACACACATCTGCAAGAATAATATACAAATTAAAGGAAGCCACCAGATGACGCCGGTAGTACGTCACATTGACAAGAGTGTAAGAGAGGGGTATATAAGGAATGGTGGCAAAGAAGTAAAATTGTTCACAAGCGTTCTGTAAGCCGCTCAGTGCCATAACCTAATAGTTATGACACAGAGGACGCATGTGGATGATTTTTTACGTGGTAGAATTATCGGCCGCCTGGAATGTGGGCGTACTCATATGGAAGTATCCGAGGAACTTGGAATTGCCCGAAGTGTCTTCTCTAGGCTTTGGCAACGATTCCAAGATGATGGAAATGTCAGTAGACGTTATAGTACAGGTCGCCCCCGAGTTACAACACCGAATGAAGACCGGAATTTGGCAGTAACTGCCAAAAGAAGCAGACGGAGCACAGCATCCGACCTGTCTCGTCAGCTATCTGCATCCACGGGTACCACAGTTTCAAGGAAAACTGTGTACAGACGTTTGGGAAATATTGCTCTATATGCTCGCTGGCCTGTCAGATGTGTTCCGTTGACGGCAACTCACTGTCGAAAGCGATTAGCCTGGAGTAGAGAACATGCAATGTGGACATCGTCACAGTGGGCTTGTGTGATGTTTTCCGACGAGTCCAGGTTTAGCTTGCAGTCTGATTCACGTAAGACTTTCATATGGAGAACGCCAGGTACCAAGACAACATCATTGAACGACACCATTACGGTGGTGCAGGATTGCTCGTTTGGAGTGGAATTATACTGAGCTCCAGAACAGATCTGCATGTTCAAATCGGAACCATGAACGGCCACATTTATCGGGACATCATTCTGGAACAACATGTAAGTTTGTTTATGGGTGCCATGGGCTCATAGAATTTGTGTTTATGGATGACAACACCCGTCCTCACCGAGCAAACATCGTAAACGAATGCTTTCAATCTGAGGATATCACCCGTATGGAATGTCCAGCATTCTCACCTGACTTCAATCCGATAGAGCATGTGTGGGACATGATTGGCCGACAAGTTGCAGCCTGTCAACCACCTCCTACATGTGTACCGGAACTTGGGAGAGCATTACTTGCTGAGTGGAGTAATCTTCCCAAAGATCAACTCGATAATTTGATACTCAGCATGCCTAGGTGTTGTACGGACTGTATTTCATCGTATGAGAGACATACAATGTATTAACCCTCATACCAACCATGTAATCTCAAGTTTATGTAAAGGAGATATATTTTACAGTTGCTCCAGGGAGAAAAAATCGTAGTTTTTATGAATGGTATCATACATACACCATCTTTTTTTGTTCTTTATCTTTTGTTTAATAAATGGGCTTTATAAATAAGTCACGTTTTTTTTGTTTCTGAACCTTTATTTGCCGGAACTGGCATTATACTTAATTTATGGACATGAGTGTATTTCTAAGAACAATGACAGCTAGTTAAAAAGTATAAAGCTATGTGTTATACTTGCGATGATTGAGCTTCCATAGCAAAGCTTTTTTCTATTTCCATACTATCTTCCACTTCAGCCAATAATTACATATATTTAGCAGAATATTAAGCTTTTGCAAAACTACATACTTGCATGGGGAATAAAGGTTTGCATAAAAAAAATATATTTCAGTTCTCAGTTATCTTTATCAGAACTTTCTAGTCAAACAGACGATAGAGAAAAAATACAGAGTACCGCATGTCAAAGCATAGAATATTGTAATAAAATGTGTATAATAAAGTGTATATTTCTATAACTGAAATATAGGCCGTAGTTTTTACTTTGTTTTTGTTCGGGTAAATACTGGGATAAATTTTATTTTATATAGAATTAGTACTATTTATACGGAATATAATAAGAATGTTATTCAGATTTTATACAGAATTTTATAACATTTTATATAGTAAAAAACACTTTTTGGTGCATTGTTTTTAAAATACCTGTCTGTTAATTGTATTTTTACATTTTATATTAGATTTATCTCAATATATTTATCATTAAAATGTCAATAAACTGGAAGTAAATAGTAAAATTGAAATCCTAGTTATCAAACCACGTTCTATCCATACTTTTCCTTTCTTTAAAAAAGACTGTTTCTCTTTTGTTTAAACTCGCCAAGAAGTACGATATATGAAAACCTTGCCCCTGAACTGCTTATTTATTTCATCTAAAATGTTTTGTTTGAAAATGTTTCACGTTACTTGTATTTTTCTGGACCTTCATTTCCTCTGTCATTACATATAATGTTTCCTTATACTGATATTCTCCCATCGTAGCATGCTATTAACGGTAAAGACATATTAAAGATGCATGTACGTGTATATATAGTGTATGTGTATGTGTGTGTAAGTAATGACATAAAGGTGATTAAACTAGTCGAATTGGCTTAATTAAATTTATTATCAAAGCTATAAAATTACTGGTTTTCAAAGAATTGTTAACTTAAAAATTCCAATAGATGACGGCACTATACGGGAGATTCTGAATTGAAAAAACGTACGATGCGTTTTCAAAACAGCTTGCGACTGAGACCAGGCGATTCTTATTCACCGGTCATAGGATTGTGAGTCATCGCTTACTAATACCCACACCCTTTGGGAGCGTGAAACATATAACGGGGTTTCGGTAATAGAGCAGAACAATGTAGAGATCAGAAGCGCCTGGACGCGTTTGTTTCGCGGGGAGGTTGACGGTTTTGAGGGAAATATCGAGATGAACTTGATAGAACTGAAATGATATTAATCTACATTTAATATATCTTAGCTTCAATTACGATGTGGCGTATTCCTGTGTTGGACTGACTTTCTCGGACTGCACTACAGACTGCAACACGTTATGGATTTATTGAAAAATTTTAGGATATCACGCAGAAGCTTTAGACAATACACACACACACACACACACACACACACACACATATATATATATATATATATATATATATATATACATATATATATATAAACATACTTATGTATAAATATGTAGTATATATACATATACAAGAATATATCTATATGCAGTGGTTTATCAAAAATTTAAAGACTAACATAAAAGAAATTAAAGTAACGTGTGTACTGTGCAAATCCCTACAGCAATATCGAAGACGAGCAAAGATGAGTAATACAGTGACGTGCGAGTATCAACTATCACGCAATAGTAGTACAGTCGATGTAGAATTAGATTCTGTGGAATCAGTGGGCAAAATGGATCTGACTGCCTAGAAGAAAAGTATAATAAATTGCTCGAGGCTAGCAGGGCTTTTTGTCACAGTAATGGCAGAAATTGTGGAGGTTTCACGAAGCACGGTGCTAAAAGGTATGTCGGAGAGTACCAAAGATTTACAGAAATGAACTAGGTGGGAAAAAATATTTTAACTACCTAAACACTTAATATGTTTATTTTTCTTGTTTCGCCTGCACAATGGATCACTCAGCGCTAAAGTGAGCACTTGAAGGAGTAAAGAATGTTTCTCATCTTTAACATTTTGTTATGTGGACTTTCAACAGTGTCAAGTTGTGCGTCATTGTGAATTGTATTAGTAAGTACATGGAGTTGAGTTGGCTGAGATCACTATTGGCTAACTTTTACTACAGAAGAGATAGTTAGACTGAGACCTACATGTTAATGCCGATTCTGAATGGTTTCACATATCCATACCAACAGGGGAACTCGAACCCACAGGCTCTCGGACGGAATGCCAGCGCTTTAGCCATTCTTTTCATCACGCGGCCATAAGTATGTGGAACCGTAATGTAAGACAATACAGACATGTTCATTATAACCCAACATGTGGCTAACCTCATAAAACTTAAATCGGGAAATATAGGAAAATCAAAATACAGTATAATTTCAATCTTTGCAATACAACAAATCAAACAGCTAATGAAATGAATCGAAGTAGGGGATTGAATTTAAGTGTTTTACATGTAAAAGGACGTTTAACAGAGACTGTTAAAGTAAGATACATGCAAATGTTAGTTCATGTTAGGTTCAAGTAGCATTTGTTAAAGCGGACATGAAAAGGACCAAGAGCAAGGGTTATTTAATTACTTTTCTTTGCAAAAGAAAATATTATTTTGTTTACATTGGAAGGAATTATGTATGTTCGAATTCTGAAGGTAGAATAAAATTAAACCTCGATAGTTCGATTCCTGCAGTCTACTTCGTATAGCTATTAGAGTTATGAGCTTCCACAGTATGTCTCTGTATCGAATCCTGAATATGACTTCAACGCCCTTGTGATGTAACCTAAAAGGAAGCAATGATGATTGACCTTTACGATACTCACATAATTAAAAACCAACAAAATTACTGTGTAGATGGGTGAAGGGTCGTCAAAACAAGTATCTCCAGTACTGAAGAAATATAATACGTTCCCATTTTAAAGTATAGTAGAGATATTAGTAATAGAATGTTTTTTAGCCATGAGCTTTGGACCTCTTTTCAATATAAACGGCTCTATGGACTAATTTTTGCACAAGAACAGCCTGAAAAAAGAAATGATATCATACTCAAAGAAAAGCAAACAATGAGAATTTTTTTTAGAAAGATCAAAGCACAAATCACAGCTCGAAGGTTGTGATAGATTACTTACCCCACAAAAGGACAAAAAAGTTACACTCAGGCGAAGTTAAAGTCTGAATATATATGCCATGACAGAAAGTGCTTCACAGAAGAACATTAAAGCTAACGCTAATCTCAGAACTTTATTTGATTCTTTGCTGAAAAATGAGAATTCATACATGTAAATTAAATTACTAAGCTAGTTGAATGCATGCGAATCATATGCGATGCTGTTTTGAAAGCAAGAGAAGGTCCAACTATGGTTTAAAAACATTTCTTAATATTATTTACTGCATTAGGTAAAATCTTATTTCTATAAGTATATATTGATATCATTAAAAGCATTTTTAACTCAGCATTGTCTCTTATCCTTTTACATGTCAATGTCCCTTTTTTGGAACATCATGTTTAATATTTAAAAAAAAATAAACTGTGATATCTGTCAGTTTGAAAAAATTACCGTTTATTATAGAAGGTATGATTGATCTTTTGACATAAAATTTATTTTTCAAATGTGAATAGTTCAGCTTAGAAATATTTCAAAAAATTGGCCTTTTTTGCAATTTGTATAGTACGTAAGAAAAAAAATTCTTAAAATTCGTAAAAATTCAAATCTACCCAAAAATTTCCTCATTATACTTGCAAAGTACAAGTTTAATGAGTTAATAAAAGAAATTAAAACAATAACAAGAAATAGTTCCTCAAGATTGCGTAAAAATGCTATGTTCCAAAAAGGAACATTGGCATGTAACGATATACAAAATCAGTGATATCACGCGTCTGATTCTGCCGTCTGATTACTTAGAAAATTTAGCCGAAATTACAAAGCTGTATGCCCTACAAAAAAGAGACTCTTTGGACGTCAGTGCAAATGACATTCGGCAGTTTCTTAGATTGCTGTTATTTAGTGGCTACCACTCAGTACCTGATGAAAATGCATATTGGAGCTCTCGGGAAGATTTGCATATCCGAATCGTTAGCAATACAATGCCAAGAAATAAATTTCGAATGTTAAAAAAGTATTTCCTTATTGTTGATAGTAGTAAATTGGAACCAGAGGATTAATTAGGAAAAATCTCACCCTTTTATGAAAAGATTGGAAAAATATTTCGTCAATTTAGATTTTTTCATGAAAATATGAGTATCGATGAATCCATGGTTCCGCATTACGGACATCATTCGGCTAAGATGTTCATACGCGGAAAACCAATTCGCTTTGGTTTCAAAATTTAGATGTTCTGCTCAGCAAATGGTTATCGTTATGCTATGTCTATCTACGATGGAAAAAGTTCAAAAAAGGAAAATTTGCCGCTTGGATTTTATTGACAACCCAGAGAATCACAAAATATTTTTCGATAACTTTTTTACATCGCACAGTCTGCTGACAGATTTATCTAACAAAGGCTTTAAGGCAATCGGCACAGTACGAGATTCTAGAACGGGACAATGTCCTCTTAAAACAGCAAAAGAAATGTCGAAATTTCAACTTGGAGAATTTGATTACGCGATGGAGAAGTTTATATGTGCCATTGGAACGATAGTTCTGTTGTAACTATTGCATCGAATTTTATCACTCACGAACCATTAGGAAGAACAAAAAGATATGTCTGAGTTAAAAAAAATAAAGTAGATGTTCTCCAACCTTACATTATAAAATTATTTAAAGAAGGAATGGGGGGAGTACACCTGTTGGACCGATTTCTTGGAAGTTCTCGACCAAAATTACGCAGCAAAATATGGTACTAGTACTTATTTATCAACGCACTGAATATGGTTGTGGCTGCTTGGTGTATCTTTCACACTGATTTACACAAAAACACCCCATTAGAACTGACTCATCTGAATTTTAGAAGAGAAATTACTTTGAATTTGCTTCGAGCGAAACTTAAAATTCACGTTATACCTGAACCCCGTGCCCATCAGTCGACGTCTGCAAGAAATCAGATGTACATTTGTAAGGTATACATAAGATTCGATTCACAAGAATCGAACTTTTGAGTGAATGAATTAAAGAAGCTGCTTGAGATATGCTAATTTCGGCATACGCACTTGGTATAAATACCAAGCAGCTTGATTAATACAAAGGTTGAAGAAGGTTTTGTTAAGGTTGATAGATAAGCGAGTTAAGGGAGCTACGAAGAAAACAGCTCCAGGTGCTATCCTGCGCTAGTGCTTAGGGGGCCTAAAGTTTACGTGGCAGTACTGCTGGTTTGACTCTCTGCTGGTTTGTGAGTATTTGCAAGGTGTATTTCTATTGAATGTTAATATATATTCCGTACAAGTAGTACGTATGCTTATTGCTGTAAACGCAAATTCTATATGTGCAACGAATTCAATAAAGATTGTTTCATGTATAAACTGTGTTTGTATCAAATTCATTTAGAGTGCCACTTCAAATTACATACACCCAAGTCTAGGTAGAAGTGAGCTGTACTCTATACATTATACAGTTACATCATCACAAGGGCGTTATGTAGTGTGCCAAAAAAAAACACTACAAGCATGTGTTTTGAATGCAAGAAAAGGCTCCACGTACATTGATTCCTACAATATCATGGACACGGAGAAACTGCTAAAAATGATTACAAAAAATTAGTTTTTTATAATGTTTTATATTTTTTGTGCTACTCGTTAAAATCCCACGCGCCTTCTAAAGACCAAAATATTTTATTTTTTATTGGTAAGCTATTTTACATTTTTAAAATCACATTTTTCATATTATGTATATTATTAGTCAAGTTTGTGTAAGTGTAAAATGTTTTTATTGTTTCTTTAAACTTTTTGCATTGCATTTCATTTAAAAATATTACGCTAATTAATAATTATGTAAATTTTTTAATGAGTTTTACTTAAACTTTAGTAATTTCATATCAAATTGTTCAGTAAACCATTATTACAGCATAAAACTTTAAAATATTCATCATACAACGATTTGTTTCCATGAAGCGAAAAAAAAAGAGAAAAGATAGCGTTACATGCCAATGTTCCAAAAATGGCACATCCGGGAAATCATAGACAGAATTTTTTTTACGGCAATCTTTCTGTTTTATTGTCTTTATGAGTGTATTCTAGTGTGAATTTGAGGAATTAGTTGTGTATTTTATTCCTGGATCATAGTGCTGCATGTAAAAGGTTTTAAGGGCCTGACATAAGTGATAGAATATTTCTTGTATTGTTATGCTTTAACATGATTACTATAGTATGTTTTATAATGTTAGTAGTTAATTGAAATGTTAGGGTTTTGTCTCTTAAGTGTCTGACATAAAGTGTTAGAATCATTCTTGTATTGTTATACTTTAACATGATTACAATAGTCTGTTTTGTAATGTTAGTAATTAATTGAAATGCTAGGGTTTTTGTCTCTTAAGTGCCTGGCATAAAGTTTGTTTTATGATGTTAGTAATGAAACGCTAGGGGTATTTGTAATAAGCAAATTTGTTTTCGATAGAGGACTTCCACACTCTTCTATAAGTCGTTCTCATAAGTAAAGGTTTATTATTAAGATTCTTAGATATTTTTACTGAAGTATTTAATAAGAGAGTATTTCCTCTTTTCACATAAATTCAGGTAGTTAAATCGATTCTTAGTAAAAATGCAGATGAAGCTTAATAACTCCATGGCATTCACTGATGTAAAGAAAATGCATGTAAAGAATTTTTTTATAACCATTGTATGAATTAATAAATAGAAAAACGCAGAAATCTTTAAACCTCATTAATTTTATTTATTTTATTCTTCATAAATTCTTCAAAAAACTATAAAGAGTTTTCGTAGTCATCTGATTCCGTTAAACATAAGGAAAACTCAAATAAAATTGCAACCTAGACATGTTTTAGTCCTCGAGAATAAATTTAAAGGGGCTCAGTGATAAATTATAATATTTGAACGATATTTTAACATCAAAGAGAATGTAAAGAGAACAAAGGACTTAGTGCTTTTGAAAATATCTGTTTCAATCTACCTATTTTTGTGTTTCACGATAGTTCCTAGCGTTGTTTTGATTTCCTTGCAAATTGAACGAAATAGAAGAGAAAATCTATATCCTTTGGTGGAATGTATACTTGATTTAAATGAGGTACTATATTTGAGGTCGTAAAGACGCTACAGAATATTTTCCGGTACTGAAAAATAAATATGGTCACAATGTAGAGCATAATAAACACAACGTTATACTGTTTACGAAAACTTTATATTGTTTACGAAAACAATATAAAGAGAAAAGGTTTAATTGAAAATCGCAGATGTTGGTTGGAGACTATGAGTCTATATATTTCTTGATTTAAGGTCAAGATATTACATATACGCAGCAAGAATGGTAATATATATTAATTTAACATTTCTTAGTAAGAAAATAGTAACTGCTGAATGTTTTTCTGCTTTATTTTGTTGTATTTATTCACCACACTGAAAAATATAAGAAATTTATTTGTGGTTAGTTTTTTGCCACATATAAATGTGAACACTCATAAATATAGTGAGTACTTTTTCATTAACATTTTCCATTGAAAGTAAGTGCATTTACTCGAGAATCGAGTACGAACATCGTATTTTCTAAACAGATTTCTGACCATTATATTATCAAACTTTGTCATGAACCACTTTAATGAACGTTATTCATTTTTAATAAAATGCTAAAATCACAAAAGACAACGCAAATTTATACGCTTTTGCTCTCACAAGAAATTAGGGAAGGATTTAAAGTTTTATTTTGAATACACTAAAAGTTTTGAACCTCTCAAATGAAATGTTACATAAATCTGCAAAATACCGCATAAAACGTAATGAAACATTTAAATGTAACGTAAAAACTCAAAAGTATATGATCTAATAGATGTAGAGATGGGAAAATTTGGTAGTTATGCACAAAATTTCAAACAGTTAGTAAAATGTAAATATTTAAAATAGCTATTTGACGTTATGAAAATTTGATTACTTTTGATTCCAATTTTAAACAATATAAACAAAAAACTATCTAAAAGAAATTTTTATCTTCAATTTAATTGTTTGTTAGTTCCCAGAACATAAGAATATTTATTCACGTTTATGATGCAAAATTGCTAAAAAAATAAATGTTTTCTAAAAGTACTTCTTATCAAAAATAATAAACATATGAAAAACTGTTATTTCTCATTAAATCTTAAAATATATGATTTCCAGTCTGATTTTACACAAGAATCTCACTTTTAAAGTAGGAAGTAGTTCATCCATAGCATTTTTAGTAGAAAATTAAGGTTTTTCTAGTATATTTGTCTATATAACTACTTCACCAGAACAAATAAATTTATAGCTATACAAAATGAAAATAAAAATATAAACTTTAATATAATTTTCCTCAAAAATGACACGACACCTACTCACCTATACTAAATAGGAAGTAGTGCATCCATAGCATTTTTAGTAGAAAATTAAGGGTTTTCTGGTATATTTGTCTATATAACTACTTCACCAGAACAAATAAATTTTTAGCTATACAAAATGAAAATAAAAATATAAAATTTAATATAATTTTCCTCAAAAATTACACGACAACTACTCACCTATACTAAGTAGGAAGTAGTGCATCCATAGCATTTTTAGTAGAAAATTAAGGGTTTTCTGGTATATTTGTCTATATAACTACTTCACCAGAACAAATAAATTTATAGCTATACAAAATGAAAATAAAAATATAAACTTTAATATAATTTTCCTCAAATATGACACGACAACTACTCACCTATACTAAATAGGAAGTAGTGCATCCATAGCATTTTTAGTAGAAAATTAAGGGTTTTCTGGTATATTTGTCTATATAACTACTTCACCAGAACAAATAAATTTATAGCTATACAAAATGAAAATAAAAATATAAAATTTAATATAATTTTCCTCAAAAATGACACGACAACTACTCACCTATACTAAGTAGGAAGTAGTGCATCCATAGCATTTTTAGTAGAAAATTAAGGGTTTTCTGGTATATTTGTCTATATAACTACTTCGCTAGAACAAATAAATTTATAGCTATACAAAATGAAAATAAAAATATAAACTTTAATATATTTTTCCTCAAAAATTACACGACAACTATTCACCTATACTAATAGCCACATTTAATCTACTTTCACAAAGTAATGCAGCTTTCGTGAGAAATTTTAATGGCTTAAACGTAGTAAATAATTTTCGTAAGGAATCTGTTGTTCTTATTGTTTCTAATGCCCTTTGGCCTGAATACATTCCAGACCAGGTCAATATAGGCTAGAGGGCTGAGTGGTGTGGCTCCGGTTTATAACGGCGCCACAAGGGTCGGTGTCAGGTGCCACCGCAATTTTTATTGATCAAACCTAGGGTTGAAATCCGTGGGGATCGTATTCTCTTCCACCCTCTCTGACCTCATAGAGGGACTTTCCGTTCTAAGGATTTAACGTTCCCATATGCGGCTTAGACAGGGAGGTATTTGACGGCGCTTGTCGGGATTCGATCCGAGCATCTTCAGCACCCAAAGTCCACACGCTACCGCTAGGCCACCTCGAGCCCTCATGAGGTACCTCTTTCAGGCCATTGATCCAAATGAGTACATATGTTTAAATATCCATAAATTTAAGTTGCTAAGCCGATTTTTTGGATAGTCCGAGAGAGAATACTAATCCATCAATTTTTTTTCATTTTGGTCTTAAACGAAAGATTTTAATCTATAGATGTGTCAAATTTGGTTTTTATAACCGCAATTTCTATTAATTAGCGAAAACTTACAATTGAAAATTGCTTTCTGTGCATGCTCAGTGACATCCTTAAATCTGGCTTTAGTTACTTACTCAGCACGAGGCCGCATAAACAGATTAATTTGTTTCTGCGCATGTTTAGGACATGTTGAAATCTGGCTTTAGATACTTGCTAATATGAGGCCGCATAAACACGTTAATTTGCTTATTCCGGAGAATCTCTCTAGCTCTCTGCCATTTTTATTACCATGTTTTTATTAACTTGCTTTCTTGTTTGTGTGTTTGTTTGTGTGTCTGTTTGTCAAGTTCAAATCTTGCAATCGATATTTAACTAACTTCCCGACTAGCTAGACATTTGAAACTTTTATAATAGCTCTGAACACGATGACAATGCATTTTTTAAATACTTTTAGCCATCTTTAAGCGGAATGAAATTAATTTTCAGCTATTTTCAGTTAATTTTGTTTTGTAGATTGTGCAGCCATCTATTGGCCGGAACGTTAACGAAAAGTTAAATGCAAGTTAACTTCCAATTAACTTCATTTTCTTTCAAGTTGATGGGATAATTCATCAAATTTTTTTTTAAAGTATTTATTAATACACAGAATTGTCAAGTTTATATGATTCAACAGAAAATTAAAAAACTTGGTATATAAAAAGTTCTTTTTATCTTGTAATTATTTTTAATTATGTTTGTCAGATATAGAATGAAACCTGTAGGAAATTATTTATTTCGCGCAGTTGAGAAACCATATATCTTTTTATCGGGTTCAATAATAATTTTTCAAAGTGCATTTCTCGAATCTTAATATTATGATTTTCAACATTTGGCAATGACCTGTTGAGTACCAACCGTCTTGTTTTGACGGGTACCAACTACACTGGTGAAATAAATTCAGAGAATTTGCATATTTTACGAATTTCATGAAAAGAACTGAACTGAATGTAAAACCACTGCTTCTAGACAAAAATGCAAATCTCGTACGTCAAATACGTAAGCGTACACGTGTGTGTAGGCGGAGCCAGTTGAGAAACAGGATTTATAGGCGCGCGTAAGTTAAGACGCATTTCGTTCACTTTCACACCTCGGCGAATTTCTTGGTGTTATTCTGCAGGAATCGGTTAATTTCAAATTGTAACAGTAAAAATGAGTAACCATCAACGTTTAGATGATGGAATGAGGTGGCAAATTCTGGGGAGGCTAAAAGCAGGCCAATCTCAAGTCCAAATTTGAGAGAGAGTTCAATTTAACGCCCAGCGTCGTGTGTAACTTATGGAAACAGTTCCAGGATACCGGATCCATCGAGAAAAAGCCTGGGAAAGGTCATTCAAGAGCCACGACGGCCAGAGAAGATCGCCATTTGTCGATTTTAGTGAGGCGTAACAGGAGTGCTACAGCTTCTCAGCTCTCTCGTGACTTGTATGCAGCCACAGGAACCCGTGTATCAAGGGTGACTGTTTCCAAATGACTTCATGAGAGAGGGTTGTTTGCAAGAAGACCTGCTGTTTGCATCCCGCTCATTTCTACGAACAGGAGAATCCGTTTATCATGGTGCAGAGAGAATAGAGATTGGAGTATTGATCAATGGGCGACCTTTCTTTTCACTGATGAGTCCCGGTTCAGCCTAAACACCGATTCTCCCCTTACGTTCATATGGAGAGAACCAGGGACCCGCTCCCTACCCTCCAATGTACGCGAAATCGACCATTATGGCGGTGGAGGTTTAATGGTCTCGGCAGGCATCATGTTGGATGGCCGCATACCTCTCCATGCTTTTAAAAGAGGCACTGTGACTGGTGTGAGGTATAGGGATGCGGTCTTGGAGCACTATTTTCGCCTTTTCAGGGGTGTAGTTGGCCCTGAGTTCATTTTAATGGACGATAACGCGAGGCCACATAGAGCTCTTCTGGTTGAAGAATTTCTAGAGAGTGAGGATATTCGCCGGATGGATTGGCCAGTCAGATCTCCGGACCTTAACCCTATAGAGCAGGGCTTCTTAAACTTTTTTATATAGCGACCCCCTTCAAGCTTAGGAAATTTTAAACGACCCCCTCCTCCATATAATGAAATATATATTAACCGTAGATGTAGATGTAATATCGCACTATTTTACAATGTAAATAAAATAAGGATTAAAGAATACGTACCCATTCATTTCACATATATATAATTGGAAACGTTGACGGGATATCGGTCGTAATAAAACACAATAAATAGAATGACATAAAACTATATATATATTTATTCAATAGAAAAAATAAACTTTTGTAACAATTTTTTTATAAGAAAACATAAAACTATATCTATATATTCAATAGAAAAAATAAACTTTTGTAACAATTTTTTTAATAAAAACATATTATTAACATCAAACAATATTAATGTGACGGATGTGATTGTTTATTTTTACACAAATAATTAAATCTAGGCTCAATTTGAGTTATTGCAGATCGTAATAAATTTTCAACGTTTATTAAAGTTGAACGGTATTTTGATTTTATGTAAGTTAATGTGGAAAAGGCTGATTCACATAAATATGTTGTACAAAATGGCAGTAATTTATTCATTGCCATTTCCGATAGTAGGGGATATTCTGATTTGATTTCTATCCAAAATTCATGCACAGGCACTTGAGAAAATCTGAGTCGCAAGGTAGTATCACTTGTTAATTCGGCAAATTCTTCTTGTGCTTTGAAGTTTAAAAAATTAATTTCTTCCATTTCAATTGAAAATGGATTGCAAATCCATTGTTGTGTATCGATATCATTGGGAAAATACCTATGCATGTAAACTTCCATATCCTTCAAATGATTAACTATAATTTTTGTTATAGGAGTATCTTTTTTTGAAATATTGTTACTAATTATATACTCGTCAGTAAATGGAAACATTTCGAGCGATCCACTTTCCACTCTGTTCTTCCATATAAGAATTTTTTTAACAAAAGCCTCAAGTTTATTTTTTAACATAAACATATTAACGCAGACTCCCTGCATTGATAAATTCATATCATTGATTTTATCAAAAATATCTGCCAAATAGCATAGCTTGAGAAGCCATAAATTATCGTGAAAATAATCGGCCAAATTAGAATTTTGCTCTGTTAGAAATATAAGAACTTCATCTTTTAAAGTTAATAATCGTTTCAAACTTCGACCTCTTGATAGCCACCTAACTTCAGCATGTAGCAATAAACTTGTATAATCCGAATCCATATCAATGCACAAATTTTTAAACATTCGACTATTAAGTGCTCGACTTTTAATAAAGTTAATGATTTTGACTGCATCAAAAAACACAATGTTTAATTCTGGTGCAATTTTTTTAACAACAAGTGCCTCTCGGTGAATCATACAATGTGTAAATGTAATATGATCATTTCCAGCTTTAACAAATGCTGTAAAACCAAGATCTTGTCCGGTCATTGCTGCAGCACCGTCCGTGCACACACCAACACAATTTTTCCAATTTAATCCTTCTTTTTCAAAAAACTCATTTACTTTTTTATATATATCTTTTCCACGAGTATGACCTTCCAGAGGACGACAAAACAGTATATCTTCATGAATGCTTCCCTCATAAATATATCTTACAAAAAGTAACAACTGTGCTATTTTTGAAATGTCTGTCGACTCGTCCAGTTGTATTGCAAACTTTGAGCTGTCTTTAAGCCTCATAAGAAGCTGTTGAAATTGATCATTGCTAATGTCTGAAATTCTTTTGGACACAGTGTCATTTGATAATGGAATTTTACTAATTTCAGCAGCATACTGTTTTCCATGAACAATTTCAGACATTCTTATAGCTGCAGGTAGTAAAAGTTGCTCTCCAATAGTAAAAGGCTTTTTCGTTTTTGCTATCAAATACGAAACTTCATACGATGCCAATAGATATTTATCATTCAAAGTAACATACTTCTCCAAAGTGTTCTTTTCTTTATTTGATGTTTGCAAAAGACGCTCAAAATATTCTATTGGCTTTTTTGATAACGTTGCATGTTTAGTATTCAAATGTCGTTGCAGTTTTGACGGTTTCATGCTTTCTGCAGCCAAAACTTCTTTGCAAATTAAGCACACTGGTTGTTCTTCATTGTTGTGAGAAGAGCATGTGAAGCCATACTGCAAATATGATTCGTCATATTTTCTTTTTTTTGTTTTGCTAGAAGTCGGATTTGAAGCACTGCAACTTGGTTGTGACGGCGTGGCAGACTTATTAGTTGGAATTTTAATTAGCCATTTATCCATGATGGTTAAATAATAATAAATAATTAAACAAAATGTAGTTGAACTTTAACGTAATAATTAAAAACACCAACTGAAAATTACACAGTAAATACACACATGTCACTACGAAGACAAAGCTGAGTCCAAACTGAAGTACAAACAGAAAAATAACTACACTCGAATCTTTACCAGTGCAATGACAACAAATTACGATCAGATCAACCCCGACGCATGGCGTGTTCAAAGTGTGCAGCGCACAAAGGCACCGTATCACAAAGACGCCGAAAAAGAAGCTTTCATTTAATTTTTTTTATTATTCTTTCATAAAAATAATATGCCGATTAGCCTAGCCTAGCTTGATTATGCTTCCGTATTGTATGTGTAAGCTGTAAGGCGACGCGGCGTCTGGGTACTTATAATCACTAAGTTATCTTGCAAACACTGACGCCGGCGGCCAGACATCAATGTCGAACGTTCAGTTGAAAATCGAGGAGCGCGTTGTATTTATTATTTTAAATGCTACTTCCATATTTTCATTTATAGGCCCTACATAACAGTTTTGCATTGCCACTTTTTTCAAAAAATAGTTATAATAAAACTACACTAGTATTTTGTATGATTTTTATTTGTATTTATATTTGTACGTAGTGTGTATACTAATTTTAAAATTTTATTTATAATGATTGAAAAGTATCAGATCTTTGCGACCCCCTTTCAGTAGTCTCGCGACCCCCAGGGGGGTCGCGACCCACAGTTTAAGAAGCCCTGCTATAGAGCATATCTGGGATGCTCTATAGAGGGCAATTAAAACTCGCAATCCCACTCCGAGAACCATCCAGGAAATGAAAACAGCGTTGCTGAACGAGTGGGACCAATTGCCACAGGAAACGATAAACTGCCTTATTTCAAGTATGAAATCACGCTGCGAGACCTGTATATCTGTAAGAGGGGACCATACCCCCTATTAACCTATCTATTAACCATTTATTTTTGTTTATTCTGCAACCGCTGTTTCATACCTTCCGACTCCAACGAGTGTTACGCACGATCATGCGTAAAATGTTACAATTATTGAATGGTTATTTGTTTTGTATTGTATCAATGTATGTACATATCAAATTTCATTAAAATTGGTAGAGTAGTTCTAGAGATAATCAACCAAGTCTGCAAATTCTCTTAATTTCTTACACCAGTGTAGTAAGTATTTAAATGCCATTAAAGGAAATCAGTCATAATTGTTAACTTTTTATTCAAATTTTAGATTTGTAATACAAGGATGAAAAATTTTATGCCATTATATTTTTTTACACATTTATTATTTTAGGTGTGCTCCAAATATTCTAATAAAAATTAAAATTTTCAAAATATTTCTAAAACTAAACTGAAATATATCTAAACTTATAAAAAAATTTCATTTTCTTTTCCTGTTTCCTGGAAGTATACACTACCATGAGGGACACTACGAATCAGTTTGTGTACGAAAAGGCATATGTATCCTCCTTGGATACATATGCCTTTTATCTATGGCATTTACGGGAATAAATGGCTCGAAATTTCAAAACGGGAAATATAAACTTTTGAGAATGTCAGAATGTTATTTCAAACCATACTATATTTCCGAAAGTAAGCCCTCAACAGAATTTACATCCCACGAAAGATTTCATTTTCCTTATTTCTAGATATATAACAAGAAGTTATCGTTTTTCTCTACAACTCACTAGAGAAATTCGATGCAATCTTTTGCACAAAGCCGTTCAAAATATCTACGTAATCTAGAACATAAAAACTACCGTTGTTTCGCATGTACAAACTCTTGTAGGCAGTTCCTAGAAAATCTAAAGAAGCTATTTTTTTTTTTCATTCGATCTGGCACTTATCTAAAACACATTCACTCTTACACACCGCGAATTTTATTTACTAATTTAATATGGAAGTTCCAAGTAGGTGAACCAATGCATCTCTCTATCAGGAAACAACAAAATAAACATCCCTACCCTGCGCGGATTTTATTCCATGTCCTCGTGGTAGCAGCTTTCGTCGCTAACAACATAACAATGTAGGTGGCACTTCAACAGAAATCTGAAAAATCTTAAATAGAGTGTTCCTATTCGATCTAATCGAAGAATGTTATACTAGGTCATTTCAGACAATTAAAGATTTACATTATCTTTCAAATGTAAAATTTAGTATACGTAGAATTTATAGTTTTATCCCTGTTATCTTTCGTTTCCAGATGATTTGTAATAAGGTCCCTAGGCTCATTGAGTAAAAATATTTTTTTTTATTACTGCGAATTAGAATTTGAAAGAAAACTGCACATTTATTTCTGAAACAAAATTTCAAAAGCTAAATATGAACAAAAAATTCATTACATCGTTAGTGACGAACATATTTTTCAAACTTTCTGAAAAAAAAAGCTTTGTTTCTGTGGCAAATATTAGTTTTTTCACCAATAAGCATAATTCAGCTTACGGTTAAATTTTACAAACACGATGATTGCTTGGGTTATATCACTAATTAATGTCTTAGATAAGTTTTTGTAAAGTATGTATACAAAACATCCTCCTGTCCTGTTGTCAGACCAAAATTTCGGGATAATAGTACTGCAGATTTTACACCAAATAAACACTGAAACGTAGAATAAGATCCTAAAAGCAAAGAAACAATAAATAACTAGCTATTTGAAAGCTAATTTTGGCCCACTGAAATATTAAGCAAATTATTTATCCAAGCAATCTTTCTATGTTTAGATTCTAATCCTCAGGCTTATATGCCAAATTCCAGTTCGCCCTGTCTAGACTGAACATTTTCGATTTGAAGCTCAATAACAAAATTAACCAAATAACAATATTATCATATATGATAGTACAAGTTAAGCGTATAAATGGGTTTGAATAAATACATATTCTTCATGTGTGTCCTTTACTTTGTTTTTATACCGACCGAATATACAACATTCCATCCTACATATTCAAGGATGAAAATCTGCTGCGACATACGAAATTATTCCAAACATGCTTCAGTCTAATCGTTTAACAAGCTCTTGCGCTTCATTTATGGAATTGCTAAAGCAATTATTCTCGTGAAGTGATTAATGATGGCAGTTCTGAACGAGAGGATGAAGAAGGCGAATGTATAAGATGATTAAGACTACATAAGTAGATTAACTCCTGGCACGCGATTATTTACAGATAAAGTATCATAGAAGCCAACTGGCTGTCTAACTTGATGGTTGTGTTATGATGGGGGATAACCAGTTACTTATACTCTGTTTATTAGTAATTTATTCCTTAGTTTAGCATTTGAGGATAAATGTTCATCTGAATTTTTATAGCTTTAAAACAAATCAATATTATCAGTAATAAATGCATATTCAACAGGATAAAATCCCATTTTGCACATATAGTTTGAATTTGAACTCCTTCATTCTGTGTAAAAATCCGCTGTAGAAGTTTTGATGAGTTTGGGATTTAGTTGGCAGGTGATACTTTTAAGCCAATGAATGTAATGAAAAGTGACTTCATGAATAAGGTATATAAAACGTGGGAGTACTTAAATACAAGTGAATATGTAGGATTAAGTACAATTTAGATCATAAATCTGAGATTTCTTATATTAGATGATTTATCTGACTGTTTGTTACAAACATTTACAGTTAAATAAATTTGCCATTTTCATCTGGAATATTCTAACTTTGTGCGGGAAGAAATAACCCATTTTAAAGGGGACAACCTGGTCATTTAGTCGGTTCTGTTATTTAGATGAGTTATTTTATTTTATCACAGCGTTGTTAAATCTGATCAAATATAGCAGAGTAAAGTGAGAACATACTACCATCAAATTTCGAAGGATGGTATTCTTGACCTTCCATTTACTACATGCAGTCTCCCTTCATTTTCAAACAAGTCTATCTCATTGAAATCAGGTAAATATGGGCTACTTAGATAATATGTCCTGTACACTTTGCTTCATATTTTATTCGTGCTTTCGTTGTGTGAAAATCATTCTGATGTTCTTCGTTATTATTCTCATCAATATGTTATTTCCTATTATTCTCATCAACAAGTTATTCCCTATTATTCCCATCAATAAGTTATTTTCTTAAAATAATACATTGGTTTAATTCTGGTTTTGTGCTAGTTTTTGTCACATAACGTGTGAGCAAGGCGTCGCTTTTTGACTATCGATCATAGCAATGAGTTACTCCGGCAATTTCTTTTTTCAAATTTGAGTAAGAGTTTAATCAGACTGTTAATTTCTGTTTGTATAAGGGTGCTCAAATGAAAGTGAGACTTCAGTTTTAGCGGTAGTGGTTAAATACCAGGTAGAGGACGATGCATGTTACGAAACACAGCTGCTATAACCGGAAATTGTCAGTGGGAATTTTGAGCGTGTTTGAGCAAAGTGACTACGTAGGTTGGGACATGGATTCGTCTAAACAGGCCTAGAGAGCGTTTATTCAATTTTTGACAACACAAGATGTTAGTGAAGCCGAAATTTATCGCCGTAAGAGGGATGTGTTATAATAGTCATCAGTGTCTGTCACAGTGCACAGTATTCATATAGTTTAAGGAATTTCACAATGAACGTAAGAGCGCCGGACACGCTGAGGCCTACTCAAGCACTTTTGTTCATCACCATGTAATCGACTACCGTGGACACGATTTGTTGCACCGTATCCCCAGGGAGGATCCCTACCCTATAGATTCGACCTGTCGGCATGTGACTACCATATCTACAGGTCCCTGAAAAAGGCTTTCAAGGGCCACTGGTTTGCTAACGACGCAGATGTTCAGAACGTCGTTCAAGTCTGGTTCCGTAGACAACCACGGACGTTCTTCACTCAGGGTATATGAATCTAGTAAACCTTAGGACACTTACTTGAACCGATAATGTGACAATGTGTAGCGGATATGTTGCTCATGTATCAGTATCACTTCCTGTATATTCACATATTTCAACCAAAAAACCATTACAGAAAAAAACCAAAAGTCTCACTTCCATTTCGGTCACCCTTATACTTTATCATTGCCTATAATGTATTACTATCTACACTGGTGTAAGAAATTATGAGAATTTGCAGACTTGGTCGATTATCTCTAGAACTACTGTACCGATTTTAATGAAATTTGATATGTACATACATTGATACAATACAAAACAAATAACCATTCAATAATTGTAACACACATGAATGATCGTGAGTAACACTCGTTGGAGTCGGAAGGTATGAAACAGCGGTTGCAGAATAAACACAAAAATGGGTTAATAGATGGGTTAATAGCGGATATGGTCCCCTCTCACAGATATACAGGTCTCGCAGCGTGATTTCCTACTTGAAATAAGGCAGTTTATCATTTCCTGTGGCAATTGGTCCCATTCGTTCAGCAACGCTGTTTTCATTCCCTGGATGGTTCTCGGAGTGGGGTTGCGAGTTGCAATTACCCTCTCCAGAGCATCCCAGACATGCTCTATAGGGTTAAGGTCTGGATATCTGGTTGACCAATCCATCCGGCGAATATACTCACTCTCTAGAAATTCGACGACCAGAATAGCTCTATGTGGCCTCGCGTTATCGTCCACTAAAATGAACTCAGGGCCAACTGCACCCCTGAAAAGGCGAAAATAGTGCTCCAAGATCGAACCCCTATACCTCACACCAGTCACAGTGCCTCTTTCAAAGACATGGAGAGGTGTGCAGCCATCCAACATGATGCCTGCCCAGACCATTAAACCTCCTCCGCCACAATGGTCGATTTCGCGGACATTGGAGGGTAGGGAGCGGGTCCCTAGTTCTCACCATATGAACATACGGTGAGAATCGGTGCTTAGGCTGAACCGAGACTCATCAGTGAAGAGAACGGTCGCCCATTGATCCATACTCCAATCTCTATGCTCTCTGCACCATGATAAACGGATTCTGCTGTTCGTAGAAGTGAGCGGGACGCAAACAGCAGGTCTTCTTGAAAACAACCCTTTCTCGCGAAGTTTTTTGGAAACAGTCACCCTTGATACACGGGTTCCTGTGGCTGCATACAAGTCACGAGAGAGCTGAGAAGCTGTAGCACTCCTGTTACGCCTCGCTATAATCAACAAATGGCGATCTTCTCTAGCCGTCGTGGCTCTTGGACGATCTTGCCCAGTTTTTCTCACGATGGATCCGGTATTCTGGAACTGTTTCCATAAGTTACAAACGATGCTCGGCGTCAAATTGAAATCTCTACAATTCTGGACTTGAGATTGGCCTGCTTCTAGCCTCCCCACAATTCGCCACCTCATTCCTTCATCTAAACGTTGATGGTTACTCATTTTTACTGTTACAATTTGAAATTAACCGATTGCTGCAGAATAACACCAAGAAATTCGCCGAGGTGAGAAAGCGAACGAAATGCGTCCTAACTTACGCGCGCTTATAAAGCCTGTTTCTGTGTTGGCTCCGCCTACACACGCGTCTACGGTTACGTATTTGACGTACAAGATTTGCATTTTTGTCTAGAAGCAGTGGTTTTACATTCAGTTCAGTTCTTTTCGTAAAATTCTATAAAATATGCAAATTCTCTTACTTTATTTCACCAGTGTACTAGGAATATTGGGTCATCCGTTTTCCCACACTTAACTCGCCTTCTAAAGCTCTCTCTACCCTTACCCACAGCAACGATAAACATATGCATAATATTATTTTTTTTCCTTTCTAACTTAGGTATGGATGATATGAAAGTAATTAATCTTATTTTGATAATGATTGAGAAGGTAGAAGAGAGCTAAGATTATTTGTAATAAATAACATCACCCAACATAATAATAAAATAATTATGTAAAAAATGCATTTGATTTTTTTAAAAAATATGTTGTGTTTGCTAAAATTACCATTACATGCTTTACGGGGATGTTGTTTTCTAGAAGTAAATCAGTTACATCCAGAAATTTTTCTTGCGGGTATATGGAAAGTTGTTGAAAATGTAATATCTGACTGCAGCTGAATATATTAAATCAGATCTGAAAGACTTGATTGGAAGATAAATTTTTATTTTCAAAGAAAATTATTATATGAAGAAAACTTTACTAAAAATATTAATTTCAATTTAATTCAGTGTGAATATCCAATTTGAAACTCCATTTATTATAATGGAATAATATTGTTTAAAAATAAATTGATATTTGTTGTGAGCAACAAACAATTTTGATATGAAACTGATGCAATTGTTATATAAGTATTTTTAATACATTGTGAACTAGTTGCTCTTTCAGATTTTAATACCGTATAATTATACACACATATTTTAAAAACACTGACATATCCAAATTGAAATTGGATTGAAAAATTACAAAAAGTTTAAATTTTCAGAAAAGTTTAAAAATAACTACCGTTGAGCAAAATTCAATGTGCAAAAAAAAATTAAGTACTTAAGTGAATTTTTTTTATTTGGCCTTTTTTGTCCCTTTTAAAATTTTACATAACCCACAAGTATGGTGGAAGAGAAAATTCAAAACTTGAATTTTGTAGTAACGCTTTCAACGCTTTCAATAACCTAATAAATACTACTGGTGATCTGCTCAACATTTTTTTGGTGATTCATAGTTTTCATACAGCCACTTAATGCAATTAGGGACTGTTCCTTCATGTTTTCTAATCTAATATATTTTCCCCAGACAGTTGGGAATAATACGCAAAGATCACCCTTTTTGCTCAATTTTCGCTGTCTCTGCGTTATCGTACATTCTTCTGTAATCCCCCAAAAAGGGGTTGCCTAACGCTTGGCGAAAAGATTCTCCATTTATCCCCTTCCCCTCGTAGAACACATAAAATAACCCTTTGTCTTATAGCTTTGGCGGAGCCTGCTGACGACCGCTGGGTCGCCAAGTTCCAGATGTTTTCCTCTTCACGTCACGTGACGGGGCCAGCACAGGAGCGAAGTTTGAATTGCAGAAACAGATATCGTCTAGTCCCTGCCAACTAAGGATGTTTCTACCATACCAGATTCCGACGCCCAGGCCGAAAGTTCTCCGGCAAATATCGGCGATTCGATCCCGGCCTCCTGATCCTGAATGGCTGATATGGAGATAACCCAACGATGTAACCTAATGTAACCGGCCCTAAGCCCCATCTAGTTTAATTTAAAATAAATTATGAGGTACTTCATTTTAAAAATCGACTTGTTATTGTCACATTCTTTTTCTATTTTTTTTTCAGAATAACAAGTTATGGCCATTTGTAATGCCACGCCAGAGTATTAAATGTGGCTCCACCTTCATCTTTCCAATGCATCATAATTGTTAGTACCACATCTCACATTTGTTAGTGCCAGAAATTTCTCTAAATGTTACATCTGACTGACAAAATGTAATCATTCTAGCGCACAGTGGAAAGCATCTTGTTTTTTTTTCTGTGGACGAAATAGGTAAGGACTGTGAGCTGAAATGACTAGATTTTGTCAGCTGCCAATACAAATTTAGAAAGCATTCCCTTTCGGATTTTTTTCTCCTCCATAGTCCTTATTGAATGTTACCTGCAAGGGCCCAAACTAACAGCGAAACAAAGGGCCATAGCTGTTGGGTGCTCTGAAGAGGACAGTCTTTGCATACGTGATCCTTCTGCTAGTATGTTTCATGTATTTTTATTACGGAAATACACTGCTCGTGACAGTTTCATTACCATTTCTGTTTTTCTTTTTTAATTTTGATTCCGTAGAACTTTAAGGAAGGACAATTTCAGGCTTTCTAATAGTCCTTTAATGCATCTTAATCTATATATATAAAACAGTTCCGTAACTGACTCACTGACATACAACGCACAGACCAAACCGCTGGACCTAGAGGGCTGAAATTTTGCATGGTGATTCTTCTTATAGTGTAGGGGTGCACTAAGAAAGATTTTTGAAAAATTCTTCTTAGATTTTTTTTAAATTAAATTTTTAAGCTGTTTTAGTAACTTTTTTTTAAGTTTGCATTTAAAATAATAATTTGAGGGTTATAAAATTTATATCACGAGAAAGATCCTAAAAATTCCTTTAAAATGAAATATTTTTCGAAAATTTACCTTGATTTTCTCATTTTTGGTAAATTTTTAAAGATTAATTTTTAGAATTTAATTTATTAAAAGCTGATCACGTGATTTCTTTTTCTGGTACTTTAAATAAATTTATCATCACGTGCATAACAACTAAATAGACAAAAAATATTTTTTTTTCTTTCTAATGCGGCAGACGATTGGATATTATAAAAAATTAATAAATATCCCTTACGATATATATATATATATATATATATATATATATATATATATATATATATATATATATATATATATATATATATATATATTACATCAATTGTATATATTGATCGTCGCATTTATTATAAATATATATATTTATTCTTTTTGGCATTAATTTCATACATTGACCGTTGTATTTAATTAGAATGTACTCCGTAGCTAGTTGGTTCATAAAAAAGAATGTCATAATGGTGTAAACTTTTTTACACAGGATGCTTAAAATACGAAAGATTTTATGACTAATCCACTCTGATAAAAAATATTTTAACCGTTGAATATTTAAATGTGTATGACGGTACCGATTTCCTATTTATACTTTGAATCTATCAGTTGCCGATTTCATTGTTATTAGTTTTTTAGAGCTACTTTCATCTTTTCATATTCCAGGTCTCTACAGTATGAAACCTTTATAACCATTATGAATGACTACAGTCATCCACACCAGCCTCACATGAATCCACGTAGTATGATACTAAGGACTGTTCTAGACATCGTCGTGACTTTATTGCTTAGGAACACTTTAACTGAAATTTATCAACCAATTTATCAGAAATAAAATATTTTTAGATATTAAGGGAGCAAATGACTTTTTAACTTAACTATTACTTGAATTGATGACTTTAATTTTCCTTTGATTAGGAAAATTTCCATGAAAATGCCACAGCTCCATTCCTTTTTTTCGCACATTTGTTGTCCGAATTCTAGAACAATAAACTTAATAAAACATTGTAAACAATTTTCTATAAGGACACAAAGTATTCTCAAAGCATGATATATAAATTTACTTTAATATGTAGAAAATCTATTTTGTCTTTTAGTAAACCGAAGTTTTCTAAATAGTTTGATAATTTGGTAATCAAAAGATTCTTTGAAACTTTATGTCAAAGAATACAAAAGGAGTTGAATAGTTTTTAAGAATGTAGACTTCTATTAATTTACTCAAAAAGAATAACTTAAAAGGAAGTAAAAATGCAGACCTCAAGGAAATTGAAGACTGAAACAATTCAAAAGACACATCTTTTTTACTTCTTTGAGATTAGAATTCTTTAAATAGACCTCTTGTATCCATTGTTCTTAAACCACGTTCAAAGTCTAAAATAAACAAGATTAAAATAAAATTAAATTTCAGCTACAGAAAATTGCTATCTTCATTATCATCAGAGCAATACGACAGCAGTATTATTAATTTAGGTTTACTTTGTTCGTTATTTCCCATTTTCAGAGAAAATTAATTATGAAAAATATATCATTTCTCAATGGGGCTGTGTAATTGTTATCTTCATCCGATTGTATATAAAAGGTGTTTCCTTTAAAATTATTAGAAATTTAAATAATGAAAATATGTGGCCTCTTAAATAATATTTTTCTGAAAATAAATTATCAGTTATATCTTATTAGAATGTTAAAAAGTTTTGTTTAATAGTTTAAAGACAGCCCTAGACTTACATGTGGCAAGAGTGAATAGCTCTAGATGAATAATGATCAAATTAATTTTGTTCTAGTACAATAGGACAACTGTAAGAAATGTGAATTTGCTTATATTAGGCAGATCTAAAGAAATATTGGTACCTTTGTAGCTAAATGTGTATGCTGTAGGCATCATTGTTTCATCCATTACACTATTATACCAAAATATTTTTTTAGTTAAGAATCTATTTTCATTTTTACTCTTTTTCTACTATCGTATGTTTGGAAAAGCATTCGTTGCTGATTCCTCACCAAACTGAATGACTTTTCTCATTTCGGTGTAGTTCCTTATATCGAAAGATTACTTACAGTGCTTATCATAAATTTATAGATAATATTAAATGAAAAGAAAAATATTTATTCCCACTTACAATGATAGGTTAGATTTACTACTAACGTCCAGTCACTATCACAACTTTTAATGTTTTCTTTCTGAGACCATTAATACGAAATGTTGGCCTTACATATTTTGTGTATTATTCCATTTAATTTAAATGATGTTTGATGAGCGGTTTTATTTGATTATATGTGATACTAGCTGAATACCAGTGCTTCGCTACGGAGTACATTCAAATTAAATACAACAGTCAATCTATACAATTAATGCAAAAAAAAATATAAAAAAATATTAACGGATACCTTAATAGACAAAATAGTGTAAAAGAAAAATATTAAAATTAAATCTAATTGAACAAGCTAAAGAATATATTACAGTTTGAGGAGCATTTCTTTTACTGTATTTTAATATTTTTTTTGGATAATGTCCAATCGTCTGCTGCTGCCGCATTAGCAAGAAAAAAAGATTTTTTTGTCAATTTATTTCTTTATTAAGCACATGGCGCAAAATTAGTTTCAAGTATCACAAAAAGAAAAGAAACCACGTGATCAGAATTTAATTTATGAAATTCTAAAAATTAATCTTTAAAAATTTACCAAAAATCAGAAAAGTGGGGTAAAGATTCGAAAAAGATTTCATTTTAAAGGAATTTTTATGATATTTCTCTTGATATAAACTTTATTACCCTCAGATTATTATTTTAAATGAAAACTTTAAAGAATGTTACAAGAAAAGCTTAAAAATTTAATTTAAAAAAATCTAAGAAGAATTTTTCAAAAATCTCTCTTTGTGCACCCCGACAATATAAGAAGAATCGCCATGCAAAATTTCATCCCTTTTAGGTCCAGCGGTTTGGTCTGTGCTTTTTAAGTCAGTCAGTTACGGAACTGTTTTATATATATATAGATGATTCCAAATAGCCAACTTTCAGTTTTCCATTGATTGGGTGCCACAAAAATAACTGTCAGACAGAGTGACCAGGGGATTGAATCTAGATCTCCTAACTTGAGCATTTGGCAAAATGCAAAGATATATATATCTCCAGTGTACATGTAGTTTTAGACCTATGTCCCGCTCTTGATATGGACTCCCCAGCAAGAATATGCATTTTGTAATCTTCTTACACTTTATTATTTTGTACTACAGCATGATAGACGGTGGTTCTTTCCAAAGTAAGTTGATTTACTGCACTTTGTCAGTCATTTGTAAAAATCCACATTAGGAATTCCTACCCTTCCAACGCACTCATCAGTTACGCCTCGCTCAGTAGCCCATAACAAGGGAGAAACTTAGCTCCAAGGCTACCTGATCGCTGGAAATTTATATATATTTTTTTTTGCTTTTTGAGCCGTTGTTCATCTGCCTCAACTATTCCAGTAATAATACAAGGGTCAGTCAATAAGTTAGTTGCAAACCTCCGCAAAAATCTCGGTAATAAAGACATTTCGTTGAAACTTTGTGGCAACACAGAGCATCAGGTGCTGCTGTAGGTGCAGTAGAAGCTTTGACGTGGCGGCTTTATTTCTCTTGCTAATTAGTCTTGAATATGCTTCGGCAGCTACCAGTGGCGTCCAAATTTGAAATGCGTGCATTAATCTGCTTCCTGTGGGCAAAAGGTTGTGACTGCACTGACATTTATTGTCAGCTGCGCGAAGTGTACGGTGATAACGCAACATTGCGCCAAGATATCGCCAAGTGGTACCTCTCATTCGACGATGGTCTTACAGATATCGAGGATAAGTTTCTTTAACTTCGACGACAGATGAGAACGTTGCACTCGTGAATAAACTCATTCTTCAAAACAGACGTTCCACAGTAGACGAGATCTTCTCGTCTATTGACTGTCCAACAAAAAGTTCAACGATTTGAAAGTGCTCTAGCATTTTTGGAACGTTATCAACAGGAAGGAAATGTTTTGGGGAATAAATCAGGACCGGTGACGAGACTTATGGCAGGGTTCATCATTTCGCACCTGAAATGAAACACATCTTTCTCGAAAGAAATGCCAAACAGTTCCATTCTGTAGGGAAGTTGATGCTGACACTGTTTTTCGATAAAGAATTTCTTGCCGGAGGGTGCACCAATTAATGCAGCGCCTATATTGTGAAACCCTGACGTGGTTGCCGAAGTCGCTTAAAAATAGACGACCAGGTAAACTTTCAAAAGGCATTGTGCTCTTGCACGACATTGTGAGACTACATGGGGAGACTCTAACGAGGGATCTTTTGACAAAAGTTTAAGTGGGAAGAGTGGAATCTTGCGTCATGTGACTTCCACGTCTTCGGTACCATGAAACAAGAACTTGCAACTCGGTGATATCACGCGAATGAGGAGGTAAAAGTTACAACCCAACAATGGTTGTATCACATAGGACGGCAATTCTTCGCAGATGGCATGGAAAAAATGGTGCCACGCCTCAACAAATGTTCATATAAAGGAAGTGATTACGTCGATAAATAGATTGTGTAGTATACTTGTTCTGTAATTTCAACCCGGTTTTGTTTTGTTTTGAACGAGTGCAACTAACTTTTTGACTGGCCCTTGTACTACCATTTCTCATTCCATCCAGTTACCGTAGCACTGCTAATGAAAATGAAAAGCAATAGCACTATTTGATCAGTTAATATGTCTGCGCTAAATGCAATTAGACTTCAAAGTCCAACAAATAAAATCTATAAGTGGCATTTGAGCCATAGAATATTTCCCTTTAAATCTACAAAAATTGCCGGATGAATGAACTTATGGTTGATATTTACACGTGTATATAAAGTTTTATTCACTAGCATAAAATATTATTGCTAGGTAGGAAGCTCGTAAAAATCAGCCATAAAACCTTTTCTAGCTTCAAACATGGATATAATATTGAGCATTATTTATACTTTGCATCACCCTTAGAAATATTCAAGTCTTTCCGTGAAACCTATAAGAGTATGTTGTATACCTGAATTAGTTTTATCTCAAAGCGTGAGATTTTTTTATTTAGCATTTAAGGGAAGAATTTACTGCGATATTTCCCTTCAATGGTACCCACTGCTATAGCTGTGAAATGTTTTTTATCGCACTTCCTTTCTCGATGATAAAAATCTCTTCTTGGATGGATGAACTTAAAATTTAGATTTCCCCCTTTCAGAGATTAAAACTGAAATTTAAATAAACAAAAAAAATATAGATGATAATCAGGGAGCCTAGAGGAAAGTAGCTTAACCAATAAATTTAAATTTTGAAACAGAGATGCACAATATCTGGAGAAAATAGTTTCTTTTAATGCATTAAAGATATGAGCTTCTTAATTCACAAAAATTTTAATAGTTGGCAACTAAATTGAGGACAGTAGGTGTAACCCTTCTTTGAATCTTTGGAGTATTAGATACAACGGTCCCATTAGAAAAGTTACAAATAAATGTCCACATACCCATATTGCTCCTTGGATATTAGGACAGGTTGGGTGAAAATAGTTTATTATCAGATAAGGTACTCTCTGTGTGAAAGATGTTGTGACTTATAACCTATGATCGGAACATTCCAGATCAGGTCCATAAATGGCTGCAGGCTAAGGAATGCGGCTCTGGTTTTTAATTGTACAACTAGGGTTCGAGTCTGACTTAGCCAGATACCACCCCAATTTTACCGAGCACCCCAAAGAACGACATCTCGTGACTCGTTCCCTCCTCCTACCCTCGCAACACATGAAAGGACTTCACAGCCTAGGGATTTAACGTGCTCATACCCATTTGGACGATATAATCTTCCTTAATTCAAATAACAAACGCTTGTGAACTCACGTATATCACAAATTTGATCTTGTGCACACACGTGAATCCATGCTTTTTCAGTAAGTCCATCGTATCCAACTCCTGAAGTTTTACAACTTTTAGTTCTAATGCGCTCAAGGATAATATGGAGAAACTTGAGGTACAAGTATGTAACTGTATCTTCCCTTATTCGACTCGCACCTTTTGACTGTTATGATTCTCTCACCCTAACCCCTCGTTAGCCTTAAGAAAAGTTTTCAGAACGTGTGATTTTTCAGCCGTTTACCAGTTTTTACATCCAAGTTTTCTTCCCTAAACCAACTCTTTGAAGGCCCCCATTGCCACTCATAGCGCTGTCACTTAGACTTGTAAATATTAACGTCAATTAGAAGACTTCACAAAAAATTAGGAAAAAGTTCTAAATTCATCACAAGCTTAAAGGAGCTGGCAAGCAATTTCTTCCAATCAGATACAAGCCGAGACCTATCACCACACATGCTGTAACTGACGACTTAGAATTGACCAAACTTGACAAACTTGACTAATTTGTACAAAGAAATAGAGAGCTGAAATTAGAGAGAATTTGATTGAGGTTTAAACTATGAATCGGGGAGTGGTCATTCATCTCGTACCCTGCATTTTCTTACTAACCTGTAATTACATTTTATTTGCTTTGAAATTATGTTTCTGGACTGATCAAATCTTTCATGAATGGTTTTTACAGATATGGTTTTGATTAACTTTTACCATTTAACCCGAACGTAGAAGAGTTAAAAAGAGTTGTACATAAATTTAATTCGCAATATTCAGAAATTTAGCGGCTGACACTACACATAGACGAAATTTTGCAACGAACTTAAGAAAGAATCTTCTCCCTAAACGGCATTCACATAAATACTTTGAAAGAAGATTGATTGCAAATTAAGGATTCTAAAAATGAAAGAAATACACTTACGCACGCATAAGGTCTGTGTATCATGTAAATTTGCGGGCCTAAAAATCTTAGTTTTATATTTAACAGATTCACGACTCATACACAACCTTAACAAATTATAGGAGAAATAATTTCTTTTTCAACTTTGTCATATTTTCCATTGGAAAATTTATCAAAATTTATTCAAAAACTTTCTAAACCTGTTATTGGCTATTGGATCATGTATCATTCCATCGATTCTAAACAGGAAATATTCTCACAAAGAAGGAAGAATATTTTTTTCATCATTGTATTTTTTATTAGGTGGAAAATGCTGTATTATATACGACACAGTTATTTTGCTACATTTCTGCAGATAACAGTGTCAATTAGAAATACCATAGTTTATATTAAGTGCAAGCTGACTTTACAAACAAAGGGATAAAGCTTATTAATTTCAAAATACTTTATGTCCAAGTTTAGAAAAGACAATAATCTCAGGTCTAGGGTTTGACAATTGATAACAGAGCTAATGGGTTCGAGCCCAGTTCTTGCCATGGATGCTTGTAGCTGTTGGGATTTAAACTGCAGATACCGAAATACTCAACTCTCGTGGCAACAAAATATAAACCAACATTTAAAATATTAACGTATATCAGAGAACAACAGCTATCAAATTGAAAACACTTTGATTCAATTTACTTTAATATCTTAAATCTCTTTAATTGTTTAAAAAAATCATCTAATAGAATTTCAGTTGTCAGTAATAACATAGTGTCATGGAACGTTGATCGTTCAGGATTAAAGTAAAAGTAAAACGTGCCCCAAAGCTTTCTTCTCCTTTCATTAATATCTTATTGTTTCACGAAACTCTGCAACAAAGCTGAGCTAAAAAATTTAGAAGAAATTTTGCTGTTTCTTTTCGCTCATAAAAGGTTTACCAATACGTCTTACGTAGGAAGTAAGCATCCATCACAATAAACGATACAATTCATCATGAACCAGTCATGTTCTTTTTATTTTGCAATAAAAGTTCTTATATAGTTGCACTTTCTCTATCGGGCCACCTTTAATGAACACTTTTTGCAGAAACTCTTATTGATTACAAAAACTCCATTTGTAAATATGCAGCTTCAAAAAATTCAGTGCTATTTCGTTGAAAAAAATATTCCATATATACTAATTTCAGAATATCGAATCAATGATTAACGTAAAAAGATACTTTTAATTTATTTTAAGTTTTTTAAGTGAATTGCTTGCTTAATCTAAAATCCACAAAAAATAATTAGAACGAAAATAAATGTCAGCCGTGGGCTAAAATTTAAATCTTTCCTGAAACATCAGAGAGTTTCATCATCTAAATTAATGAGAATCCAACTCAGAAATCTTCAGATTCTTCCCTAGCAAATTATGAAAAAGGGTAGCTGCATATAGAAAATGATATTTCACTCAAGGATTAATTAAATGATTGAGGCTGACTAGCAGTTAATCGTATGCCTTCAGGCTCTTGCAATTAAAAACGAAAGAGGAAAAGTTTTATGGTGCGTGTAGCGAACTAATCGAATGTTAACTTACGATTTGATATCCAATAAATACTAATGATCTTTTAGAACAGAATATTAAATATATTTAGACTTGCGTAGTGATAAAAATACCTATCCTTCATTAATGTTATCGCAGCAAGCATATTCATTTGTTACGCTTCCATTCATATTGGAGAAATTTTACAGCATGTTATAAATTAATTTTTTTTCCAGAAATAGATGATTCATGCCCAAAGAATCCGAAGTAAAGCACTTAGACCCATTACAAGACTTTTAAAAGTATGTTAAGTAAGATGATAATTAATCTAAATACACATGATTTCTTATATATTATATATTTTGCTACTGTGTCTCGCATTTTTTTTACATTTAATAGTAACTCGGGAATTTGTTGCTCAAAAAATTAAAAATTTTAAATTTTTTGAAGTTTTGCTCTTGAAGAGATTACTTTGAATTTAAAAAAATACTGTGAATATATTAGTCAATAATATCGGATCTCGTTCTTCAAATCTGAGATACCAAAACATGACGTTTTCAGTAGCATATGTAACCATATGTATGTTCCCTGTCCATTAGGGAAAAAATAAAGTATACAGATATTTGTCGAACGTTTTTAGCCATATATATATATATATATATATATATATATATATATATATATATATATATATATTTATCGCTCCACTATTAATACTACATATAAGGCATTTAATCTACTGCTTTTTACATACTGTTGTGAACCCCTAATTTCAGCTCCTAAATATTGTATTTTCGGAAAAATGGAAATACTACGAAACCGAACATTATGGTAAATTACCGGTGTAGTAAACACTACCCCAATAGATGCAATGCTACTTTTGATCAAACACAAACGCATTGAAAATGTAATGCTGGAAAGGCTTTAATTTTGTTTGAAAAAATACTAAGAATCGAAGATCCCTTCTGAAGGGAATATGAAAACAAACCCAGAATGTTTAAAACATAACATAGATTCGTCCAGAGAGTTGTAGACATTAGACAAAATTATGATTTCCACAGTGATATACAACTTCTACCGAAACCACGAAATCCTATAAATAAAGTAACATGGAGGTAAATTTAGATACTGTTGGATCTGTGAACAACAAAGATACTGCACCAGGAGTTATAAAATGACTTATCCTGGAGACACTATTAGAACCAAATATCCGTAAGTGGAATAGATACATGTGTATACGGATCGCTCGCAACTAAAGCATAACGATAGGGTTGGTGCTGGTTATTTGCTTTTTACACTCCTGTAGGAAGCTGGAAGACAGCTTTTGAATGTGAGGTTCAGGCTGTACGTGGGGCTCTTGGACAATTGGTACTGAGCTATTCCAAATTTGAAAAGCAGTGTTCCTCTGGGACTCACAGGCGGCGCTTAGTACATCAATATCCCCAATAGCAAGGAATTTCCCATTATCAGGAACTGCTCATCTCTAGAGTAAAAAGTATTCCAAAGGATTTTAGAACGTAGTGATATTCCCGGAAACGAGCAAGGGGATTCGCTTGCCAAAAAGGGAGCAAAGTTATTGCAACAACCGCGGCCTGACAGTTTCTTTTGTATGATGAAGCGGCACAGAAAACTTTCCAATAAATAAAATTATGAGCAAGATCTACACGTCAGAACATCTGCAAAATGCTGGAGGGATGAGTGTCTCCAGAATATGCCTGATGAACCTCGTCGAGGTGCGGTCGCGACCTTTGGTCTTGGCTACGGGGTATGGTTGCCTTACAGCCCATCTCTAGTTTAAAGTGTTCCTGATATGATTTTGAATTTCAGAAACATTTCCTTGTAAGTCCTGTGAAACATCTATATTTATTTTTTATAGAGGATGGACCGAAGGGTATAACTGATCTAAAGTTATCTATAAATCATATTGATTATTTATCTATTCAAAGTATGTTTCAAAAACAACGTTAAATTGCGAAAATAGACACCGAAAACGAAAACAAGTTGTTATTGACAGGTACATATTAGCACTAATCAATACCCTGAAAATTAAAATTTAATAACCAAAATTAAAACCAAAGTGACCAAATGCTTTCAAATCTCAACTGCGCTGGTAGAGTCTGTGAGGATGCCAATTTTTAAAACAAAAACAAAATTTATTTAAATCTAAATTTATTTCTATATTAATAGAATATAGATATATATTGACCATTTACTATTACCTGGTTTTCTATCCGTTAAGGCTGTTGAGTATTTTTTATGCTTAAATCTCATTAATATGTATACAAATTAACATTATTAAATTATTTCATTAATATGTTTTAAATCTCATTGAAGAGTCCTTTTATACGTTTCAGTCAAATATGATTTTTTTCCTGTTTCTATTTCCACCTTTTCTCACTACAAGTCTTTTAACACAGCTTCTTCATTCTTATGTAGCAAGATAAGTCGGAAGACTAGGTGTAAAAATATTAAATTTCTAAAGAAAAATTTGCAAAAATCCAATGAAATAATAAAAAAATTATGAAAACTTGAGCACAAGATGAATTCTTTTTTAACTTAGGAGACTCACATTTTCACAAACTTTCCTTAAATACCCCTTACACAAATATAAGAAGCTAGAAGCAGATTTCTTGGTATCTCGGTGATCTCTTAGATAAGTTTACATATGTGACGAAACGTATAAAGTCTACGTGGCCTTCTAGTCCAGTTAAGAAATAAATTTTAACTCGAGAAGAATTGATGAAGATCAGACGGAACAGTGTTCATAATATTTTTCTTTCACTGGTTATTTGCACCTTTTAACATTTTTTCCAGAAAATTGTTCAAATAATCACTGTTACAATGTTCATATTGGATTTTGATATTTATCTTAACGTCAACAATTTGTATTACAAAAACAAATTCTTCGAGTACTGAAATGAAATTTGTAAAGTATGTTTCTATAAATGCAAGCCTGTAACATCATTGTTTTCTTCTTAATGTTTGTAATAATCGGCAAGTTTATAGTGTCCAGAAGCGCCAATATTCAGTATATATTTTATCACCCTCTCAAATGAAGTCAATACGAATACATATTAGCTAAAAATAAATTATAAATCCCCCCCCCCATATGAATATTTGAAGTTCGGTTTTGCTCGAGAAAATTTGCAAATATTCTCATGAAGATTGCTTTCATAAATTTTAATTAAATGCTTTTATCTTATAGCGTAATCCTTATATTTTATTCCTAAATTTCCTACATAATATAATTCACGTTGATGTGAATTCAAAGCATTTCTAATCTTACAATACACTTTACTATTCAATTCAGTATTATATCAAAATTGTACTGGAAGGTATATTGGATTACCTTTATATGATATAGACTATTCATATGATACAACAGGTGTTATATTTTATAATGTTTGAGTGGGAGTTCCGTGGATTTGTTGTGTATCTGTGTTTTTATGTATTATTTATTACTATAATAAATATTTCTTTCCCTACAAATGTATTTAACTTATAAATCTTTTCGGGATCAAACGTGATATTTTTTTCTTAAAAATTAAGATTTTTAAAGTTTATATCATATTCCAAAATTTTAATTCATATCTCTGAAGTTTTACGGTCTAAGGTAGAAGAAAACCTGAGTTGGAAATCCAAAATAAATTAAAACAGAGATCAATAATAAAGGTCTGTAACGTTGAATTTTTTGGCTCTATTCCAGCACGTAAACGACGAAACTTACTACTTGAAGAAAATTGAAGGTAAGAAATTAAATCTTACCTTTGTTTCAAGCTATAAAATATTCTGAATAGATTTAACTATAAACTTCATTTTGGACTGCGTACACTGTATAGGGTTCTGAATTGTATTATACAAATATTTGTACCTTAAAATATATTTTAGTATACACGTTAGAGGCATGTATGGATTTTTCAAATAATGAAGATTAATAAAAGCGGTAAAGGAATGCATGAAGCTGCACTTAGGAATAAAATATATGTAGTTTATTTTTATAGTAGTCTTTGTGTGTAGGAAAGAACTATTATGACCATTTTCAAAGCATTCGTAAAGGAAATACAGGACATGAAACTCTCAAAAAATTTCATTTTTATATTCTCGGCTGAATACATACTATAGCTTTTATAGAAATATGTAGTTTCTAGGATGATTAAACCTCGAGAAACATTTTATGCTGTATTTTCTAAGCGTGCTCAGCTGTACAACTATACTTTGAGTCTATTTACGTCGGAATAAAATTTTACTGATTTATCATTTTGAAAGGATACGTAAAATTTTTTTTGTAAGGTTTTTCTATGAAATTTTTTTCATCTCTGTCTTGTTCTGCTTTTACAAAACTGATACTAGAATTTTTCCTTTAGTATAGAAATTTTGAAAATATTTTCCCTGCAGAAACTACTCTAAGAATAATTTTTCGCCTTTAAAATTACTAAAAATTTTATTATATATATAGAATATATATATATTATATAAGATTTATACATATTTCTCTTTTTCTTTATTTATTCTTTTTGACTTATTTCTCTATTCTTTGTCCTAAACGTGGAAACTAAATATAAATAAAACAAAGTACATGCTGAAACAATATTTAGATTTAAAACTTTGCTATAACTCCAGAATACACCCTATACACATACATACATACATAAACTAGTAGACATGTTCATACATACTTTGTGTATATATAGACATGATCTTTTTCATCCTTGAATAAGGTAATATTGCTGTATTATTTTAAATATGCTGCAGTTGCCCGTAAAACAACCTCCAAACAAAACACTTATACCATGTGAGAGTTTCAGTAAAGCGTCCACTAATAAAATCATCTTTCCTTTTATTTTATAAATAAATAGACAAGCAAAATACAGTAAGAGCACTGTTACATGAGATTCATACTCACTTAGCTATTGCTTCGTTTTTTTCTCATTCAATTACTTATGATTTTTAACACCAAAAAATTAGTTTTCCTTTTATATTAAGAGTCATCAAAAACAACTGTATCCCATCTAATGAAATATTAGCTTAAGATCCCTCAATTTAGATAAGCACATGGTGTTAAGCAAAGAGAGTATCTTAATCTCTAACTTTGTTTTTCCCTATTTCTTATATCGGGGGGGGGGGGATAATAATTCAATAATAATCGAAATAACGGTAGTAATGAGATTACACCATATGCGAAAATATCGTATATTATCAAAAGACTATTTATTTTTCAATAACTCTCGGAAAAATAGAAAATTTAGAGTATTTTGAAGGTCTAATGAAAGAAAGCTCATGATGTAATATATTTCTTTGGTGAAATGTTTGCTAAAAATTACGTATGTATATTGCAAATAAATATAACTTGCTTTAGCTCTAAAAATTATGAAACGTTGAGTAACGTTTCTCCTCATAGAAAATTACAGAGTGATCACAGATTTAGATTTTGATGTGTTAGGTAGGGAACATCGGAAAACAATTTAAGTAATCAGGAAGAGGAAATACAGAAATTTATAAAATTGGCATGAGCATAACTCTTTTGGAAAATTATTTTCAAGGGGTATGATACGTTTAGGAGAAACAAAAAGTTCAGAACTCATTGTTCATAACTAGTGCTTTCCGATTACGTTTAATCTCTATATAAAAAAAAGTGACATTATATTTTACTCTTATGCCTTAAATTGTAACGGTACGTAATTTTTATATCCAGGATTAGATGCCCTAAGATTGTAACAATAAATCCTTAAAAACATATTTTCAAATCACTTTAAACAACATTGAGCCATCGTTGTTAACATTATACTTTCTTCAATATGAGTTTCTAGCTCAAAAACCTCTCAGAATGAAGTCACAGATTTAACAAGGCTTCAGTAAAATTATTCAGTGTATTATATTGCTGTTTTACAAAAGAGAACAACTGGTAAGTAAGGATATAAGCGTAACAGCATATCATCGCATGGATCCGGGTTAAAATCTCAGCTATAACATGAATGTTCCTAAGCAGATCTCTAAAATGTTAGACTTCTGTAGGATGCTTTTATAATAAATGAAGCTCGCAGATTGTGTGGAATAATACCCTGAATGTATGTTCCTGTGGCATTTGAGAAAAACCCTCTGTTGAAAAATATATTATGTTTAATTTAAATTGTTGTAGTTTAAAAGAGATTACTAATTTTTAATCATTTTGCTTAATAAATTGAAAAAGGAAATATATCTAACTTTTTTCTCTGTTTAAAAATGATTCCTATCATAATATTTTTAGAATTTATGATAAATATTGCATAAACTCTGCTTCAATGAGAAAAATATTTTCTTCTATTTCTTAGAATTGTTTCTCTCACACATCCGAAATGAGATTCAAGCAAAATTAATTTAGGAGCATTTTTTTTATTCTTTTTGGGGAATTCTTTTAAAAGAACTTTTGTGTTCCTCCTGGCATTTATTGCGAGAGATGAAGCTGCTAACGACTTATTTGTCATGTAAGAGTTAATAGTTTTTTTCCAACTCTCCCTTAAGCTATCGACGATGAAAAGATATAACTGTGTACATAATCAAAGCAAGTTAGTGATCTTTTTTTACTTCCAAAAATGATGCATCAGCTAAAATGTGCGTAAAAAATATTTTTCAACTTTTATAGGATTTGACTAATGTATGCAACCCTTTCAAAAACGATTAAAATAAGTTTATACCATCAGTAATGAATCTATAATAATTAAGGGAAATTTTCAAATTGAAACTTCTAAGTTCCCCCATATTATTAAAATGGCTATATATATTTGAAAGTTAAAAGGACTTTGATAAAAAATATAAAGAAAATTTATCCTATTTTACTTTATCATATATTAAGCGAGATGAGATCGTGGAATATTTAATTTTTAAAACCTCCCCGTTCTTCATTTAAATGTCTACCATTATATGCAGTTAAATGCATTCAAAAATTAATAAAACTACAAATATGCAGTTGGAAAATACTGAGAAAAATTATGAAAATTACTTAACATCGAAATTTTACGTGGTGTCCAAGCGGAAACTCGTGCGGGATTAGCGTTTTTTAACTCGATTGATTTTACGTTCTGCAGCTCTATATATTGTACTTTTGATTTTATAGTTCTGTGCCCGAATATTTATAGAGAATCTTATGCTCACTTCTACCCAGACTTGGGTGTATATAATTTGAAGTGGCACTCTATTTGAATTTTATACAAACGCAGTTTATACATGAAACAATGTTTATTGAATTCGTTGCACATATAATTGGCTTTTACAGCAATAAGCATGCGTACTACTTGTACGGAATGTATAAACACAGCTTCCAAGAACAATATATTTTTATACTCACGAACAGTAAGTCAAACCAGCAGTACTGCCATGTAAACTTCTGGCCCGCTAAGCACTAGCGCAGGATAACACCTTTTCAACCTTAACAACCTCCCCTTTTTCATTAATGACGCTGCGTGGTATTTATACTAAGCGCGTATGCCGAAATTAGCATATCTAAAGCAGCTTCTTTAATTCACTCAAAAGTTCGATTCTTGTGAATCGAATCTTGTGTATACCTTACACTGGCCTCCCTCGAAAAAAAAAATTAGGTAACTGAGGTCTGAACGGCTTCAGTTAACTAATTGAAAACGCGTGCTGGTCTGACTTTTTACATAATGGGTGGCAAAGCCAAAAAACCTTCCACACGTTGTGTGGGGGAAAAACGCCACTACCATTTTACAAAACTAACCCCGAAGGATCCAGGTTACACCATCAAACAGTGGATTTGCAGAGTTGCGGATACTGGGATGGCCAACTGCGCCCTAGAATATCTATTTTAATTAAAAGTGACAACACAATTGCACAGCATGACATTTCTTGACTGTATCTGCTCTCCCCCAATTTATAATGTACATGTGTTATTTTTTTGTGAAGTTAGTACATTAGTGGTTAATTGGTATATTGTGCAGTATGTATTTTTTTTCTAGTCACTACATGTCCCCTTCAAAAATTTATAAAACAACAGTATGCCGTTTTTTTTCAGTGGCTCACTCCTTCCCCTCAAAATGTTTACACAGTATATACAATGGGGAACTTCAAACCAATTTGGTTCGGTTTTATTAAAGGGTGGGAGTTAGAATAAGAGAATTGATACAAGACTTGTTCCTCATGAATGCAGCAACTTCCTTGCACCAGTCTGTCCAATCCGTTGAACCTCTCTTGATGGTCGCAGTCCTAGTAAAGGGGTTCGTTGACCGTGTGGGCATCCTTCGTGCAGCAGGTCGTAGGTCCTGAGGCGCTGGTCCGGCTTTACGATGGACAGGAGGTCTCTTGGGAGGAGGCCAACCTTGCTGGGCGGCAGAAATCTTCCGTTTCCTGTACTTATGCAAAGGAACTTTAAAATTGTCATTCTTCCTTTTGATAACCTTGTGTACCTTATCAGCGACGCATTCCTCCTTTGATGGAGTTTTTGTAGTGCACACTTTACCTTTCTTCGTACTTTTGCTTGTATCGGTATTAAATTTTAATGCAGATTCTATTTTTTCAACAACCTGACTCTGCTTTTCGTATTTGTGCTTATACGACTTCTTGTTTACCGCCTTAATTACTACAGTATTAGCAGTTTTAATGCTGGAACCTGAAGGCGCTTTTTCACGTTTTTTATCCCCCTTAACTTTAGTTTTATCCTCTTTTGACGAAAAAGTCTCTTTGAAACTTGCGATATCAGAATCGTTATCATTTAAATTCTTTAACACTGCTTCAGTTTTAGGAAGATTAAGCTTTTCGTACTGGTGCGTTTTAATGCAACCTGCGTCTATAACTTCCGAAGCATCAGCTAAACTACCTACAGTATAACTCTGTGTCAACTTTTCATCCTGACTCTCAGTATGGTTTTCATGTACTTTATTTAAAACCATATTATCAACCTGGCCTACACAATCCTCATTCGGATGGAAACTTGAAATAATATCATCATTACCTAGCGAGTTCCTACTATCGTTTAAAGAATTTTTATTGTCGTCAACTAATAAGTATTCACTAACTTCCGTAACGCATACTTCCTCATCTACTAAATTTCCTTCATTAACAGATGTGTGAATATCATCTAAAATATCAGGTATAGCATTAATAATATCAGGTATAGCATTAATAGAAGTGTCAGATGATTTATTTTCTAAACCACTAGCATTAGTATCGGCACTATTTTCAGAAATTTGTACTGGAATTACCTCATCATTCCAGCTAGACTCACTTTCTTTATAAGCCACAAAAATACCCTGACTTTCACTATTCTCAAAATAATGATTACTGCTCGGACAAAATAATTCATTTGACCACACAGTTTCAACAGGTTGAACCATATCATGTGAATCAACTTGCCAGTGCAAGTAAGGTGCTTGCATATTATTTACTTTAAGTGAACTAATTTCATTATAACGCCGTGCGCTTCTATTATTTTGCCTGCGGTACTGCTTACGCTGCTGGTTTGAAACTCGCGAAAAATTTTGGCGCGGTTGTATAAAACTTCTTGTACCTGAATGAGGGTGAGGGGTAGCGAAGAAATGCCTATTGTCATATTTAGCTAAAGCTTGAAGGAGGGTAACCTTGCTTGTAATTGTTTGATTATCTAAAAAATCTTGAACACTTGGCTTCAAACGTTGGATAACTATTTTTAAGATTACCGCTTCCGCTACCCCTTCTAAATATTCCTCACACTTGGAAATCTTTTCTGTAGCAAAATCTAACGCAGACTGACCTTCACGTTGCCTTAGCGAATAAATTTCCGCTTCAATTTCACTTTGATTAAAGGTCTTTGGAAAAACACTAAGAAACTGTTGCTTGAATGACAAATAGTCAAAAATCAGATTACTGCTTTGCATGCATGTGTACCATTGAAATGCACTACCTCTTAAAGCGGCTAGAGCAATTTTAAGTTTATCCCCCTCTGGGGTGCATTGTTGCTGAAAGTAATGCTCAATTTTCTTTAGGAATTGGCTTGAGGGGCCGCCATTGAAGGTGGCTTCGAATGGCGCAATTTGCTGAACCATAATTACCCGAGGGAAATTTCCAGCAGGATTTTGTTCTACAACACTCATTTTTTAAATAGTATATAAGTACTTGCAACAATTTTATCAATATAAGTACACAGTACACAGTTTTTAATTTCAATTATGTTGTTCGTTACAAATGTAACGCTAACTACCAGGGTATATATATTTTCGGGCGCCAGTATAGAGAATCTTATGCTCACTTCTACCCAGACTTGGGTGTATATAATTTGAAGTGGCACTCTATTTGAATTTTATACAAACGCTGTTTATACATGAAACAATGTTTATTGAATTCGTTGCACATATAATTGGCTTTTACAGCAATAAGCATGCGTACTACTTGTACGGAATGTATAAACACAGCTTCCAAGAACAATATATTTTTATACTCACGAACAGTAAGTCAAACCAGCAGTACTGCCATGTAAACTTCTGGCCCGCTAAGCACTAGCGCAGGATAACACCTTTTCAACCTTAACAACCTCCCCTTTTTCATTAATGACGCTGCGTGGTATTTATACTAAGCGCGTATGCCGAAAATAGCATATCTAAAGCAGCTTCTTTAATTCACTCAAAAGTTCGATTCTTGTGAATCGAATCTTGTGTATACCTTACATATTGACAAGTACTGTTTGTTGTGCATTATGTTTATATAAACTTGGAGAATTGCACAGAAAATGTGTTATGTAAAAGTGTTACGTATTACTTTGTCCTTTTAGCATTATGTTTCTGGAAAACATTTGTTGATATACATGTCAATATTTTTGGAAGCATTCGTTTCTGTTTTACGGTATTATGTGTTATATATAGTGTAGCTAGATTTTATTGTTGAGATATAGTGGAATGTCGTTAATATGTAGATCGCTCACTATGATGTCTTGGAATGTATCCTATGTTCTTGTAATTTTTGCATATTATACCGTATGTAATTAATTGTTTTCATCGTAAATAATTGTACATATTTTTATATTATATGTTTGATTTAATATTGATGTATATTGTTCGTACTTCATGTAACTTGTAGATACAGGATTGTATCAGTTTTTCATGGTTTGTAGGATTACTGTACTATATTGCGGTGTAATCTTGTATGCCATTATTCACAACATGCACAGTACTTTGGATATATCGTACCATTATTCTCTCTCAGTGGATTGACTGGATATTGATTTTTGAGAGCAGGGTTATGCTATATTTATAGAAAAATATTGCTATTTTGCTTACTTTCTTTTAACCCAGCTATACTAAGCCGATCTGAATAGCAGTAGATCTAATTTTGTTACTGAGGGGTTTTTTCCAGGTTGAATTTCTGTGTATTGATACTTTGAGTATTTAATTCACATTTATCTGGTGTGCGTGTTTTGGGGGGAGGGGGATTGTACCCACCCTTTAGTGGTTTGTTGGTATGACAGTTTGGTGACTGTTCTTCTTGTGCAGAGTTTTTCTTTGCTTTTTCAGACTTATGTCCGGTGTTTGACTTTAGTGTATTGGTGATCTCCCGTGGATGTCTATGTTTGACGAGGTCATGCTCAATCTATCTATCGTAAGTTTGCGATGTCAACTGACGTACCACCATAAAGGAAGTCATGAGTGGCTTTATATCTCATATTGGCTCTATGCTCTCCATGCAATTTAAACTTGAAAGGAAAAAAAGGTTTACCTCCATACTACCAGAAAATTCAGGTAAAAAAGGATAAGATTCTTGCGATAAGTTCTGTAATTCGTTGAAAGCCCTGTTATGCTCCATTCTGGGTACAACATTGAGCAAAGCATGTCCGGATTCTCTCTATCAACCCATTTAGGTTGTTTACTCGCTTGCCTGAGTAATGTACGCGTATAAACATATTCTGTTGCCAATCTTTAGTCAAAACTCGTTTGTGGACATTGTAAAGTTATTTAAGAAAGTCATTGGCAAAATGTGTGATTGAAAAGAGAACCAAAAGAAGAAATGTTAAAGATAAAAATCAAAATTTAATACCCCAAATCGTCTGGAAATCTCCTTAAATTCTATGTATTTAAATTAAATACTTGATTATTTATATATATATATATATATATATATATATATATATATATATATATATATGGGGAGAGGGAGAAAGAAAATTAGTAAAACATTTTGCTTGAAGAAATTTTATCAATGTAATCATTTTTAACTTTCCACGATAATTAAATGTCCAAAAAACACTTTCTGAATTCTTTGGATGATGAATCTTAAAACTAAATCAAATACGTAGAAAAAGAATATTAATAATATTTGGAACGAAAAGGAGATAAAATAAAATTGCTGACACACTCAGAGATGTTGATTAAAATGGAAGCGTTTTATTGGGAGATGATAATCAAAGGAATTGTTTTCAAATTAAAATAACGGTAACAGATGTCAGATAGACATTCCCCACATTTTCTTTGCATCAAAAGCTTACAGCCAGCAATTTATTTGATTTGAATTACTGAGGACTTTTCTTCACTGAAATAAATTTTAAAAGTACTTGGATTAAATCTATGTATATATATATATATATATATATATATATATATATATTGATAAGAATTACCTTAGTAAAGATAACTGATGTAACATGACTATTAAGAACAACTAATAACTAACTTGATTTTGAATATAAGGTCAAAATCTCTCCAAAATGTCAAAAAGTTATAAATGTATACTTACAGTGAAAATCGATATTCTACATTAAATAGACAGGCTTGGTTCTGCTAAAATACAGCGGCTAGAAAATTAGAGCTATGATTCAGTAAAAAAAGCCTTAATGCATCACCCCTCTACTTCATACTACTAGGTATAGGAGGGGGGGAAAGGAAATCAGTACATCTAAATTACACAATACTCCTATACAGAGATCATCCCACTAAATTATCTAACGTTTATCTCACATCCAATTCATTTTCATCTACTGATTATTTCCTCCATGTGACACTAATTCATGATTTCCTCATACTTGATAATGCTCCCATTCCAAAAAATGGAAATCTTTGGTTCTCTTCTGCGTAGTCAGCTTCTTCAGGCTTCAGGGCTCATGTCCGATCCAGGTGATCCAGGGATTCTGTTTTGATCTTTCTTCTTTCACAAAAAAAACTATCCATGCGTCCATCCCACTTCAAAATACGCTTCTTTGGGCGTTTGTACAGAATAAGGCATTAAAAAAATTATTGAATTTCGGGTTAAAAAGGGAAAAAAAGAACGAGTAGTTCACAAAAAACTAGACTACAATAGAAAATCATGGTAATATAATATAGTACATACTATAATTTTTTCAAAATACATAAACCTCCATCATTGCTATAAAATTAAAAGGAAAAAAAATCTCAAGAAATATTTTGATGTCAATATTGATCTTTCGGCAGCACAGGCAATTTATCACAACATTATCCGTAATAAACATTTGACGAGACACAAAAAAAGTTTTCTTTCCATATTTTGTGGTCAAACACCCCAAAATATATTTTCTCCTTGACATTATTCATCGGAGACAATTTAATTTGGAAATTTCTTTGATGTATAAAAATCCTTCGCCCATTTTATTATTTTCCTTTTTTCCAGAAAGTTCGAGCAACACAATATATGATTAAGAGAAAACCTTTATAATATGATGATAAAGTTGAATGTCATATTCATGATTATACACGTCTGATTTCAAACTACTGTAGCATATAAAGAGAGATCTATTTCTCTCTCTCTCTCACGCACATACCCACTTATAAATATACATATATACATAAATTCCCCATATATATATATATATATATATATATATATATATATATATATATATATATATCTGTGTGTGTGCGTGAGCGTGAGGGTTATTTTTAGGCTGGTTAGAATTTAAGGTGGCAAAAAGGGGGCGTCCAGAGCATATCTGACGTTTAAGGTGTCAAACATCAGTATTATTTAGATTTCATAGATTAACATGAGAACGAACAAGAGAGTCAGACGAAGAATGCCGTAAGAGCTATTAATAGAATTGAATAGCCTTGGGGAATTGGCAGGAAAGGACTACGTTCGAAAGTGATGAGATCAGCTTAAAATGTTCTCGAACAATCTAGATTCGGTTAGCACGCGTTATTTCGATGTAGTGGGAAAAGAATAAGCAGAGCGGGAAAGGAAGTCGAGTATGAAGGACGCATAGGAGAGCGCTCTGTAATTTTGAGATGACCGGAAGGTCAGGTTTCAGGAAGAATAAACGTAAGAAAATGGACATTGTTGTATGTATTTAATGTGTTGGAGTGCCTTACCTGGACGCCACGGACTTGTATGAGTACGAAAGACTGCAAAATCATAATAGAATAGCGAGCGTGATTCGACGCTTATCATATATGTATATATATATATATATATATATATATATATATATATATATATATATATATATATATATATATATATATATATATGAAACGATAACTTTTATAACCATTAAAGGAAACGCCTATTCAAAATTCTTTTATATTATCGGAATATAATAACTCCCCTCATCTTGATTTCAACCTTGTAATTACGAAAATAACCTATTAGTTTTCCCCCCTGAAGCCACGTGCAGCCAGAGAGTATATAAGAAGAAAAGTTCGAGAAAGTCTGACGATGCCTACTGCACTATTTTGGATGACAGTGTACTTCCTACGTTGTGGTAGCTTTACGGGTTGAACCCATAGTACTTCCAGGACGACAAAGTCAGCTGTCATGTTACGATCTCCACCCTGGATTGATATGGGGACAATGGGGTTAACCGAATGGACTGGTCTTCCCAGAGCCCAGACCTGAACCCTACCGAGAACCTCTGGGACGTATTTTATCACCGAATTAAGGAGTTCAACAACCGTCCAAAATCAGTTTAGGAACTTATGTATTCTCGAAGCCGAGTGGAAGAAAATACCACTAGCCGTCATACAAGGACTTGTGGGAAGCATGCCTCGGAGGGTTGAGGCTGTAATTGACGTTCGTGGATGCTCTACCAACTATTGAATATGAATAAATTTTGTTTTTCTTTTCTAGCACAGGTGTCCAAATACTTTTTGGTAGATAGTGTAAAACACAATAGTAATACGTGTGATTAATACTGTGAAAAACATTTTATAGAGTGCTACATATATCAGGTTGTAACTGGTAAAACATGATCTTTAATACGGAGATAACTGTAGGTCTAGCTTTGTTTCTTATGCTTTTGGATATTAAGCATGTCCTTATGTAATTAAACAATACAGGTTTTACCTCAACCATTTTTGAAATATGCCCAAAAAGAATAAAAAGGTGAGTACGAACATGAAAATTAATTATTCCTGAAAATTATTTCTATGCAGATTGCACAGAAAAATAGGAAGGAAAAAAAGTTCTGCCTTACATTTCACTTGTGTTGCGAACAAAAGAAATTAGTTTCGTCAAAGACATGAAATATTCGAGAGTGATTAAAATATGAAAGCACTAAAACAAGTGAAAGAGGAAATAAAATCCAAACTAACTTCTTGCATAATTCAGTATATTGTAACACGTACATGTGTAACGAATCAATAACGAAATAAATAAGTTTATTTTCTTTTTGAGAGATATATAAGCAAACTGAAATTTATATATGGCTTTCTGATTTGGAAAAGAAGCAGTTAGAATTAATATGGAGGGAATGGAATTGAGGGAGCAAATTACTACACAAATATTACGATTTATTACCTTAATAAATTTATTGTTAAGAATCCTAAAAACTGTTAAATTAGATAATCATAAAAAAAAATAATGAAATAACAAAAGAGATGCAAAAATGTAACTTATGCATATTGTAATATCAGTTGCCTTTAGCTAGAGACTGTGCCTCATACTAAGGCAATGTAAGATGAGGTAACTTTGAGACGGATTTTAAGTTTTTTCCTGCGCCAGCCGATCAGTTTTAAAAGGAGCCTAAAACAAACAATTGCAAAACATTAGTACACCCTTTCCCTACGTAGTAATGTATTGCGCTAACCTAGATCTTTAATTTCCATTGAGAAATTAAAGTTAAAATGTGTCACGAAGTTGCCCCGCTGAAGTGGAACTACTTTGTGACATCTGTGTTTTCACCTTAAAATCCAAGAGGAATAATTACTTGACAGAAAGTTAGACTATAAAACGCTTATCAAAATCTTTATACACAGTTATATATACCTATTACAAATATTGGATAGCTTTATCTATATTTTTGACATCAAAGAGGCCTCGGGTGCCCAGGGCAGCCAACCTTTCTTTGAGAAGATGATGAAATTCGTGTTTCGGCACATTCTGCTCCTTCGGGTAGTTTTTTCCAGATAGTCAATACTTCTTCCTCTCCAGTCATATTTTAGAGAACTGAAAAATGCAACATCAAGCGGAGAAGAAGGTGGGTTCACTTTGTAGGTTATTTTGTGACAGTGTCAATGTGTCCCAAAGTAATCCCGTCACCTTTCGATATTTAGGTTATGTTCTCATATCTCTCGGAAATATCACTACAAAAACGTTATATTGCTCCACAATGTAACCAACATATTGCAAATAATAAATAATTACCTGTAGTAATTGGTTGTATAAGGTGTTAGCCTTCCGTACACAAAGTTTCAGAAGTTTGAGTCAATGGCTTGACAACAGGTTTGAACAATACACTGGCCAGCTCAGACAAATGGCACGCAGAAGCTTTGAACACTGGCCACTAGGTGTCTCTGTATGTCGGACAAGCTGTTAGCGCTGTTCTTTACCTTCCCGGTATCACGGGCGCGGCGCAAGATCCGAAATACGAAAAAATTATTATGTGTCACAAAGTTACCCCTGCAGTCACAAAGTACTTACTGCAGTCACAAAGACTTACGGGATAGAAAGAGTTTGCAGAACATCGCAGTTTGTGGCCTAGGTGGAAAATCCAAAGCGGCAGGTGTGCCCCAAATCATTATTTTAACCGGGTGTATTCAAGGAGAAAAAGTGTTCGTGCCACACATTCCTCGAATACGCAATGATCTCCCCTTTGACTTTAAGAGACTGCAATTTCCCCTCAAAGTATGCTTTGCCATTACGATAAATAAGTCTCAAGGCTAAACTGTAAAGTACGTTGGAGTAGATTTAAGAAGAAATTGTTTCTCCCGCGGTCAATTTTACGTAACTTGCTCACGCGTAAGTTCGCGGATGAATCTGGTAATATTAGTTCCTCCCAATGAAGAAACAAAAAATATTGTTTATAAGGAAATCCTCTAAAAAGCAATTTCATCATTTTTTCATTGTAATTATCCTAAAATGTACTCCATTGCGAAGCACGGGTATTCAGTTAGTATGATATAAATATTGCTTATACAAATGCTGGTTTCCAATTTCATTCTAACATTGCTATGCAGGACAGAAAACTTGTCAGAATCAACAGATTCTTTAAATAAAGCTTATTAATGCTTGAATGTATTTTTAATGAATGGTGGTAAAATTTAAAATCTCACTTATTAAAATCTTAGTGTTAAAATGAAAACACTATTTTGAATTTTATTCTAATATTCTTACAAGTATAAACTAAATTTCTGAATCCTATTTCTATGCACATTAAAGTCCAAAATACATATATTTTTTATATGGGCACAGTTTAATCATTTTGAAAAAAAAAATCTGCCTTTTTAAAATAAATCTTAATTCTAAGAATTTAAAATTAATATATATAAGAAACTAAGGTTGATTTAATTTCTCTATTCTCTTATTTTAAAACAATGGTAAAAGGGTAACTTCTCTATATTGCTCAGAATATTTATTTTTTTATTTTTGTTTTAGGTCAATAAGATTAAATACTGAACGAATTAATTTTAATGTTACACATGAATAAACTTTCATTTCAAGACATAAATAACCAATTTGGGGAAAAAAGATTTAAAATAAGTAAACTTACCCGTAATTATTGTTAATAGGCCTAATACAATATACCTAATACTTAAAACTGATATCCCTACTCGTAAGCAGAATGATTTAGAGTACTTTTGCCCATTGTGCTTGGACAACGAAAATTGGTAGTAACCCTTATCTTGAAGTTGTTTATGCCAAGAGTTTTCATCGTCCTATCTAGACATGTCTTTCCGAGCGTAAAAAAATTCTATCAGGAACTGTCAGATATTATCAGATGTTAATGAAACCTGTACTAATCTCAGTAATCCTTCGGATCATTTCAGCTCAGTGAGCTCTTAGAAGAAAAGCGAAAAGGGTGAAAAAATTCCACGTAAAGCTAAATTTTTCAGATATTTATTTTTCTTACTGCAAAAAATGATTTTTTTCTGATCATTTATTGAAATATTTTAGGGGTTTTAATCCTTTTTCTATAATCATATAACTGCACGCATCAGAATATGACACCTTGTTTGTTTTTGTATCGATTTACTTTCCATTGCCTGGTACAAATCTAATAGACTTAATTCATAGAATAAGGAGATAGTAAAATCCTATCTGAATAGGATTCAAGTACGAAGAATTAAATAAACAAATTTGTTTTTCCCGAATATTTACCGTAAAATTTATACTTAAAAATCATTGTTAATATCTTTTTACAGAGAGAGAGAATGGGAAATTCAGCGTCTGATAATTTATGATTGTTAATCGAGCACACATTTATGTGATAGCAATAAACAGATCCTTTAAAATAATAATAAGTGTTAAATAAGCGAAATAATTTTAGTGCGACCCCTTCCCCACATGAAAATATTTATTTTACGCGATTGAACAAAATATTAAATAAAGAGCAAATTTAAGAGTAATTTCTCTGAAGTATCTAGTTTGTAACACCTTTTATATTTAATGTTAAGTTATTGTCCCGTTCCCCATTTTTTGAGAGTTATTTAATAGAATATTTTTAACCATTTCCTTGTTAAATATTTAGCTACTCCAAGGTTGTAGAGCTAATATTCAAGTAAAGCCTTAAATGAAAAATAAAATTGTTTATTACAGCTCATCTTAAGGTTGTAAATAATATTAATATTTATAACTAATTTTTAATACATAGTTTGTACAAAGGAGGTTACATTATGAACGTAAACGAAATTTTAGTTCAAAAGCTCTCCAAACTAGATCACGGATGAAGATAACCATTACCGAGGCGTTCCTATAAAGTAACTCATCTCTGAATATACAGGGTGGTCATAAAAATACTTTGCCGATATATGGACCTCTAGCGGCTGTTCCGTTCAACCGATCGAGATGAGATTTCATATATAGTTATTCCGAGGTGTGAGCTCGGGATTCTGTGAACGGCAACAAAGTGGCGCTCACGGTTACGGTTATAGGTATAGAAACTCAAAATTTTCTAATAGCAACATCCACTTTTTCCCGTCGCAAATTACTCATCGCATGCGTAAACCCTAAATAGCGTTGAAACGGTGCGTGTATCAAAAAATACGGACGCGTTATGCAAGCACAAAAATAGCTCTGCAAACGGCCTACAAAAACTCTATTGGGGTGCATAGAGGAAATTTGCATATGACAGAGGCAAGACACCAGAAACTGATGACAACACAGGTCGGACAAAGGAAAACTTTTATTTGGATTGCACATTTTCCACATAGGTGCCATCATCATGTTTTTGTTGGTCATTCGCAGAGCTATTATGTGCGTGCATGACACATCCGTTTTCTGTGATACACGTACCGTTCAAACGCTCTTTAGGATTTTCGCATGCGCTGAGTATTTTGCGACGGGAAAAAGTGGGCGTTGCCATTCGAAAATTTCGAATTTCTTTACCTATAACCGTAACCGTGAGCGCCACTTTGTTACCAATCGCAGAATCCCGAGCTCATACCTCTGATAACTATATCTGAAATCTCATCTCGATTGCTTGAACGGAACAGCCGCTAGAGGTCATATATCAGCAAAGTTTTTTTATGACCACCCTCTATATGAGAAGTTGCATTTCACCCCCAGTACCTCATTTTTATCAGGCTAGGCATCGAACTAAAAACTATCTATTCATGAGTACCACAAAAACAATTATTTTTTGCACATCCCAGTATGTAACATAGATCTTTGCCAAAGATTCTGAAGGAATTGCGAGAAGGAAGTGAACTTACACAAAACGTGTTGAAAACTGAAAAATTATTTAGTATCCTTCAAACCATGTCCCCTTACCTTCCGAGAAAAAAAGACTGCAATGTTCTTGTAAAAGAGAAAGACAGCGAGCTTTTTTATACACTCTCCTCTTTCCCAAATTCCTTTTTTGTTCAGTATCTTTCAGTATGGTTGATTTAACAGTCTTCAAAGTATTTTTGCAGTATGGTGTTTACGTCATGTCAAATTCACTTTAGCAATCATCTGAAACGGAGGAGTATTTTTATTAGAATCACAAGGTGTGGTATCAATTAGTATTAAGATTCCGCTTGCTGAAAATATTCTGTAATAATCATTACATGTAACATGTCTTTTAATATTTTGCTTACAGAACAATGGGTAGTCTCTCCACTAATGCTAATGCCATAATCTATTCAACTTTAATACCTTATTATGGATTACTCTATTATCCTTCATATATATATATATATATATATATATATATATATATATATATATATATATATATATATATATATATATATATATATATATAATAGGCACCACTGATATTCCTAAATCCATAGAGTAGTCCTAGTCGAAGGGAAATAAAATAAGATTTCAAGAACACTGATTTTATGAACCTTTTTATGACTCGGTAAAGTCTCTACTCTCCATAGGTATATTATATCATTTCCATTTCCGAGCTGTATCGTCAATGCAATTTTAGAGGTCGTGGTCTATAACTCTTTCAACAACATCTTCCTGCAGAATTTCTTTACTGTCAGGGATCTGTTTAAAAAAGAGAATTCTGTTGCGCTTCTCAGCTAACTTTCTGTTATCGTTGTCGTGTCCTAAAGGCACCCATACACGTAGTGGAATTCCTTGAGGTTTTGACTGCGCAGTCCAAACCTTGAGGATTTCCCCGTCGTGTGTGGAGAAGCCTTCAGACAGATGGCGGACTGTACAGTCCCCGAAATCCTGATTGGGAAACATTTATTTTTCTACCTTCAGGCCGGAAATGCTCAGTTTAAACTGGAAGAGTTTGTGCTGCCGTCAAAAAAGATTGCTTGAAGGATTTCCTTGAGCATTTTCTGCAGGTGTGTGCTCGAGTGTTTAGTTGAGGAAATGATCAAAAAAATCCTGCAGACTTTTTCCTTGAGGATTTCCTTCACGTGTATGGACACCTTAAATATCTGACATCAGACCATTATAGGCCACTGTTCAGTTCTTTGGTGTTTTTTACTACTCTTTGGTGTTTTTTACTATCTTATACTGGAGTTTCTGTTTTCAAATTTCTATCAATTCATTTGTTACTATATAAATTTGTTACTATACAGAGTAGTAGTATATACAAGAAACATGAACAGAAGATATGCATCGAATACAGTAATTTCGATTAACTGACAAACCCGAGCAGGTTTACGTAAATGCCAAGATGTTTAAATTGGAGAGGCTCTACTGCGTTTTCATGAGAAAATTATTAGTATTATTAAAAAAATATTTAAACATTTTAAGAGAATATGCAGAATAAATAAAAGAATAGGTTTTGAGAGCAAATTTTTAAAAATAAGATTAATAGATTTGTGTAGAAACTATTGTTTGCAAAGCAGTCCAAGCGCCATAAAAATTTGTTTATTTAGGTTTAATTTTTTAAAAATAATTCATACATTATATTGAGAATGGCGGAGATTATTCAAATATTAATCGGAGTACAGGAATGACATTTTGTGCCATTTACAAAAAAAGGAGAAAATTTTCTATAAGCATTTCAAAATGAAGAACAATAGCAGTAGCCTGAGGCAGGTTAAAGAAAGTTATAAATAAGCTCTCTTTTTTATCAGACTTTTTATAAAACTCCACCAGGAAAAGTGTAACTGACTAAAAAATTGACATTTGTTGTATATTCAGATAATATATGAATATGGTAAGACTATATTGTTGGAGATACAACAAGTTAAACGTCATGTATATATTTTTATTTTGTGGGTAGCCTATATTGTAAGCATTAACTCCCTTTCAAACGCAACAAAGGAAAGATTTATTATACAATAGATTAGAAGAAAATAGAAGGAAAAAAGTACAAACATTTTATATCATTTGGCTCATTTTAAAATCAATTTTATTGGGAATAAATATATAAATATAAAACCCAAAGTTGATCGTAATTTTTGCTCATGTTGAAAGGTGTTGAAAGCTTTGAGATAATTTTTTTTATTTTATTTCCTGAATCGAAGATTTAGAATTGCCCTTAAATCGTTCTATAACAACCCTTAAGCACCATTCTTCTACATTTTATCACATTTTTTTCCTTCGCTTCAAAATGTATCAAGCCGTCTGGAATAACACCAGACGGCTTTTCTGTTATGATCAATTACATCAGCGGCGCTTGTTAGAATCATTTTGAAGATACCTCACAAAATTTAAAGTTTTTTTAAGAGTAACTTTTTTTAAAATTTTTTGCCATACAACTTTATTTATGCATATTTTCCCTATACATATAAGTCTTACAGTCATTTTAAAGTGTTTGTTTTTGCAACTTAGTTTTTTTCAATTTTTTACCATACAACTTTATTTATGCATATTTTCCCTATACATATAAGTCTTATAGTCCTTTTAAAGCGTTTGTTTTTGTAATTTTCAACATAGGTGACTGCCTACGTTGAAAATGTCATTTCTTGACTATTTTGGTCAATTTTATTTTTTGCAAGAATCGCGTAATTCAATCTTTTCTCTTTTCAAAACCGTTTTGATTTTCATTCTACATCAACTAGAAACAGAGTTATAGCTATTTGAAAAAACATCGACTGGTACAAAATTGCAGTGACAAACAACTTTAAATGTATTTTTATCAGAATTATGTTTTTTAGCAGAAATCTCTACCGTTATCATTATATTTCCCAAAATAATGCATATAATTTGATAAAATTTTCAGGAAATGTTTTAGATCCTATTGTTAATGAAATGACGTATAATAATTGATGTATAATAAATAGTTTTTTATTTGGGGTTGTTTTTATAAGGAAAGGAATGACGAATCGGGGAAAATTTACATATTGGAACATAAAATTGTCTGTATTATTTTTGCATTTTAAAATTTCTCTTAGATCGTAGGTCATTTTGAAGAGAATTGTCATATGTCTCATGTGTGAGAAGGAAATTAGAATTGTAGCAATTTTGTGCAGAGTGATAGGCGTTTTAGCTAAATTTCCTTAAAAATTTCTTCAAATTGACCAATTTATAAAAAAGCATGGTATTTACATGTAAGTGTTTGTTTATTTTTTAATTTTTAAGCGCTATTTTACCATAAAAGACCAAAAAATGCTTAAAAAATTTATTTTAAAAAAATTGACTCCGAACGTAGGCAGTCACCTATTTTAGCACTCTTAATTCATTTTTTAAAAACCAAAATCTGCTCAACTGTTATCATTCGCATTTGTATGGAATACTCCTAGTTCCAAAGGGATAAAAAAGTTTCACTTGATAAATATTTATGCGATATTTTTTTATATTCATACTGAATGGTAAGATTCTTATGGGGCATAAAGAGCTACGTTTGAAACTGAAACTGATAATTTGAAATCGATGTCGCTTTAAACTTTACTCTCATTCTTCCCTTCTGTTGAATTTAAAGTAGTCAAACTGACAGGAAGATCAGAGGGAATTTTTTTTTCACAATATGACATCGGAATTCTAAGAGGCTTCTCTTCCTTTTCTGAATATGAATATAATTTGCTCTTTTAGACAGTCTTCAAAGTACGTGCCGTGTGTTTCTACGTCAAAGTTCTGTATTCGTGTATATTGGTAAGATCCCAACTTCTTTATTTGCATGTTTTTGTAAATTAATTACTTATTACGTGCACGGAAAATCAAAATCTGTGAAGGTAAAATACGCACGTTTGAATTAAAGTCAGCTGTGTAATCAAATTTTCTATTAAAAGAAATACACTGAATGCAAAAGGACTACTTTCTTTACACATAAAAAATGTCATAAAAAGCAAATAAAATCTTAACTACGAATTGTCCTTGCGTTTATACTACTTAATTCAACTGCAGAGGGAAATCTCTGAAAAGTAAAACCAACATACTACTTGGATTTTTGCAGTAAAAGAAAAAATAAGAAATAATTGCGAGCCTCATTTGAATTTATCTCACGACTAGAGATATAATTAGATTAAATAACGCATTTCTTTACTTTATGATGAAGGAAAATATAGAAAACTAGGAAATATTCAAAACGTGTATTAAAATTATGCATATTTCAAGTACCATGGAAAAAGTAACAGAAAAAATGAAAATTTAATATACTAACAAAATTTAACATTTTCACATAGTAGAACAACATCGGCAGAATAAAAATATACAACTAAGCTTGTTGAGGAATGCTAATAAACTTTAAAATTATGCCCAATTTTTAATAACTAATAGAAGACTAGAAAAATCATATCAATTCGTAAGTCGGGAAGAAATATTCACGTTTGAAACAAATGCTTGATTCTTCCACCTGTTTTAAATTTATTATATTCTTTTCACGTAATGAATCCCAGGTAATGTAAAAGATAGAAGTAAATTCAAAGCACGATTTTTTATAAATTTTAAAATAGAAAATGAAGATGTTTTTAACTTTATTTGCACCAAAAGAATATGAACGTGGGATATACTTAAGGGTATTTGCTGAATTTGACTTAAAAGTCTAATTTTAATCATATTCCCTATGAAATTGTCACGAAAATATTTATTTTAAAAATTTCAAATATAGCATTTTCGTACTTTGTAACCCTCCAACTGTTTGAATCAAAGGTTTTTGTTAATGACATTCATTTGGAAGGCGTTTGAAGTGAAAAATTTCATTCTCTAATTTTTGCGTTTGTATCACTTTTGAGCTCAAACTAGTAGAAGAAATAATTTGATAACGTGTTTCCGCCTTCAGTTTCAAGTACTTTTGGGAATCAAAGAGTGTAATGTTGTTCAATGACATGACAATGTATTTAATTTCATACAAAAATTGGCCCAGGTGGCTGAAAATGCTAGATTCAATCTTGTCGGTTTAGTTCGGTTTTACGAGAGAAAAAATTATAAATAATCGAGATGTAAGTACTATGAAAGTAATGAAATCGTAGCTTGCTTAAAAATTAGGGCATATTTCAAACAAATCATAAATTCCCATGGGAGCAAAAATAGGAGGAAATTCTGTGTACGAAAATGGGAACGTAACATGGTCGCACAGCAGAAATCGAGAGAACTAGTTCGAGGTAAGGGGTTGTCTCCCGGAGGGGTACATTATGATTCAGATATAATGATACGATATTTCAGCGTTTATAATATGATATAATTATTTTAGACAATCTAAATAATACACTGAATTACTAAGCTTGAACCTTTCTTGCTATGGCATTTACAATTACTTAAACGATCAGTTGAATAATAGATTATTTACGTTATATCGAATATGTTGGATTTACACTCTATAAAAAAATCAAGGAGTTATTTGATTGCACAAACAATTGGTGGATGTGAATAAAATGCACGGAAAGAAACAAGATTAAAATTTCAGAGCAATTAAATGGTTTATTCCGGAGTTTGATCGTTACAAAGTAACCATCAATGGTGTTGGTCCACCTCTGGCCTGGACGCAATCTGTCACCCGGCAGGGCAAAGACCAGTGTTTCCCAACCTTTTTCGAATTGCGAAGCCCTCCAATGGTTTTTGCGCACCTTGTGACACCCTCCCCCCTAATACTTTCATAAATAAGGTATTTTAAGATAGTAATAAAAAGCACTAAACTAAATTTTCAAAATTTTAATTGGAAACAAGTATTTAATGTAACAAAATTTCAGTAAATGAAATCCTTTTAATGTGTTGACTGTGCTTGCAACTGTATACCCGGCTTCGAAATTCATAGTACGGTATTTGATAAAGCTAGCCTCATATCATCTTCGACACTCAGTCGATTTCACAACTTCGTTTTGAAAATGACAAGAGATGCAAAACCACTCTCACAAAGATACGCTGTGGCAAATGGCACCAAAATACGAAAGCAAGTTTGGATACTTGTGGGTAAGATTGATACATAGCACACCAGAACTGAGGGAGAGATTTTTCTCTAAACAAATCACGTGTCGATGAATCCTTCCGAAGATCCTAAAATTCATCTTGTATTTCATCGGGAATACTAATCACGTTTAGAGAAGATGAGAATGGGTTTTCCTGCAAGTGCAGTTTCTTCGAGCATAGGAAAATACCATTGAAACTCTTTTTCCAGAGATTGAAGGTACTCTGCAATATTCGATTTTAGATGCTCAACGAGTTCTTCAGATTCCTCAACAATGCTGCACAATTTTTCACACATGGAAAATTTTTTTGGTTTACTTTTCGACGCCAGGTCTGCAATTTTGAGACAAAAGTCCTCAGGCTGTCGTAGAGTTGGATAATATGAGTGTCCTTCCCTTGAAGCTTCAGGTTTAAATTATTCAGCTGTTCAAAAATATCTCCTAAATAATCAAGTCTTTTCCTCCACAGTTCTTCACTGAAATGCTACAAAAGCTCGTACTTTTTTTGAGCTTCTATGAACAACTTGATTTCGACTTTCATCTCATAAACACGGTTCAGAACATTTCCCTTTGATAACAAACGTATAGATGTGTAAAAAAGGAAAATTTCATGTCCGCAAAATTCTCTAAAAGACGGATGTTAAGGGCTCCGGATTTGACATTATTAACAATTTTGATTAACGATCAAGTACATTTTTAGAGGGGTTGGGAAAGTTTTACTGGAAAGCGCATATCTGGAAATGACACAGTGTGAACCTTTTGCTTCAGGAGCACGTTCTTTTACTTTTTGTCTGAAAGCTCGACTTTGACCCCTACATAGCAAGAGCTCCATCAGTACAAACGCCACAGACATTTTCCCACTGCAGTTCTCAGGGTTCAAAAAAAAGTTTTTATTTTCACCATAACAAAATCTTCACCTGTTAGTGTAGTTTCGAGTGTGCTACAAAACAAGAACTGTTCTTTGACGTCCTGTGAATGTATATATCTTAAAAAAACAAGCAAGTGAGAGCATGAACATGTCCGTTGATTCATCAAATTGGAAAGAAAACAAGGGATGAATTTTGATTTCGTTCAAAACTTGATCTTTCACATCTTCGGACATATCGGAAATGTGTCTCTGAATGGTGTTGTTGGAAAAAGATATTTATCTTATCTTTGTCTCACTAGATTCCGTAAGAACTTTACAGCCTTCAGCAAACAGGTTTTGATGAGTGTTTCTCCAATCGTGTGGGGCTTTTTTTGTTTAGTGTGCGTCCAGTGCGACTTCATATGATGCTTGCATTATTAGGGATGCACTTTGTTGAGGAAAATTCCCTGTAGAATCGAATATCTAACGTTTGAGACCGGCTTTATGGCGTCGAAAAAATTCCAAAACCTTTTTGATGTAGTCAGATTTTTTGTTGAAAAGTGACATTAAAATTTCGAAGGTTTCATAGATTCTTCAATAGGGACAACGTAGCACAAAACACGTTGTGGCTTCTCAATGCCATTTCTGACTACGATGGTAAAACTAAATTTCAAATACGCATCTGAATGTGTGAGTTTTTCCTCCATAGTAATTAACCTAGGAAAAGTAGAAATACAATAAGACTTCTACTCTATAAATTAATTTAGAATTCCAAATAATAGTAAATTTGTCGCGATATATATGAATTTCGGCAATTGCCATACAGGTATAAACTGGATAAGTCAGTTTTTAAGAAATGGCGAAAACTAAGAAACCTTCCTCAGTCAAAGATGTGTAAAATCAAAAACAGAATATAACCTCAAGGAAAAAATCACCTTCCGTATTGATTCAGATTACATAGCTGTACAAATAGAAAAACTCTTACCTAGATAAAATTGCTTTATTTAACTGGGGGAACTACAATAATAATGCCCAAAGGTGCAGCACAGTCTGATGAATGACAAACTGCAGTTTAGAATTTCTTTACTGCTCGCAGAAAGTAACCACGATTTTCATTTACCGCCAAATAAAGGCAGTAGAACGAATTGAGTTTGTGATTTTAAAAAGGCCTTTAAAAACGCCAAACGTAGTTATTGGGAGATCGCAGCCTCCAAGACAGAAATGAGTGCTACCCAGTCACATATTCAACAGATAATCAAAATTAATTTTGGTTCTATTTTTAGCGTTCTACTGATATACATTATTCTGTAATTCTGTTTAGTTAGAGAGTGTGGGTAAGCGTTATGTGTGTGTTCTGTTAATGAACAGTGTGTTTTTAACATCGCTACTTATTTTTCGGATTATAACCTGTGCACAGCAGATAATTAATACCTGTTAGGTATTCATCATTATCTCACCCAAAAATGGTAACTAAATATTAAAAAAATGTCGGGGAAATTAGCTAAACAGTTACTTTAATTCAATAAAGCCTTGGCGACCCGAAAGCACTTCGCGACCTACAGGTTGGGAATCGCTGGCATAGACTGATAAATTTCCCGGATGGTGTTCTGCGGTATTTCGTGCCAAATTGTCCCCAACTATCAAGCTGAATCGGCACCATTCCGGGATATTTGCACACGCCTTCACAACATCTTTGCATACGAAATTCCATTACAATCGGACAATTCCTTTATATGGTTCTGTTTCTTATGTACCCTGTGAATCCTCTAACGGTCCAGGCACACTATAAAGTAATAGGCATAAATATAAATAACTCCTTTATTTTCTACGTAGAGGTAGACTAACATAGACCGACTTGGGGCTTCAAATGATAACACAACAGTACCGCAACTTGCGGTACTAAGAAACTGAACTTTAAAGTCGTAATGAATCCTTTCAGGCAGAATATACGTTCACTAGCAATACCTGTGACCATCGGGCACTAAACTAACTATGGAAATCATGCAGAAACCTAGGCTAAATACTAATACGTGCTCTATCAGTTAAATACCGCTATCACCTTCAATCTAACTTTTCTGGACTCTTTCGTATCTCTACTAATAGCGTAACGTACTACCGTACAAATCTCCACTCCCTTCTTGGGCTCTTGCTAACTCAGCGTGTGTCACTTAAATATACCAGACACCTGCTCCGAACTCACTTCGACTGGCCTGCACTGCGCAGCTACCAGAAATTTGCATCTGAGCAACACGCGAACCCTACACCTTCTTGGTGAGTTGGTTGTTTCTTTGCTATAGAGTGTAATTACCAATATCGAATCGGGCAGTATTTTCCAGTAGATATCGTTATGGTCAAATAATTCATAAGCTTTTTCACGTCCTTGATCCATCTCAGAGTTAAATGATATTAAACTGGTCTTGGCATACTCTTCAGATTTCATGCAATACCTTAAAATAACAATGTTTCTCAAGACACCCTCATACAAACCATTGAACCTTCAATCTGACTTGGTAGATACTAAATAATACAGAAAGACCAAATACTAAGCATACAATAAATTCAATTGTCGAAAAAAAGTACAAGAAATTTACTTTAAACCTTCGTTAATATTTACATTCGTTCCTACCAGAGATAGGGCCAAGGAAAGTTTAAAAATAGATTGAAATTACTTTATTTGTTCAGGTCCTGCTAATACGGTAAACGAGTTCCCCCTTATGATATTTTTCAGTCTTTCATTTACTTAAAACACAACTGACTGCCGAACCCAAAACTCTTTGCTTCACAAAAAGCTGCATCAGGGTATCAGTAAGCCTTGTCAGAATTTTCACTAATGAGCTTCTCTAGTTTACAGAGCTTTTATTTTGTCAACGTTTCTTTTAAAAAGCTGATTCGAAAACTTGCTATTACCTGTAAGTTACTATATGAAATATATAGCTGTCATTATTATGAAAGGCTTAGTACTAAAATAGTGTAAAAGTAAACAAGTTTTTACTCAATTTTATTAATGGATATTTATTTTACATCAAAGCAGGGCAGGGTGAGATAGAAAATTTGATTAGGGTTGTTTATTATAATTTATTTTATAAATAAGATATAGTTTAGTGATTTTTAGCAAGTATTTTATGCATTTTTAAATGATTTCATGCACGGTGATTTAATGTAGATTGTAAATTTCCTGAAATTATAGCTTTAAACAAACAGTTTTTATGTAAGATATTGAACATGCATCTGAGGAATTTTCTTAAATTCAATGTATAGAGCCTTTTTTTTTAATTGAGTGACGCCAGTCTTCACAAATATGGAAATAGAATAAAGTTTAGGAAACAGCTATTACGTATTTCAAGAAAGTCTTAATTTTAACCGTCAGAATATTCAGGTAGTTTGAAACACTTAATTAAAATCATGTTTACGTCATATGTATATTGACAAAACTTTATTCTTTGGCTGTTTGATTGTATATTTAAAGTTGAAAGTATAAAAATGTCAACTTACACTGCAATGACGAAACACTCCTAACCAGTACCCACATCACTAAAATAACTTAACGTTAACATAGAAATATCTCGTCTCAACCCACCACCATCCAACAGTTACTGCATATGTCTGAATAAGGGCCTGTTCATATATTAGTCCTCTGAGACGAAAATAAACCAATCATAGGCGTTAAAAATTTCGTTGCTAATCGTTTGGAGGTTTTTCATTGGTTAAATATATTTCAATACTTTAACACTTCCGCTACCGGACTCTTTTGTGAACAGATCCTAACTCGTCTAACAAAAATCTTACATTTACGCTAGATCTTCAGGTCTAGAGATTCTCGGGTTATTTTCTGTTCGCATAACGTCTTCAAACCAGTTGTCTCTATTTGTAGCGAGTGATGAATTTTAATTTAGGTCCACTAATTTCTCAAGGGTAAACTTTATGTCTATTAGGCTACGTCATGCTTGCGAATTTTTTTATCTGAAAGGTCTTTTTCTTTTGGCGTCGCCAGATGAAAGTTTTGCAATATTTACGAAACACAATACCTAAACAATGGAGAACTAAAGTAATCACGTGTACAGTCACTAATAATTTAATTTTGTAAAACTTTCAAATTAGCTACTAAAATCTGTACATTTATACATCATTAGAATTTAACAGCAAAAAGTTATAAAATAATTCATTTTATCCTTGGCTCCTATTTATTATTCTATAGCTTAGAAAAACTCAAAATGAAGGTCTTTACAGCCCTCACATGAAAAGTTTTCTAGTTACTTCATGATAAATTAATATGTAAGTGTTTGAAAACGGCGTAATTTTGGAATTAAGATGAGTGCTATTAACATTCGCATATTTTCCAATGACTCCTTAATATATATTTTTTTGTCGTTATGAACAGAGTTTGTCCACAGCAGAATCCGAAAACAATGCATCCCCCCCCCCAAATCAATTTACTAACGACTGAAATAACATACCATGTCTTGAACAACCTTAAAGTGTCTATACTGCATGGAAATATTCTAACAATGCAAATTCTGTTTGTCTTGCTTTTTCAAATATATCTTTAATTTTTTATACTAAGAAGGATGAAACAATCTATTTCCTGTTTCTTTGTTTTAATTACAGTTAAAAAAATCTTTTTTATTTTACGTACAAAAAGTTTGTTCAATAATATTAAATACGAAAGATTCATTGTTTAATATTATTTAATTTATTGTATATTAAAGAACGATTCATTGTTTAATATTATTTAATTTATTGTATATTAAAGAAAGATTCATTGCTTAATAGTTTTCCAGTTGAAATAAACTAAAAATAGTTATTTTAACGAATTTTGTTTGTTTAGAATTTAAAGTTCAATTTCATTTCAAGGTATACTATTTCAGTAAATTAACTGAGTACTTAAAAAATGCCATTAGATCTTTTGATCTTATTAAGGTTTTTAAGAAAAAATACAATATTGAATTAAATTCCAATTAGAAAAATATTGCTGCCGTAAAGAATACATTGATAGTAACACAATAGCAATGCATTATAGAATTAGGTCTGAAAAAAGTGCTAACTAGAATACATAATGGGAATACAAAAAGATTTTCTCTTCTAAGAATTTTTTGGTGTTTTATAGAATTATATTGATTCTACGTTAAATTTAAAAAAAATATTTGAAAAGGTCTTGAGAATTTCTGTCATGCTTGGAATATATCGTTGAATAGAATTAATTCCATAGGGAATAGTTAAATATTAAGTTCTTTTTGAAAATTATTGTTATAAACTTAATTTTTTATTTATGTTTTTACTGTTATCTCATTTTTATTACCTGTGTATATTTAAAACGATGAAGATATTTAATATTTTAAATTTAGAGTTTAAAAACTACTGACATGCTGAAAATGCGCCATCATCTATCGAATGGTGGAGTGTTTTATAAAAAAACAATAAATCCTAATTAACACTTCTTATGCTGATTAGAACTTCAATTTTAATTTCCTTTAAATTTAATTAGAAATACATGGCTATATTTAATTATTCTTCATAAAAAAAATTTCTAAAGTAAACAAGCCGTTTGAACCAAATATGCACTGAGGCACTGTCAACATCTGGAAAAGGATGCAAACTCATGTACCTGATAGTGAAGATATTAAGCTGTCATGATTCGACATATTCGCCTCCACATATTAAAATACCTATCCATTTATGCAGAACTTAGATGTACTAAATCTTTCTTCGACAGGGTTTAACTCCAGGTGTCACCAGCTTTGAAGTACACTTTAGCAACGTGTATGAATACAGACTAATTGTATTGCAATGCAGATAATATATTGTCCATAAATACTTATAGAATTATATATATATATATATATATATATATATATATATATATATATATATATATAATTGGATAGATATAGCTATTTAAGTCTAATTCGGAGGCACTTGCCGTTAGACATTTACCTTTTGCTATTCATTGATATTTTACTGGCTACTTTATTATGGGAGCACATTATAAGTGAGCCAGCATTGCTCCATATGGGTGGGACGACGCGGAAATAACCAAGCCTTATTCGGGATTTGAAAACCAAGCCCACTGCGTGGAAGTTCAGAACGCTAACCACTGCACCATGTGGGTGGCATGTACTATATATATATATATATATATATATATATATATATATATATATATATATATATATATATATATATATATATATATATATATATATATATATATATATATATATATATATATATATATATATATATATATATATAAAATATAAAAAACCCTATATTCAATTCAAATTCTAAATTGCGTTGGGCATTGTCGCGATTGAGCTATTTTCGCTTCTGATTCGAAGAACAAAGCAAACGTAGCGTCCCTTCAACGTAGATATTGTTTTGTTAAAATTGAAAATTTTGTGTAGCTACATTTGTAACTAAGGACACAGCAATTATAAGAGACTGTGATAAAATACTCCTTCAGGAGTTTGAAAAAACTGAACAATATTTCTTCTATGTAACCTACTGTCCAAATGACGAAACTTTTATTTGATAAAAATGGACAGACGAACAATGTACGGACAGGCTGAGATGGACAGATATTCCTGTCATTTTTTGGGGGAACTCACTCCGTGGTAGTGAATTTTACAGAGAAACGTTATACAGGTTACGTTTTGAATTGTGTCAAGTTAAACTTTACTTACTTAATTTTTTCTGTTTTGTTTGATATTCTTGCTGCTCAATTTTATTATCTGTTTGAGTCGACTCGAGGTTAAATTGAAATTTCAGTGTATATTTGAAGTGAATTTTTGGTAATTTTGTAAATTTTAAGAAAGGTTTCATTTGTTATTTTCTGAGATTTTGTTGTGTGGGGAGGCACCGCCCTGTTCAACATTGTTTTCAGTTGATGATAAATACATTTTTAAATTTAATTTTTTTTCAAAGCAACAATATAAGAAGAAATTTACATAATTTACAATTTTCTATAATTGATCATTAATTACTATAATTTTTTTGCTTTTATTGTGTTCATAAATTAGCAAATCACTAGTGTATTTGTGTGTATTCAATATTGAAATGTGCAATGTCTTGTCATGTGATCATCATACTAAAATTAACTTAACACATATGTTCCTTTTCAAACTTTTTCCAAATTTGTGGTCGACGCCCATTTTCCTCACATGGCTGGGCGAGTCTGTCCTCCAATGCAGGCATTGTTGGTCAGCCTCATCTCGGACGGGGGGATATTCTATAACATAAAAACCCCTATATTCAATTCAAATTCTAAATTGCCCTGGGCGTTGTCGCGATTGAGCTAGTTTCGATTCTGATTCCAAGAACAAAGCAAGCGTAGCGTCCCTTCAAAAAATATGATTTCTAGCGCATCTTTACGTAATAATAATACGTCACCTCTGACATCAGAGTCATAGTTTCAACCAATGGCTACCGACTTGTGATCACATGGCAAGATGCTCATAAAGTTTATATAAGTTCAAGTATGCCTCGGAGAGCATGATTTTGGCGTGGCTCTGTTGCCTCGAAAAACCGCCGTCATCGATGATAAAATATGGAGAAATAAAAAGTATTTGCAGACGTGAAAAGAGAATTGTGTTATTGACTACTACTACGTTTATTCCCGGTGGGACATGCCGGCTCCGGCCATCATTCCCGCCGGGCCGGTATGTTACATATATATATATATATATATATATATATATATATATATATATATATATATATATATATATATATATATATATATAGATATAGATATATTCTGGATGCAGACCACATTGAGTTGAAATAGTCAATAGTATTTAAACAAAGTTAAAAGCATTTAAATTTAATCATTTAGTTTTAGTCTATTACCCTGAAACTTTTGCAGTTTTATAAATAATATCAAGTTGGATCAGAAAATGCATGTATTTCAGTCACATTTTTCCCGATGATAAAAATTAAAAAGAATTACTTTAGAACTTTAATCACTGAAACTGTATCATATTAAAAGCATTAAAATAAAATTTAGTTAAGTTTCGCCCATTAGTTCTCTGAGTTAGGACTAGAAACTTATGCTTAAGCTTGATTACCCAATCTGTAAAATATAGGTAATATAAACATATTTTCATGTAAATTGTTATTGTGTTTCAGGTAGATTTCTCAGCACGAGAATTGCTGTAAACGTTAAATTTCCTACTTTTAACGGGATAGGAATAGTACTAAAAATCGACGCACCAAGAAGGGGTAATGCAAATTGAACACAAATTGATATGCATACAGGTTTCGACGGAAAATGCAAAATTTGAAATTTTGGCGGCCAATGAATGAATATTTGCGCTTTAGCGCATCTTAACTGCGCAACTCGCAGGATATTAAAGAGGAGAATTTTTGATTTCAGGTCATAAATTCTTTGCAAATTTCATTCTGTGTACTCAGGTAGGCAGTAACAGGCGAATAATGTGCGCAGATGTCAGCATTTAAGAGAGGACGTGTAGTTGGGCTCAAAGAATGATCTAATGGGAGAATCGCTCGACATTTGGATAGGAGTGATGCTACTATTAGACGATGTTGACAGGAATGGGTGAACTATGACCGAACACAGAGTCAATAAGGAAGCGGTCGGCCCAGAGAAACGACAGAACGTGAGGATCGAGTAATCGTCACAGTGGCACTCACAAACCCAGATTCATCATTATCATTGATCGTACGTGCAACTGGTGCTTCAGTGACCACAAGGACCATTCATAGGCGGCTCAGAGGAAGGAGGCTGAGTTCAGAGTGCCCCTTGTGCCAACTATCATTGACCTCTGTACACCGATAAGCCCGTTTGCAGTGATGTCGCGCACATTGGACCTAGAATGCCACTGCCCGGAGTAGAATTGTCTTCAGTGATGACTCCCGCTTCCAATTGAGCTCCGAGGACCAGCAAATACGTGTCTGGAGATGCTCCGGACAGACGTGGGATACCAACCTGACTGTTTTCCGCCATACGGGACTGTTTTCCGCCATACGGGAGTGATGGTCTGGGGTGCCATTTCATTTCATAGCAGGACCAACGTCTTATTGACTTTTTCCTTTTGTGAAGCTCTTTCTCTTGAATAAATCATCCAATTTTTCTCAAACTGTAATCATTTGTTTTTCAATATACGTACATATACATCGACCGATTTTCTTCTCATTCGGATAATTCCTTCTTGGTGCGTCTTTTTTTTTTTGGTCTAAGAGTGTAACATTATTCCAATTTTTTTTTTAAATTACACATTATTTCTTTCTCTCTATTACAAAATGAAAACAACATAAAAATAACACAGATTTTTTGTTTGCTTTTTAAAATGCCCAAATTTCTGAATCTTTAGTTAAATATCTGTTTAGTAAAAACTTTTTTTTATATCTGCTAATGATAAGTGAAGCATCTATATCAGTTGATTACGTTGCAGTTTTCATTCTTAAATTATGTAAGAAACACTGAAAAAATATCGTAGTAGTATAATGCAATTATAGTAGTAGTATAATCACAGTAGTTGTATAATGTTCCACCATTTATTTATTAATCTAGTTATCAAAAAATATTATAACACCATTACTGAAAACCAACGAAAAGTGTAGCTTCCAAAATTTAACCCAAATAATACTTTTAGATTAATCCTCGCATATTTTTATCATATATTTTGTTTTTAGCACACTGGATGAAAAAAAATTCTATAAATATGTATATTTGTTATTTTTGAATTGAATTTTAAGATCAAAACTGATTTAAATCAAGCAGAAAACTTTTTAAACAGTTGATCGATTCGTATTGCATAAACCAAATACCTACTGAATGTCACAGAATCCAGCAGTGTCTTTAACACTTTAAATTCCAAGCACTTTAGTTTGACGATATACAATCGATAAATACATTATCACGTTCTCATATTGAATATAATATATATGCCATGATAACTACTCGTATTATAGCGCGGAGGAACATTTCCTTAAAAATGGAAAAGTCTATCATGTTTGCGATATTCATGAACATCGAACTTGACAAAGTAACATAAAAAATTTTGCTTATAAGTTTCTTTAGATTACACACGCTGTTTGATATTTAGGCAATAACAAGTATTGCCTCAGACATCGGATAGATGTCATCGAAGAACCTCACAACAGTTTCTGAATATGGCATTGAAACTGGTCGCTTTCGATTCCGATAATCAACGATGCGAAAAATCTAGAAAAGTAATTTATTTAGAAAAGGGACTGAGCAACTTGACATTAAGTAAAGGGAACATAAGAAATACGTTTAAAAATATATATGTATAACGTAAATATTTATTTTTATAGAGAGAAAGTTAATAAAGCAGATTTATAGATTGGCTGATTTTTATATAAATATATTCTTATTTGACTTTCACTGGTAACATATTTTATTAAGGAAATATCAGTGAGTAAAATTATAATTCAATGTATATCGCTTATGACTGAAAAGTATAGCTCTTCCTAGTTAAAATAATCCTAGTGATAATTTATATTGAAAGCTACAAATTTTTTCTGTATAAGTTGTTTGTAATTACAATACAACTTAACATTACTCTTTTAGACGCATACGTCAAAACATAGATTAGTTCCCTCTATACATTACTTCAAGACAAATGACAGAGTTTTCAAAGCAAATGACGGAGCCTTAGCTTTTTTGAAAAGGATTCTTAATGGAGAATTTATTTGCAGCTCCAAGGGCTTTGAGAGAAGCTAACATAAATTGAAAGCAAAATTATGGTCAGTAGATTTTCTTTATAAACAAATTATCCTTCATTATGAGCGTTATGTGGAATGCACAAACCTGCCTTTATGCGTAGTTAGATTATCCACACATTATCAAATAGATGAGAAATAATATATACATAAATTCCCCAGAAGACTGTCAACATGTTTCTTAAATAGAGGAATAACAGACTTTTTCTAGCCATAAAATTGAAAATCTATGTAAGTTTTATCATTATTTTAATCAAAAACTGTCTTTTAATTACGCGAGTTGTTCATTTGCAACCTCTTAATAAAACATTGTAAATATGTAAGCAAATATTTTAAAAATGTAATCAAAAAATTAAACATAGGAAATTTTTTGTTGAAGATAATATTCGGTCATCCCATAAATAATGCGGTATTTTAGAGGTAATTTTTAAATGAAACAAAATAATTGACCGTTTAATTGTAATCTGAAATATATTTCCCATTATTAATTACTACTTCTTCCGATTCTAAGCAACCAATACTATCTTACTCCGATGATAAGAAAAAATAGACCAAACAGCATTAAACACGATTCCTACCTATCTGCCACGATGACATGATATTGTGTCATTCCTTTTAGAAAAATCGAAAATATCGCATTACTTTTTTATGGGATGACCCAATGCAAAAGCATAAAGCTGTGTGACTCTCTCATTAAAAGTATTTAAAAGTGGCTTTTAATCCACATAAATTATAGTCTGAGTATTACACTTCAGAGTTGAAATATACTAAACTTTAAAGTATATGAAAAATAAGTGAAAATATATGTTGATATTAGCTGAAAACCCATACTTCACTACGGAGTATATTCAAATTAAATACAACGGTCAATGTATGCAATTAATGCCAAAAATATGTATAAATATATTTATAATAAATACAACTATCAATGTATGCAATTGACGTAAAAAAAACAAAAAAATAGATTTTAAAAAAATCGTAATGGATATTTTTATAGACAAAATAATGTAGAAGAAAATATTCAAATTAAAATCTAATAGAACACACTAAAGAATATAGTACAGTTAATACAGTACAGTTTGAGGAACAGATCTTTTACTGTATTTTAATATTTTTTTGGATAATGTCCAATCGTCTGCCGCATTAGCAAGACAAAATTATATTTTTTGCCTATTCTGTTGTTGTGCACTTGACGATAAATTAATTTAAAGTACCAGAAAAAGAAATCAGCATTTAATAAATTAAATTCTAAAAATTAGTCTTTAAAAATTCACCAAAGATCAGAAAATGAAGCCAAAGATTCGAAAAAGATTTCATTTTAAAGGAATTTTTATGATCTTTTTCGTGATATAAATTTTGTAACCCTCAAATTATTATTTTAAATGCAAACTTAAAAAAAGTTACTGAAACAGCTTAAAAATTTAGTTTAAAATAATCTAAGAAGAATTTTTCAAAAATCTTTCTTAGTGCACCCCTACACTATAAGAAGAATCGCCATGCAAAATTTCAGCCCTTTAGGTCTAGCGGTTTGGTCTGTGCGTTGTATGTCAGTAAGTCAGTCAGTTACGGAACTGTTTTTTTATATATAAACTAGCTGAAAACCCGCGCTTCGCTACGGAGTACATTGAAATTAAATACAACGGTCAATGTATGCAATTAATTAAAAAATAAATAAATATATATATATTTATAATAAATACGACGATCAATGTATACAATTGATGTAAAAAAAACATATTTATAAAAAAATCGTAAGGGATATTTTTATAGACAAAATAAAGTCCAATCGTCTGCCGCATTAGCAAGAAAAAAATATTTTTTTGTCTATTTTTTTTTTTTTTTGCACGTGACGATAAATTTATTAAGTACCAGAAAAAGAAATCACGTGATCAGCATTTAATAAATTAAATTCTAAAAATTAATCTTTAAAAATTCACCAAAAATCAGGAAATAAAGGTAAAAATTCGAAAAAAATTTCATTTTGAAGGAATTTTTATGCTCTTTCTCGTGATATAAATTTTATAACCCTCAATGTATTATTTTAAATGCAAACGTAAAAAAAGTTTAAAAAACAGCTTAAAAATTTAATTTAAAAAATCTCAGAAGAATTTTTGAAAAATCTTTCTTAGTGCACCCCTACACTATTAGAAGAATCGCCATGCAAAATTTCAGCCCTTTAGGTCCAGCGGTTTTGTCTGTGCGTTGTATGTCAGTCAGTCAGTGAATGAATGAATGAGTCAGTTACGGAACTGTTTTATATATATAGATTAGATACAGTTTTTCATTAATTGTAATCAACAATTTTTTTTCATGTCTGAAGGTGTAATTATCAGTGGGTCCTTATGATTGTAGTTCAACATTTCTCATCAGTGCATTCATTTGTTTCAATATCATTTGCTTGTCACAGTTTCAGGGCAAGACATAAATTTCAATAACTGTTGATACTTCTAGTACAACCCCCTTACACATGGTAGAGAATCACTGCAGTGGAAATCTATCTGCAGAAAAATATATCATTTTACACAAAAAGTTGCTCGAGCATCTTATTGTTGCTCACATTAGACGGATAGTTAAGCGGATATAATAACGCAAGTGTATATACATACTTTGAATATTATTATGTATGCAAATTAGGGGAAATTTTGTAAATAAAACGCTTTTGTTATAACTAAATTATATAATTTTATTTTAGCCACTTGGGACTCATAAAGGAACTTAAAATGAAGATCCACGCATAGATTTTTAAATCTATGCTCCCATTTATTAAAAATGCTTGTAGATAGTCATAATTTATGTACCTTAAGTGAGTAAATAAATATAAATTAGTAATAAAAACAAAAATGTCATGTACTTTGTAACATGTAAGTGGTTCTATCGCAATATTTTTAAAAGTATCATTCCCTACCGTCACTAGAGAACGAAACATCATTATAAAATCCCTGAAGATGAGATAATAATCAATTGAAAATGCATCTAATAGGATTAAAAAGATCTGATACCACTTATTATTTTTAATGAGATAATATTTATGTAAGAAGTATAGTATATTAAATTTTATCTATGTTTACATTAGAAAATTGTAAATTCCCTTTATGAGTATTTTTATCATGAAAATATATTTTACTTAATAATAAGAGTGTTATGCCAGATTTGAGGATTTTTTACCTGTCTAGAAGCTGAAAAATAAAGACATGGGGAAAAATATCTCGGAACCAACTTGAAATAAAAAGATCCTTAAAATAATCTTTTACTATTTTTAGTGTAGTTGTTTTAATGCGAAAGTAGTTTTTGATGTACTATACCAAACCAATAGATGAACTGGTATCATGTAAATAAAAATACGGAGGACCATTGCAAAAAAGTTATTTAGCAGCTAAGCTTTGTGTGTAAGGTAAAAACAATGTTTAAAATCATTATAATTGGTATGTATAATCTTGACTGGGTACGATGGTATATAGTGGTGAATATATAAAACTATGTATAAATCCAGGGGGAAAAGCATTTAAAGTTATACAAGCCATATTTAAAAATATGCAATAATAAAAAGATAACTTTATTTTAAAACGGGAAAATACTAAAATGGGAAGCAACAACACAGTCATGCATGAATTTTTTCCTGTATGTATGAAAGTGGGGGGGGGGGGGGGGAGTTGAATTAGCCGAAAAAACACTGATAGAAAATAAAGGCAAATCCTTAGTAGCCTCGGACTGAATATCATTTGTGTCTTCTTCGAGAACAGAAAAGCAACATTTACATCGAATTCTTACTTGTAGCAAACTATAAGGGGTTTTATTTATATACTATTTCAGATATTTTAGTAGTTTTTCATTTCTTTTGTTTGGCTGAGTGTTTTCTTTTCTTTCAAAAATCTATTCAATGTTACAGGTTTTGATATAGTTCTTTTTCGGAAGAGACAGATTAAAGGCGTCTCTGTGGCTACTTTTAACCAATGGGATAACAAAAAAAGATAAACTCGCATGGTAGTTTTGCTGACGTTATCGCTTTCACGAGTAATTTGAAACTTGCGCCCTTCGTTCGATTTCGTGAGGCATTTCACACAGCATACTAGGGCTAAAAAATGCTTTAGGAATGTGTCGAGTCGGCAAAGGGGACTGTAACTATAATTTTCTAATTCAAAAATGCAATGTCTTTTTACTAGTACACAACACATACACAAACAAACATAACAACTCAATGGTTTGCCCCACGACAATACAAAAACAGACCATACTGCGATGAACAACTATTTAACGTAGACCATACTGCGATGACGAAAACCATCGCCTGTGGTTCGCGAGCTACTACTGTGATAGCAACAGATGCGCATCACGTGAACGCGAGGGGCAGTGCTCGACCCCTAGGAGCTTCAAAACGCAAGAGAATGAATTTCATGAAGTTCCCCTGGCGGAGACCGTATCGCCACGTTCTCCTCGGGATTTAAAAAAAACTCGTAAATTTAAGTATCTTTGCGGCTCTGCGACACCCGGCACGTGAGGGGCACTTGAAGTGTCCCGAAGGTTTCCTGTGTGTTCGATCGGCAACGGAAAAATCGGTCATTTCGAAAATTTGGCGTTCCTGCTTTCAAGTTTATTTCGGAATCTGCGCAAATGGTGTTTTTTTTTCGGGTTTCTTTGCAGAGGACTTTGGGAGCAATAGAGCTTTAGGATGAATTAAGTGGTTGTTCAAATACACTTTTAACTATGAGAGTTTTGTTTGTAAGTTGTTGAGGGACAACTGTTTGGGAAACTATCACAATCAGTTTTTTCGAATATGATTCCTTTTGGCTGATTAGCATTCTTGTGATTGAGGGCTGCTGTGAAGATTCTCCAGATATACGTTACCCTAACACTGTGAATCCAAATGCGAAGCATATGTGTTTCAAAATGTGGTTCCCTCGTCAAAAGTGGGGTGCAGTAAAAAATATTCCCGAATAGTATTTCTCCAATTTCGGGTAGATTATGCGACCTTCCACAGTGCAAAATATGCCTTAACTGATATGTTGAGTATACATGTCAGGTAAAATGGCTCGTTTGATCTTCTCATTCACGAGAATTTTTCACATAATTGAACCTTTGTGGAAATATTTTAAACAGAGATTGAAAAGGTCTTTACACTTAATATTCTTTATTTAAGTTTTACAAATCATTTTACAAGTATACTACTTTACAATATGATTAGCGCAAATATGTTTAGCTAATTTATCAAACTTTTATGCATTTATTTCTCGTCGAACAGCAGCAGATTATACGGTTGATGATAAACGAAAAACATGTTAATACAAACATTAATGTTCCATTATTTTGGCTACCATTTAAAAAAAATTAAATTAATTCAAAAGATTCCCAATGCTTTGCATCTTTAATCACTTACATATTAATGAGTTATTATGTTATAAGTAGATTTAAGACTAAGGGTAGTAAAAGTGAGGAATTAGACTTGTCAAGTTATAATCGACGGTCATACAAGTAAATACACTCTTAGACAAAAAAAGAAGACGCACCAAGAAGGGGTAATGCAAATTGGACACAAATTGATATGCATACAGGTTTCGACGGAAATTACAAAATTTTAAAGTTTGGCAGCCAATGAATGAACATGTGACGCTGCAGCGCATCTTAACTGCTCAACTGGCAGGATATTAAAAAGGAGAAATTTCGATTCCAGGTCGTAAATTCTTTGCAAGTTTTATTCCGTGTACTCAGATAGACAGTAACTATGCCTCGCGTACAGGTGCACGAACAATATACGCAGATGTCAGCATTTGAGAAAGGACGCGTGATTAGGCTCAGAGAAGCCGGTGGTCTAATCGGCGAATCGCTCGACATTTGGATAGAAGCGATGTCACTATTAGACAATGTTGGCAGAAATGGATGAACCATGGCCGAACACAGCGTCAAGAAGGAACGGTCGGCCTATAGAAACGACAGAACGTGAGGATCGTCAGAGCGGCACTCACAGCCAGAGATCTTTATTATCGATCGTACGTGCAACTGGTGCTTCAGTGATCGCAAGGACCATTCATAGGCTGCTCAGAGAAAGGGAGCCGAGCTCACAGCGCCCCTTACGTTGATTACCATTAACCTATGCACACCGACAACTTACCATTGACCTCTGTACCCCGATGACCAGCGAATACGTGTCTGGAGACGCCAAGAACAGCGGTGGAATACCAACCTGACTGTCATCTGCCATACGGGCCGACGACCGGGAGTGCTGATCAGGGGTGCCATTTCATTTCATAGGAGGACCCTTTTGGTTGTCATCCGCGACACCCTTACAGCACAGCGGTACGTCGACGATATTCTACGCCCCGTTGTGTTGCCCTTCATATCACGCCATTCTGGAGTTACATTTCATTAAGATAATGCCCGCCCGCACACGGTGAGAGTTTCTACTACTTGTCTTCATGCTTGTCCAACGCTACCTTGGCCAGCGAGGTCGCCGGATCTCTCCCCAATTGAGCACGTTGCGAGCATTTTGGACAGGGCCTTCCAACCAGCTCGGGATCTAACACGTCATTTGAACAGAATTTGGCATGATAACCCGCAGGAGGCCATCCGCCACCTCTATCAATCAATGCTGAGCCGAATAACTGTTTGCACAAAGTCCAGAGGTGGACCAGCGCATTATTGACTTTTTCACTTTGTAAAGCTCTAACTCTTGTATAAATCATCCAATTTTTCTCAAATTGTAATCATTTGTTTTTCTGTATATGTACATCACATCTACCGAGTTTAGTTCCATTCGGATAACTCCTTTTTGATACGTCGTGTTTTGTTTTTGTTTTTTTTTTGTGTTTTTTTTTGTGTCGAAGAGTGTATTAGAGGCCTATTAATGTTATTACTTGTGTGTGTTTACTCATATACAGAGAAGTCTTATAACTGGAATGAATTTACGAATGAAACAAGAATGAGTTAAATAGTTATTAAATAATTTTATTTATTCCCAAGGGAAAAAATGCATGTAATTGAATAAATCCATTTCAAGTAATTAATCTTCCTACACATAACATTAAATATCTAGTTATTTTAGAGCGAATTTCAGATATATCTATCAGAAAAAAATATTTTACGTCTAAAGGATTTATCGAAAAAGAATGTTTCTTCTTTTCCTTCTACGTCTTTTGAACACAAATGCATAAAATACTTTCACGAGTGAAAACAGGTGTTACCTAAACTTCCGATTCTTTCTGTATTTAAATAAAACTGTTCTTGCTCAAACTGAAAATTACGGAAAATACTTACTGTCACATTTTGCGTGGTATTTCTCAGTTGAAAAAATAACATTCCCTCATTTCTGTAAAAAAGTAATAAGTTTTTACAATATTAAATTTTCAAATTTTACTCTTCTTTTTACATTCGTTACTTCTTCCTCGGAAACCTTTACTTTTTCTTAGTTTCCTCATATTAACAAATTAATTTTGCAATTTTTAAAATTATTTAACTTTTTTTCTTTTACATTTTACTTTTTCTAACCGGTGCAATTTTTCTGTATGAATTCCTTGTGAATTTAATACTCTTATTTAAACATTACTTTTTCACAACATTCCTTATTACATTTGTTTTCTTTTGCTACCATTTAAAAAATATTTCTACACTACTCCTCTTTGATTTAAATAATTACACAAAAGATTTCGCAAAAATATTTAACGAAATGAAATTTTTTGTTCTGGGGGCTAATTTTTGTGGAAAACAACTGGAACTTAAATAATTTTTAATTGAAAAACGGCTCATATAACGATCTTACAAGGCACTTTGTGTGTGACATGCATCGTAGATACTTTCTTCATTCTTTTAAATTGAGGTTTCTTTGTCTCACATCCCGGTAAATTATTAGTCTAGAGAGTAAAAAGGTGATTGTAAAAGTTTATTATTTAATTTGTTATAAATGTTTATTTTGAACTTGGATCATATTTAACGAAAATTGATGAATGTTCAGTTGAAGACACTGGGTTGAGCAAGCAGCCACGGTAAGAAGAATACAAAGAAAACCATATCTCATATGTATAACATTTCTATTACAACTTTCTCTAATTCAAAATACACCTTTCTCGTTCTTATGGTTTTTTTATCTAGCAATTTGAAAGTTTAATTCATTTAACCCTTTGAGGGGCACCGTTGCACAGTGCAAACGCCTAAATCTTGTCTTTTTTTCACTTGCATTCAGTGTATTCCAGTTAAATGAGCAGAAAATGACTAGTGCTGCCATCTGTTATTAGTTTAAAGAAGTAAAAAATTGCAACCTTAAATTGGAAATTTTTTCAAAATTGTTTAGGTTTAAAAAAATCGGTAAAAATTTGGCACCATGCAAACTGTAGAAGTTGTTGTCCCTGAGAGGGTTAATCCACGTTAGGCCCTTACAGTACATATCTAAACTCACTTTACTGTCAAGTTCCTTATGCTTGTCCCGACGCTTGCCGTGTGTCAAGCCTTTTCGGGCGGGACTAAAATTTCATCTTTTAAATTTATAAATTTCATGTCTCAGTTTGTTAAGAACTCGTGTAGCAAATAACGGATTGTTGTGGTTCAAAATTAAATCAATCAGTTATCTTCCAGTCCGAAACTTCCATATTTCGTGTTCACCCTGTCAGCAATTCATAAAAATATTGTGTACCCTGAGTAACATTTAGCTAACAGATGTTCAAATCAAGCTTTAAGTTAGATCGTACAATTTAAATAATTTAACCAAATACAAATTTCCCAGATAATATTTTTCTTGCATTTAACTTATATGAGAGACTAGCTGAAAACCCGCGCTTCGCTACAAGTACATTCAAATTAAATACAACGGTCAATGTATGCAATTAATGCCAAAAAGAATAAGTATATATATTTATAATAAATGCGACGATCAATGCATACAATTGATGTAATATATATATATATATATATATATATATATATATATATATATATATATATATAAAATCGTAAGGGATATTTATTTTTTTGGATAATATCCAATCGTCTGCTGCATTAGAAAGAAAAAAAATTGTCTAGTTGTTATACATGTGACGATAAATTTATTTAAAGTACCAGAAAAAGAAATGACGTGATCAGCATTTAATAACTTAAATTCTAAAAATTAATCTTTAAAAATTCACCAGAAATCAGGAAATGGAGGTAAGGATTCGAAAAAGATTTCATTTTAAAGGAATTTTTATGATCCTTCTCGTGATATAAATTTTATAACCCTCAAAGTATTATTTTAAATGCAAACGTAAAAAAGGTTAAAAAAACAGCTTAAAAATTTTATTTTAAAATCTAAGAAGAATCTTTGAAAAATCTTTCTTAGTGCACCCCTACACTATAAGAAGAATCGTCATGCAAAATTCCAGCCCTTTAGGTCCAGCGGTTTGGTCTGTGCGTTGTATGTCAGTCAGTGAATGAGTCAGTTACGGAACTGCTTTATATATGAGGCGGTGAAAGGCAAAGTGGTGTAAGTGAGTAAGTCAAGTGGTGTAAGTCAAAAGCGTTTTACTGCAAAAAATACAAAAAATTTCACTAGAAATTGAACAAATTATAATTCATAATAATCATTATAATATCACAAATAATAATTATTTGCAATTCCACTATAAATTGAATATGGAGATTACATTTTTACCCTCAAATAAAAAAATTTGAAAATGTGACTTACACCACTTTGCCTTTCACCGCCTTTATATATAGAATATCTGCTCAGGACTTTCCCCTACAGCATTTAGCTGCAGCAACAATGTTCACATATGTAATTCGAATTAAATACAAGCATTAAATAAGTTCCTGGAAAATACTACTACCCTTGAGTTCTGAAAATGCCTTGCTGAAATTTAGATAAACCAAAACGCAACAATTTAATTTATAAATAATATTGAGTGATTTTAGAAGAAGAATGTCTCATCTTTCCACAACTTTTGGGATCATTTCTTTAAAATTAAAGCATTGCAACATGCAAAAAATACTCATGAAAAAATAAGTACTTTAGTTTTGACTCTCACTGCACAAGAAATGAATAATTTACCGCTCTTAAAGAGAAGAAATCCAAAGTGTATTGACCAAATCAAATTCTAATCTAAAAAACACTAACAATTGATGCACGAAGTAATGAATACAGTGCTGTTCTTTCAATATTCATCATAAATAATAACTATTTCTTATATCCAATATGCCATAAATGATGAATCAATAACTTTGAAATTTAAAACTTTTCTCAATATTGATTTTATTGGAGAAAAAACAATTTTTTCAAGATTTACGTTACATTTTCCTTGTTCCAAAATATTTATTGTTATAATTTAATGATTTTTGTAACATTTCATTTAAAAGTCGAAAATATTTAAATGTGATTGGATCTTATATTTCATACTTGATCCATAAACCACTTTTATTAAATTTATATTAAAATAGTCTTAGCAATCTTCTAATTAATATAGAATACTTAAGTTAAAATGTTTAGTTTCCTTGCACTTAAAAAAGAGTATTTTAAATCAAAATGTTGGAGAAAAAATAACAGGCAAATTGTGAATTCCGCTCTTTTAAAAAAGCGACCTAATTCTCTGTTTTAACCCCTGAAGGGAATTCCATTGCCATTTCGAAGAGTCTTTCATAATAAACTTTCATAAGTATGAATATTATTTTTGTGAAAAAGTTTTTTTATTCAGTTGCAAAAAGAATATTTTTATCCGGTCTATAGAATATATTTTAATACCAATTACACTGTCAATAATTATGAGAGAAATTATTAGTATTTTTCCTAACACATTTTCATCATTTTTAATACTCCTATGTTTCAGGACCTTTTTATAAAGCAACTAATTATTTAGCATTCAGTATAAAATAGTCTAGTAAATATTTTCCCTCATTAATACTCTGTTAACAACTATAGGGAAAAAAGGGCACTTAGGATAGTTAAGAGATTAATATCTTTCCCTATCATTTTATTATTTAAAGAAGCAAAATAATTAGCTATTAATTTTATGCTTCGGTCAAACGTAGGTCACGTTTAAACTATCTATTAAAATAATGGTTTAGGGAATTTTTTTTTTCAAATTTAAAAATAAAGCAAATAAAAGGCACTGTAAAAATGTTTTATACTGTTTGAAAGAGAATGTTTTGTTCTGAAAGATAGTGTGTTTTGATTTGTTAGTTTTTTTTATTTTTGTGTATGTTTACATTATTAAAATTGAATGTTAAGCGGAGAAAACTGAGCATTTTCGACACTGTAGACGCGCTGGATGTTATAATTCAACTCGTTGTGTGGTCGAGAGACTGTCAATAATTCTTATAGCCACTCCAGGGGCAAAAAATTAATAAAGACTTAAGGAACACTAAGGTGGCGTAAAAGAAAAATTGTCTGTGTGGCCATTGATAGCGATGAAAAGACTAATTGTTGTAAGATAGATGGTGACTTATTTATGGCCCACAATGAAACTTTCAAATAATTGTCAAAGTGGTATGCCAAACGAAAATTATGGTGGGGAGGTACTTGGCCTACTGTGAACATGAGCATTGAAATAAGGGACCAATTGGGGCAGGAAATGTTAAGATAAAGACAGCCCACTGCCCAATGAGAGAAGAAGGGGCGGGCCAAAATGGCCCGGGTAAACGGACACCAGCCCCTCCAAAAAAAAAAGGTCTACAGACTTCTCTTGCTGACCCCCGAGCACTGACCCTGAGGAGCCGATTGCGCTGCCCTAGAGACTGGCGGAAGTTCCTGTAGTCTGACATGATTATGCAGAGTCTGATCTGATGCGGGTACCTGTCAACGAAAGCCATCATCGCTGTATTCTTCAACAGTCGTAAGTTCCTCCCGAAAGAACTTAGAAATATTTGCTTTGACTGAATATTTTGCTTCTCTTTCTGGATTCCTCATGCATTAGTTGATAAAATGAATGCGAACTTTGTTTTATTAGTAATTTTACTTTAAAATAATTTTTAGAACTGTCGAATGAAAGTATGATAACGGCCAATTCTCTATGTTTCCTTGCTTGTCCTACACATGCACGCAAAATTTTTTAAGGTTCTATTCTAACCTATAGACACCATTTGCTTTTTTGCATTCTACTGAGGTGCCAAGGCCGCCGAACCTACTCGTGAGATTTGTGCTGTGTATGGAGAAGGAGCTATGTCTGAAAGTACCGCCCGCCGTTGGTTTTCACGATCCAAAAATGGGAATTTTGACCTCAAGGTCGGATCACACACCGGTTGAACAACTGAATTCCATGACGAGCGGTTGAATCAACTTCTTCACGAAAATTCACATAAAATGTCCAGAGAATTGGCGAAGATTAATTGTGATCCAAAAACTGTGGTGAACCACCTTCACTCAATGGGCAAGGTTCATGGACAAGGTAACTCGGCGTTTGGGGGCCATACAACAACAATAATCAACGTTCCACAATCGCCACCATGTGTTGAGCGATGTCGAGAGGCTCGACAGCGCTCAACACATGGTCCCTTATTTCACTGCTCATGTTCACAGTATCATTGGAAAAATGATTTATGTTATTTAGAAGACAATGTTTTGCTTTACAAGATAGTGTGTTTTTGTTTCTTGGGTTTTTTTGTGTGTATTTTTAGTTCATTAAAGTTATTCCAAGTACCCACCATAATTTTCGTTTGGCATACCACTTTGACAATTATTTGAAAGTTTTATTGTGGTCAATAAAAATAGTCACCATCTATCTCACAACATTTAGTCTTTTCCTCGCTATCAATGGCCACACAGACAGTTTTTCTTTTACGCCACCTTAGTGTTCCTCAAGCCTTCATTTATTTTTTGCCTCTGGAGTGGGTATAAGAGTTATATTATTAACACATGGCCACAAACAGCGTTTACAATGCGGTAAAGCATTGTCTCTCGCAATGAAAAATGAGGCCTGTACGTCAATATGAAGTAACGAAAAGAAAGCTGCTTAGAATAGCTTCGGTGGCCTTAACACCTCGATTAAATGCAAAAAGCAAATGGTGTCTAAAGTGCTCAGTTTTGTCCACTTTAATGAACTAAAAATACACACAAAAAAACCCAAAGAAACAAAAACACACTATCTTGTAAAGCAAAACATTGTCTTCCAAACAACATAAAACATTTTTCCAATGCGTTTCATTTCTGCGTGTATTTTGAAATTTGAAAAAAAAGCGCTCAGGAATTATTCCTTAACCCAATATAAATTCCACTGATATGAACAGGCATCTTATTTGAGGTAGGCATTTCCTACACCAAGAAGAGGATACAAAAAGCTATAAACAAAGGAATCTCTGGAGGTAATTCCCTTGAAAATCTCTGGTCCTACTGTCTACAGTTTATAGTACAAACTTCTTCTTTGTTCAAAAGAGATATTCAACCAGGAATTTATGTTTTTAGCCTTTCTCTTGCTAAACACGAAAAATTGGAAAACCGAGATCCTGGGGAACACACACACTTTCAAGAAGACTAAAGGAGTTTTCCTAGTGCGTTCTCAGTATCTAACATATTGTACTGAGATAAATACATGAATTTTACTATTTAATACAAATATAAAAGGTAGATTTTTTAAAAACATTCATAAGTATCTTACTTTAACTATTGATCTTAAAATATCTATGATCCCTTACTTTTAGTGAATTGAAACTTAATGAAAGCAATGTATAACAAAAATTCGCTTCGAAGGAGATACTCTGCTTTTTATTAATATGCTGTTTAAGCTATTTTTTTAACTCCCACTTTCTTTTTAAAAGGCACCAATATCAACCGTGGAAAGTATGTTTTCGAACAGAAATACATTGAGGGGACGCAGAAGCTGTTAATCATGTAATTTTCTTGTGAAGTAAGAAACTATTAAGACTGTTGCACCAAAACTATATTTTCCTTTACTTACTCTGCAAAAATCGATTACAACAGCGTTAATTACCATCAGAATAAACGAATAATGGCACGTCCATGTTTAAATGTATTAATGCACGAGAGAAAGCAAAATCAATTACATTAGTATTACATCTGCCTGATGATTATATGGCCGATTGAAATTCTCGCATTTTGTTTCTCTGATAAGTGAGAGTTTGGAAGTATTTGACTTTCATTCATGCTCTTAAATCTTTTTGCAATCACTATAATAAACATTAATGTTCAATGAAATTGCAACACCAAGACAGAGTTGTTGAATTGATCTGAAAATTCGCATACGGGTAGTTAATCACTCCAAAGGCAAATTAACAATATATCAGCTATATAAAATCTACGGTGAAAGCCGAGTACAGGTTGAAATGTGATTAAAGGTATAAACAAGATTATCACAAAAAGTAAATCCCAAACAATGTCTCGGTAAATTCGATTGGTATTGCTCTGCTAGTGCTTAAAAATGCCTATTTTCAGAACGAAACAGCATTAGGAACAGTAGACATAGTTTGAGAGAGGAAGAATAACTATAGTGGTGGCAAAAAGTCCTGAACACACTCATTCTTTTGGCTAATTTTTGTGTTTGACTTAATTTTTTGCTACGAAATTATCAAACAACCTTAAGTATAGTTATTTATTCTAATGTATTTTTTCATTCTGATTTTAAATCTGTTTATAGAATTTATGTAAAGTAAATAGTTTCATTGATATTTTGAAAGAAACTATGATAAGACAAGCACGCAGGTTACTGTAATAATGAGTGACTGTTTTCTCAACCAATGAAATTCTCCGTTATTCGAACCAATTTTGAGCAGTAGTGATGAAGGGTTGAAAGCAGAATGTGCAGCATGTTTTAGTGTATTGAAAGCAGTTGTGTGTTGCAATTTGAAGTTCGTGTATGGAAAATATTGGAATTACGGATAAATTTTCATTTCTGCCTGATAATAAAAGGTACAAAATAATACTTTTGAAGGAAGAATGTTATTCTGTGCTCCAAATTGCTGCTAAAGTACCATGTGGTCTTTCTACAGTCGTGAGAACGTTGAAAAGATATTATAAAACACATTCTATTGCGGACAGGGAGTGATCTGGAAGACCGAGAAAAACAACTTTACGTGAAGACAGGGTATTGCACAGGATTTCACCTTCAGACAGAAAGCTTAATTCACCCCAAATTTTTAAACAATGGACTTTGACATCGAATGTGATTGTGAGACCAAGAACTGTGAAAGGGAGACTGCTGGAAATTGAATTACGAGGCTGCAAATCTCGTCCAAAACCATTACTGACCGATTTTCAACGCAAGAGGAGATTGGCGTGGGCAAGGAATCATTCATTATGAACTATTAAAGACTGGGAAAAGGCCATATTTAGTAATGAAAGTTTTGTATTTCTAGTAACCCAAGTAGTGCCTATGTAAGACGACGCACTCATGAGGAATTCAGCCCTCAGTGTCTGAAGCCCACAGTAAAGCACCCGATGAAAGTGATGATATGGGGTTGCATGTTTTCTCGTCGTGTTGGAAGACTTCTTATCGTGATCGGAACAGTGAAAGACAGGGATTACATTAAAATACTACATAATGAATTGCTACCAACAGCGGAAGATCTTTTTGGGGATCAGTCATGGATTTTTCTGGACGATAATGCTCCATGTCACCTTGCAAAGGTAGTCCATAAATGGTTCGAAGACAATACTGTGAAGAGGATGAACTAGCCAGGACAGTCTCCCGATCTTAATCCGATAGAGACCCTATGGCATAAAATTGGTTATGATATTTCAAACAAAAAACACCTTCAAACAAACGTGACCTAATTGAAGCTTTAAGTTCCTTAAACCATGTTTCCACGAATGAACTTTTTGTGAAATTGGTGCATCCCATGCCAAAAAGATGTAGAGCCGTAATTACAGCAAACGTCTGGCCCATAAAATATTGATGTTCAAACATGAAACAATCAAATTTTCAAAATACATATTAAATGTACTGTATATATAAATTTTTGCGTTATTCTACTACGTATATTATGTTATTCTATATTGTGTTATTCTGTACATACTGCACATTCTTGTGTTCAGGCAGCTGTACTACAAAAAATACTTTTGGCATTAAAAAACTAGTAACAGATTTGAAATCAGCATGAAAAAATACATTAGAATCAATAACAATGGTTAAGATAGTACGCTAATTTAATAAAGAACAATTAAGTCAAACACAAAAATTAGGCAAGAAATGAGTGTGTTCAGGACTTTTTGCCACCACTGTAGGTTGAGGAGATGGGGGACTGTCCCATCGTAATAATCCTGCCTCCGTTGGATGAAACGCTAGTGCAATTAAGTATACTTGGAGGCAATCGAGAAAACTAGGTTCCACGCATCATCGTGAGGGATCTAGAATTCTTACGACTACGCTAAAAATGGTAGCCAGGAACTTGGTATGCATGGAGGTGACAAATCGTTCAGCGACATCCACAACGTTAGCACAACATTCAGAGGTGATGAAACGTTAGAATACGTTTGCCAGCACAGCTTGCCAATGGTTTCTGTAGAGAGGGTTCATAGCTTGGCTTCCGTTAGTGTGACTTCCTTCAACCCTTTACCATAGACGTTAAGCGGCATCAATGATGCATATTGGCCCCACTCCAAGCGTAACAGTTTTGGGTACTATTTCATTTCATTCCCGCTCTTTCCTTAGGCGAATTGCAGTCACCATGAACAGCGATTCAGCAGAGAGATCCTGGAACCATAAATTCTACATACTTTAGGACATTTAATGGGGCTATCTTTCAACAGGACAATGCTTGGCCCCATGTTGTAGGAACAGTCCAATATTTCTTCTGTGACTATAAAGACAGAAAATGCGAGTCTCTCTTCCTGAGAAAAAAACTTTAAATTTCCTGAAACTGGGTAACTTGACACTTGAAGGAACTTAACATAGACAAGCATCTTTCGTGATAAATTTGAAGCAAATGGGAAAATGAAAAAAAAATTTTTAAATATAATGTTTTTATAAATAAGTTATACGGCCGCCCGCAAACCTTGGTGGTTATCATTACATGTTCTGTTTTGTGGATTCGGCTTCAAATATCGGTTAAGGACGCTCCTGGGCTGTTGTCCTCTCATAGATATCAATGTTGGTTCACCTATAGGGGGATCCCATCATAAAGTACCAGAGACAAAATTCAAGGTGTACATGGACAAATGTTCTCGAGAAAATGCCTACCACATGAGAAAAATTAAATAAAACGAAGTGATTTAATTAGAAGATACCGGGTGTCCCAAAAATAACCGACGATTTGAAAAATCAATTAAAGAAAAACGGAAGGCGATAGAAATGTACGGTTTGCTGCATTCTGCTTAGGTAACCAGGGAATTTATTCTCACCAATTTTCAAAATTAGTTGCAAAGTTCGTCAACAGATGGCACTGCTGACTAGGAAAACTATAAAACAATGTTTTCAAAATAACCACCGTTTGCAGCAACAACGTGGCGCAGTCTGAGGTCAAAATTCTCAGACGCCCGTGCAAACATTTCAGTTTGAATGTTCTGACAAGCAGCAGACATGTATTGTTCCAGTTCATCTACAGTTTGTGGATTGTGACGATACACCTGGTCTTTCAAGTACCCCCACAGAAAAAATCGCACGGCGTCAAATCTGGTGAATAGAGAGACCAATCCATGGCACTTTGCGTATGCTTCTTGCTTTGAAAACATTGTTTTATAGTTTTTCCCAGTCAGCAGCGCCATCTGTTGACGAACTTTGTACTAATTTTGAAAATTGGTGAGAATAAATTCCCTGGTTGCCTAAGCAGAATGCAGCAAACTGTACATTTCTATCACCATCCGTTTTTCTTGATTTTTAAAATCATCGGTCATTTTTGGGACACCCGGTAAATATAATGTTATGATAATTCTTTAATGTCTGATATTCCTATTAAAAATGACCCAGAAATTATTGCATATGTCCCAAATATTTGATATAAATATTCCCACAAATTTATAAATTCAGTGTGATCCTGGGTATGTATTATTTAACATGATACTTTTTCCACAAATATGAGTAATGTTGCCTTCTACTGCTATTAATGAAAAAAAATTTCTTCAGTACAAAATTTACATAGAAATTTTCATCTTTTATTTTAAAAATTAAATAAATTATAGGTAAAAAATAGTTTTCCTGTAACATTATCGCTCATAAATATTAAATATTTAATATTTTCCTAGAATTATTTTTCCAAAGAAACATATTTATCTCTATATTTTGCGGAACATAAAATCCTCCTTCACTCATTCATCAATCACTTCTCTAACTTTTGTGACAACACGCTGTTACTTTTTAAACATTTGTTCATATGATAATGCGTCTTTTGTATGCTCTCGAAGCCACTTTTTAACTACAAATACTGGGTTATTCTGTTTTTATCCCTCATTAATCTTATATATGTTAGGTCCTGTCATTTATATTGGAAAGGTGCTATCTAAGATGAAAGTTAAGCTGTGTTTCAGAATTGGGAGACAGGATATGCGAACACTTATGCATTACGGCGAACCAAAAGTTTTCACATATCCTGTATTACATTTTCCTTTTGTATTTATGATATCTCTATATTTTCCTCAAGACATTGAAATAGTGTTAACATACATCAAGGTAAACATAAATTAACACATATATTATATCTTATTTTTATACACATGATATCGCTAGATTTGCTTTAACCATTGAAAGAGGGCAAATATGCATCAAGGCAAAGAATGAATTTTCCCGTACCAGTCATATTATATCTTATATATTTCAATCGCCATACACCACCATATTGTTACGAATTTTACGAGTCTATGGTAATCTCGCCAAATATGAGACTTATTGCCAAATTGGCGATGGATTTGGTGACTTATTTTGGTCGCCAACCTTCTGGACCTTTCTGAAATCTTCTGGAAATATCTAGCTGGTTGACAGATAGAGGGCGCTTTGAAAGTCTATAAATATACCTGACATTGGTATTGGAACTCAGAATGTTCTTTTCTGCTGAGAATTGAATGTATTGAAAGTGTGTTAGGCGTGCATTGTATTGACGATTCTGTTATTCTGACTTACATTTTTAGAGTTTTCTGCTGTATAGAAGACATTTGTTACGTGTTTTCAGTTTGAATTTGTGTATGCGCCTAAAGAATTTACAGAATAATAAATTGTGTTTTGTGTGCACTTTCTGAAGATTTTTTATTCTATCCTATCGAACCCAGGAAAACGGAACAATATCATATACATTTAAATTTTATGTACAGGATATCTCGAGATTTTTTCCAGATTTATACATTTGATGTGATTCTAATTATCATAGGATGTCTTTATGGGATATCTTATTATATCATTTTTTGGGATTCTGAAATAGATTATCTTTCCTTACCTGTGCAACTTTCAATTTTTTTACAGTACCTAAATACCCAAGAAAGTTTCCCAAATGACCTCTGTAGCAGTTAGGGCTTTCTCAGATTACCAGAAAACTTGTTTTTCTCATAATAGAGAGCTTTTACATTACTATGCCACACGTAAAGCTCACAAAACGCTATTAGCATATATCCGTCAACTGAAACTAAGAATATCACTAGTTATAATTTTTTACTTTAAGATGTTTTTGTTGTTTTGGGGCGTTTACTTTAATGCTTGCTAAAATGTGTTTGTATGAAGTATCAAACATCATGTTACACGCACATATTACGCGAATATTGTATCAGTAATCTTCAGGCGACACAAATACATCTTAATATTTTATAAATGTCATTAGACACTAAACAATCTACGCGATTAAAAGTGATGCCTTCTGTTATATGAATTACATAAACTTTAAACAGTTTAAAACTGGTTTTCAAGCTTTTATCATTTGAATACTTTTTAAAAATAATTGAAGTGTGACACAAATTTCGCACTCTGTCAGCTATATATTTTCCTTGTTCACTTTAAATAAATTTTTAGCGACTTTCAACTATTGGTTTGCTACGAAACCAAAATAATTAGGTACATCCGCAGTAAATAAACTCAATTAATTAATAATTTTTCTGTACATGTTTACTGTTGATACAATTAACTGTTTCTTTTCCCTGGAGGGAAAATTTTTAAAATATATATATCATGAGCATTACGATTCCAGCAATTTTTTATGTTGGATAAATAGCTTTCTTTTTCTTAACATGAGTTTCAGAAGAGGCTATATAATGAGTGGTACTCTGAATATGTTTACCGAGACTAAAGTATTCGAATATTAAGAACTGTATTCGTAGAACGAGATCTGAAAGCTTGAGTGAAATGTATAAAGCACATACTGATATAAATGCACTACTCATCTTGAGCGCATGTTATCCTACAGAATTTTAAATTTTGTAATATGAAAAGGGCTTTCACGCAAGCGGTCCTAAAGAATTACAAGAGTTTTAAACCGAAAGTATCCTGTTTGCTATTATTACACAAACATATATTCCAGTATAAAATTTAATCTTTAGAATTATTTTAATTGTTAGTTTGTAAGGTAATCTTTTGAAATGATGTTTTAAAAGATTTTATACCAAGATAAAAATAGCATTGACATATCAATTTGTAACTTAATGCAGCTGGAAGTTTAAATAATTTTCTGCGATATATAAGTTAATCTGTATGTCTTTTAATGTTCATAGATGGCGCTGCATGTCTTTAGAGTGCAAATTCCACACTTAATAATTCGTAACACTAGGAAATAAATCACACCGAACAGATGCGGTTAAAACTTTCCCTCCGTCATTTTGTACGCAATATAATGAAATAAGCACATTTTCTTGTATCCGATTTTAATATATTTCGCAATCTACGAATGAGAAAGTTGAAATAAAGGAATTAAAACTGATTTTGTATCATTTTAGATTTTTTAAATCTAATTGTAATAAATTAAACAGTTTGGTTTGAGTATTGAACATAAAATCTATGATAATCAAAAATCTACAAAGATAATTGTGCGAAGAAAATTGTGATTTTTTCTGTATCAGTGTAATGTGCATTTACTGTAAAGTAAACTATTATCTCAAGAATATATCAGGACTAAAAAGTATAATTTGTTTGTTTTTTAAACTGTTGTAGATAACGCTTTGTTTTTTCATTCGCTTTGAATATGATGTCTGTCAAGCGATGCTTAAGCGTAATCATTTCCTTTTGTACATCTCTAAGATTAAAAATATAGAGAATTGCTTCATACCTGAGACTACTTTATAGCTTCTTAATGAACCGAGATCTGCAGTAAATCTGATAATTTGAATCTGTTTTAATGCATACTTACATATGCATGCACTTAAGCGCATACGTAAAAACTTTTTCTTTAAATAAATAGCTATAGAATAAAAAGAAATTTTTCATCAAATTAGGAATATAATTCTCTATTTAAAAACTTTTATATTTTTTACTTTAAAATTGATAGCTAAATGTTTAACATTTTAAGAAAGGAAAAGAATGAACGAATATCAAATATTCATTCCAAACCAAATATGCTGTACATTTATCGTATAAATTTGCTTTCCTTTTATTTATTTTAGTTTTAACAAAATTATTTTGATTTGACATCCTAACAAAATTGAAAAACATAAGAATATTTCGAACAACTAATTTAGTTTATAAAGCAGGGGTTCCCAAAGTGTGTGCTGCGAAGCGCCCATGATCTCCAATCTAATCTATTGCTAAGGACTATTCCGATACAACTTGACGAAAGACTTGACGGAAATGGACAAAAAGAGGCAAAACAACTCTCCTCTTCGAGTCTGCTATTGTATATCTTTGTGTTTGCTTCGAGAGGTGAGATCGAATCAGTAGATTAGACGCAGTTTAACCCTTTGAGGGGTGCCGTTTGCACAGTGCAAACGCTTAAATCCCATCCTTCTTTCATTTGCATTCAATGTATTCCAGTTAAATTACCAGAAAAATGGCTAGGACTGCCATCTGTTATCAGTTTCAAGAAGTAAAATCATTTTACAACCTTTAATTGGAAAAATTTTCAAAATTTTTTAGGTTAAAAAAATCGAGAAAAAAATCTGCACTATGCAAATGTTGCAGGCTGTTGCCCTTGAAAGGGTTAAGGAGTGTCCGGTTTCGTCTCGTGGCATGTACCATGACACATCTGATATAGGCTTTCCCATAGCCGGTCGTATTCTTGTCTTGTATGTGCATTCTTCCTTGGTAAAAGAAAAAATGTCAAGGTCAATCACCAAAAACCAGGACACTCCCCAACGGTCGGAAGGCACCTGCCCAAAAAATTTCGAGAATGCCTCTTGTACGATCTTTACACCTGCCCTTTTGGCTGCAGATATTTTAGAATAACCAATTACAAACGGGAGTGGACATTCCTTCTCCCCTTTCCTCCGACTGCTCATATCGTCTGATGATTCGGGCAGGTAGTCCCGTCATCAGTTATCTCAAAAGTGGTCACTGTACATGTGTGTTCTAAGAAAGCTGTATAGATATTTTTCGTAAAAATGGATAGATTTTTGATGAAAAAAACCCATAATGCAAGTACTAATAAAGATTATGCATCGACACGTGATGTGCGTGGAAAGAAGCGGAAATGCCTCAAAAACAAAGAAGGCTACTTGGATTTTAGCTTCACTTCAATAGAAGTCAATGATGAAGAGAGACCACAGTGTGTGATCTGTTCTAAAGTTCTATCATCCGAGAGCATGAATCCAAGTAAATTGAGACGACACCTTGAAAAAATGCATACCAACATGGTAGACAAACCACGTGAATATTTTAGCAGAAAAATGAAAGATTTGCACCAACAAAAAAATGTTTTCACTAAGCAAGCGTCAGTGCCAAGCAAATGCCTTGTTGGCGTCATTAAAGGTGGCATACAGAGTAGCGAAGTGCAAAAAGGCCCACACTATTGCTGAGGAATTAATTCTACCGGCTGCTCTGGACATGGCTAGTATAATGATAGGATAAAATGCGGGAAAACTTCTGGCGAATATTCCTTTGTCGAAAAACACCATCAATCGAAGAATCCAGCACATGGTTCAGGATCTCAACGATCAATTGATAGAAAAAATGAAAGGAAATGAATTTGGACTGCAGCTAGATGAGGCCACAGACAGCAATAAGGATGTACAACTCATCAACTATGTACGTTTCATTGATGGTTGTACTATTGTTGAAAACCTTCTGTTTTGTAAAAGCATTACTGAAAGTGCAATGGCTGAAGATATGTTCGATATCCTTGACACATTTATCACGGAAAATGATTTGGATTGGACAAAGTGTATCGGTGCGTGCACTGATGGTGCTTGATCGATGTCTGGTCATTACGGAATCCTACAGGTGCTGATTCGTCGCAAAGCTCCGGATTGTTTGAGGACCCATTGCATTATTCACAGAAAAGCACTTGCATCGAAATCGCTGAGTCATCCACTGAATCTCGTCCTAGATTGTGTAATAAAGGTGGTAAACTATAAAAACTAGGCCACTTAAAGCCAGATTTTTCAAAAACTTATGCGAGGATTTGGGGGTCGAGCACACGACCCTTTTATACTACTGCAGCCCGCGTTGGCTCTCACGTGGAAATGTACTGTCTCGAACGTTTGAACTTCGACAAGAAATTTACAATTTCCTGACAAAAAAAATGATCATGTGAACGCCAACAATTTCGCGAATCCAGACTTTCTACTGAAACTGGCATATTTGTACGACGTATTTAAAAAAACCAAATGCATTAAATGTTTCTCTTCAGGGCCGTAACATACATATATTGAATGGAGCTTGAAGAGAAATATTTCATCGTTCAAGAAAAAACTACAGATGTGGAAAAGAAAAATGAATGATAATTGAGGCAAAGATTATTTTCCTGTATTGCAGCAGTACATGGTCTGTAGTGGAGAAAAGGTTTCATATAGCATTAAGACAGTTTTCACAGAGCACCTTTCACAACTAACTGACTGGTTCGCAAAGTACTTCACAGAAGAACAAACCGAGAAGTTTCCGTGGATCCAAGATCCATTCCATGTTGAAGCTCTAAAAGAATTCACTTCACAAGAGGAAGAAAATCTAATTGCTATTGAGTGATCTATAAGCGATTGAGCTATGAGTTGAATCTATAAGCTATTGAGTGACAAAATCCTGAAAGCGAAATTCGCTTGATTGGATATGACGGAGTTTTGGATATCTATAAAAAATGAGTATCCCATTTTAAGTGCAAAAGCTATAAGGGTTCTCATTCCCTTTGCAACTTCATATATGTGCGAATCTGGGTTTTCAGCAGTTGCTGTTATAAAGAGCAAATATCGTTCGAAAATTAATGTCGAAAAAGAAATGAGAGTAGCTGTATCAAGCTTTATTCCGCGATTCGATCAATTGTGCAGTGAGCAGTACGCTGACTCGTCACACTAAAACTAAACATACGTATACCAAGAGCATTTGGAAGGTAATTTTATTATTACTTTTATTAATATGTTTTCTTATTAATTACAATTAAAGTATTTGCATGATTTTTAAACACAAGTTGTATTAATTTATTAATGTTCTTACCACTTACTTCTCAAATTTCTTCTTCATAGTCGAACAAATATGAAATATATATGTTATACATAATTTATATAATAATAATATACCACAGATAGATATTATATGACGAGGGTGCCGTGAAAAAATTATAATTCCCTTAAGGGTGCAACGACTTGGATAAGTTTGGGAACCCCTGTTGTAGAGTAATGAATTTCTATCTATCTGTGTGGTCACTTTCTGTGATCTGTCCGCTCTTTTCATAAGTATGCTGGTGTCGCCATGATTCAGAAGTGAATTATGGACAGTGGAAGGAAGAATAAAGGTTTGAATCCGTCATTAGTATATAGTTTGACTCCGTTCAGCTAGGTGGCAATAAAGAATGGTAGTTAGCTTGGATGTAAGGGCCTGTTCACATAGGAGTCCGTTGCGTTACGTTAAGGAAAAGATGACGTTGAGACGAAAATAAACCAATCATATACCTCCAAACGATTAGCAATGAAATTTTTAACGCCAATGATTGGTTTATTTTCGTCTTAACGTCATATTTTCCTTAACGCAACGCAACGGACTCCTATGTGAACAGACCCTTAGGCTGGTGCACCAGGTATAAAATAAAGTCCATTAATTTACCATTTTCGATTGTGTTTGGTCTTTGTCTAGCATGGCAGTAAATTTGTTTTAGTTACCCCGAAAGTTGGGTTTATTCTGGTGACGAGCAATTCTCTCTAAAAACAAATTTACCATTAATATCACCCTCTTTTAGAATAATGTTTTCCCATGTGCATTTGTTTATTTAACCTTAAACCTGTAAATGTTGAGTAAATGTACAGAAAGTGCTTTTAGAGAGAGACGAAAATTCAATTCTGCATTTGAAGGTACCAATCTTTCTTAGGAAAGCTAATATTCGCGGTATGTAATCCACACATTTGTATATAACTGATCCTACCTCAGCATGAGAATAGTGTATGTAATCGACTTGTGCGGTGAAAAGAAATGAGTCACTCATCCTGCCATGATGTCTAAGTGATGTATATCTCGGTTGTTTTAAAAAGCATAATAGGGTTGAGAGAATATTAAGAAAAATTAAATGGTGATGTTAATGCAACTCTAACTTTATCGCTAAATAATTTATTTCTCAATTTTATTAGTATTTTATGTTTTAATATGTATTAAATTATACTTTATAGGAGTAATTTAAAAAAAAATTATTTTATAATTTATACAAGTATAGTATCTAAATTTCATAAATTATTGCGCATACAATTTTCTCGTAAAAATAGAAAGAGCTTACAATATGTTTATGTAAATGATTTATTGTTTTCTCAAAGATGCATTATAATTTAAGGATGTTACATGCATTGAAATACATTAAAAAATAAACATCCGCCATACGTAAATTACAATATTTATAATGATACATTATCTGGTGTGCAGACTGATTGTTTGGGAAATCGGCATTTTGTGAAAACAAATTTTAGTCTCCTCATATTTTATTTTATTTTATTCCATTGTATATTTAACATAAATGGTTGAGGAACACTGTCTCTATGAAACATTCAAGAACAAAATTTCTCAACTATCCATTTATCAAGCCATGCTTAAATATCTGTAATTGTAACACACTTAAAAGAAATGTTATTCTGAAAGACTGTCTGACTGTGAAAATTTTATTCCTTGTCCCTCATTTAATAGAGAAAATCGATCTGTTAGCATTACTTCTTCAGGCAGCTGCTATATTTGCACTTTATATTGGAAATTATTTTATTTCTGAACAATATATAACAATAGAAAATTTAAATTTCAGTATCCATGTGGTTTTGAAGTACATTAAATTGAGTTTTTATGCACGTTTGATTTTAAATAACACAATGGGTCGAAACATATCAACAAGAAACAGACTGACAAATACAACGAGCATGTATCCCTTTTAATGTTTCTATTTAAATGTTCAAGCGTTGGTCTTTACCAGTTTTGCCTGCGTTTAACCAATTTGACTTCTAGATAAATGGAAAAGACTCAACAGTTCCATTAAAGGAATTGTGTTGTTGAGGCTGAAAGGGATCTATCCTAATAATAGCACAAATCTATCTATCTGGAACGCTTCCGGAGCGACCGCTTCGTAAATATATCAGCCTATGGCATCCATTTTGTTTTATGAGTTAGTCTTAACAAGTTTAAAGTAAAGTTAAAAAAGATTATTTGCTATCTAAACCCAAATAATTTATTAAAAAACAACGTAATATAGACGCAAAGCACCTTTATTTCGATTTTTAGATGGCTGTAATAAACGGTTATGACAATTTCAAAACAGCTCGCCAACGTTTAAAACTGTTCTCAGCATAAAATATCCTTTCATTGTAACGCATTTTCGATGTGATACTCATATTCAATAGAAAATTATCTCTTTTCCGCCACCTTTCAAGCTATCATAGTGTTTCATTTAAATTCATAAAAATTAATCTTTAAAAATTCACCGAAAATCAGAAAATGCAGGTAAAGATTCGAAAAAAAATTTTATTTTAAAGGAATTTTTATGATCTTTCTTGTGATATAATTTTTATAACCCTCGGATTATTATTTCAAATGCAAACTTTAAAGAATGTTACAAAAACAGCTTAAAAGCTTAACTTTAAAAAAATCTAAGAAGAATTTTTCAAAAATCTCTCTTAGTGCACCCCTACACTATCAGAAGAATCGCCATGCAAAATTTCAGCCCTTTGGGTCCAGCGGTTTGTTCTGTGCGATATATGTCTGTCAGTCATTCGATCAGTCAGTCAGTCAGTTACGGAACTGTTTTATATAGTATATAGATTATACTTTCCTCTCGAACAAAATACGTATATAAAAATATTTTTCAACTTGCAACATCTTTACATGAAAAATACCGAACACCTCAATGGTTTATATTTGACGCGAGTTCATTTAAGAATTAAAATTATGAAACAACTAAGTTAATTTTTTATATTAATTATTTAGCGTAACTGAAAAATTTACTTAGAGCGCAATGTAATACATTTAAAATGAATGTTGATGAAAGTTCCATTGCTAGAAAGCGTCGTAAGGCCAATGAACGGAAATGTAGATGGCTTTCAAGACAAAGTCAGGAATCGCTAAACCGAATACGTGCAGCAGACTGTTAACAGACAGAATTTAATATTTCATAATTAATACAAGTAATAGAATTAAGTAAAGTGATGGTATTATGTGGAGTTCAGATTTTATTTAAATTTTTAAAAATTGCATCTTAAGTGGATCATAATAGTGCTGATTTTGCATAATTTAAAAAAATTTTAAATGTGCATAATTTAAATAAAAAAAAGTAGAGAAGCTATTAAGTATACAAATAATATTGACTTTGCAGATGTAAATTGATAAAAATTAAAATTAACACGTAATTTTTAATGGGCTAACCACTAATTTGGATAATAAAATTCCAAAAAAGGAAAAAGATTATTCGTCTGAGCTTAAAACCTAGAAACTATATGTTCCTACGATGTTTACATTGATAAATACCAGTATATTTATGCTGTATTGTCTATATAGAGCCTGTTGTACATCTGAGCTTTAAAACTTGATTTGTCATCGTTATATCGCTATACGGATGTACAATAAATTCCCTGCAATGTATCCCAAGGAAATTTCGTAGAGAAAACTTTGCTCCATTTCTATTGAACTGTTTTCGGGGTAAAAATTTCTCATATATATATATATATATATATATATACACTAATTATCGAAAATTAAGGACAGATCACAAAAGAGGGTTAACACGTTCAAAACTAGACCAATCTGTTTAAAATTTGAATATATTGTTAAGTAAGAGGTACTGAACAATACTACATTATGGAAAATAGTGGCGCTGCAGTCGGAATACGTCATTTGCGAGGAACATAAAAGTGCATGTTTCAGAGGAAGGCGGCAATTGTCGCTGCGAGGCTGAGATTAGACATCTGGCATAGCCAAATTGTAACAATGACCTCCAGTCATCATTTGACCGAAGAACTGCGATAGCGAGCTATTGGGAGACTAGAGGCAGGGCAAAGTCAGACAGATGTGGCCGATGACCGATGACCGATATTTGTCATTATGCTCACGAAGAAATAGAACCGTAACTCCGTCTGAGCTCATATCCTCCCTCGCTGCAAGCTCCGGACGGTTGGTATCAACGTCAACCATGCGTAGAAAGCTTCACGAAGGGGGACATTTGTAAGGCGACCAGCCATTTGCGTCCCTCTCATGTCACGCCTTAGGCGGGAACGTTTGCAGTGGGCACGTCAACATGTCCATTGGAAGCGTGATCAAAGATCAGGGCTGTTTTCTTTACGGATGAGTCTAGGTTTAGCCTCAAAAGCGATAGTAGGAGTATTTTGATTTGGAGATAACCTGGAACTCGGTTTCATCTATCACACATCCGTGAAAGAGATGCATACGGATCAGGCAGTGTCTGTATTTGGGGTGGTATCTCTTTGAGTGGACGCACAGACCTCCATGTCTTTCCCCGTGGAAATGTGAATGCTCACATCTATAGAGATGACATCCAGTTTTGATAACCAGTGTGTGTGTATATATATATATATATATATATGTAACGCTTCTACTGCACGTCATTATAAAATCCAGTTCTTAGTTGCTACTCCGGGAAAATACAGTCGGGGCCGAACTCCTGGAATTCTCTTTGGTGGTGCAGTCATCATAGCTGAGCAAAGAAAGACACGCTATAGTCCTTCAAATTCATTTATTTACTAATAAAATAATCTCTGGTTTCCTCGTTCGTATTAATTTTCTATCCAATGCATAACTTGCTACTCTATTCCAATCATTTAATTACTTTCAATCCCGTGCATCGCAATCGTGCGACGCAACACGGCGCGACGTCTCTCCAGTTTCGATTTTCCCATGTGCTTCTGGAGTTAATTTCTTTGTTTCAAGCCTGGCAAGAAATATGTGTTTAGCTCTGCATGGAAAATTTTAGAATCCTCTTTGTTGAGGCTCGCAGTTTTTTCGCGCGAAACCCTATCTAAACTCTAAATCTAACTCTCTAAGCGATGAGATCTGCGATTCTCATATCTTGATTCTCCCCAAGGACATTCAATTCTATTAATAACTCCCATTCTATTAATAACTCCCTCTTCTATTAATAGCTTACTCATTCGTATCCCCACGTAATATTATTGAATATGAATAATCATGGTATTTAACTTTTTAAATCAGACTTTCCGTATAAAAAAAACCCTTTGTGACTCCTTAAAGTTTAACCTCTTAGAAAAACTCTAACGACATTCCCCCCTTCTCTCTGAAGGCGTGCACACACATAGAAATGGCCAGTTCCAGGTGGCAAATCCCTCAGAAGAGACATACTTAAATGTAATCCTATCAACTTACCTTGCATTATTTTTTAAACAAAATCCTAATTAATTTTATCATCACGTACGTAACCCAATGGAGCCGAGACGGTTACATATTACATCAAGTCTCCGTTCGAGACAGAACTTTTGCATAAAAGCACACTTGAATCATTATAATAGCAGATACACAGTATTAATTATCAAAATATCAAAATATTGACTACAAAAAATATCTCAAAATATCATTAAAGAAAATCACAGAAATATCAATTATAAGTAAATAGTATCATAAAAATAAGAAAAATCAGTAATTCTATCAAATATGAAAATATTTTATATGTTCGTAATAAATTTCATATTATCATTAAAGAAAAGCACTAAAATATCAATGTATGAAAAACGTAAAATGTTTATATAAAACACAGTAATTATAAAAGATGTTCAATGTTAAAAATTAGGACTATTAATGCGAAGAATTTAATCTATAAGCAAAAGTCTATGTCTGAGTATTTACACATTTTGAGTCTCTCAGTTCTTCAGTGGCAACCATTCAACATTTAGTCACTTCAAAGTTTCTATTTATTAATTTATTTTTCTTCTAGAACAGTTCCTCCTAAGCACTGCACCACTGGAATATATTTTAATAAAAACTATGTAACCAGCTATGTATGTGAAACATTATGCTTTCTCGCCTGGACTTCATACCAACGCCTTCCCCGGTCACGTCTATAACAATGTACGAAACCCCCTGAGCATTCGTGATGAATGGACTTAACCGATCTGTTAATCTTATATATATATATATATATATACATGTGTGTGTGTGTGTAAATATAATTTATCATATGCACAGAGATAAAAGAATAATATTGGAAAGATGAAATTTTAATTTCTAAACTAGCAGCAGTCTTAGCTTATACCGAAAAAGTATTAAAATTAAACTAGTATAATTAAAATTAAAACTGTGCTGATATTGAGTGAATGATTAAGTTGAAACAACCTTTTAATTTCTCTGATGGCAGTTGCCAGATTTAATGACTTGTAATGCAACTTAAATAAAAGAATACCCATGACGTATGTACAATATTAAAGGTAAAAGGTTAAAACATCCTTGAAGTTCTAAAGAAATTTTTGAAAGAAGCAGGACTGGTTTTAATAGACTCATTTTATGCTCTCCATGAAAGGGAGAAAGAAATGTGCCATCACCTCAAAGGAGTAATTCCACATCCAGTTGAAATAAATACTTATATTGATGCATTTCTATGGTGAAGGACTCAGGTGCCCTTAAAAAATTTTAATTTCTTTGACATGATTTTATGTCGATGTTTTAAAAAAAAATTCATATTTTGAATTGGAAATAATATCTAAAGTAAAAATAAAGGCATACATAAAAAATTAAACCATGAGAGTGCTTTTTATAATTAACATTTCGAGCTTCAAATTATCTTAAATTAATGGTAACGCATGTTAGAAAACAAATTTTGCAGACATCCGATGCTACTTGCAGACGTTCATAAAGACACCTGTCTGAGCGCATGCGCTAGGCGGTGTCTGATATGACGTAGACAAAAATACTTCAGTAGTAGCCAAAACGTTGCTTTGTGTGGATGTCATTCCACGAGCGGGAAATTTCCCCATTTACTTTGTTTAAAATCATTTGATTAATAAAAGCGTTGTTAATTACTAACAACTGGTCCGTCGTCAATGTTTATGGTCTACTCACATCTAAATAGTCTATCTTAAAAGACAACACCTTCAAATAACCTTCATAGAAATTCTACGCTTTTGCATTCCGATTAGATGTTTATCATCATCTACTCAAACAACTATTTTCTAATGTTTGCGTGGATTCATTGATTTAATTTCCTGTTCTGTGTTAGAAAACAGTTCTATGCTTATAATTCGGAGTGAATAATGAAGTTATAGTTCCTTAGACATTCTTAGGGGAATGTCTATATATATATATATGTATATATATATATATATATATATATATATATATATATATATATATATATATTATATATATATATATATATATAAAATTTATAATCTAGAGTATAATTTTACTAGAAACAATCTCGCAACTAAGTTAATAATTTTTACTAATACATTTTTTCTATATATTAAAATATTTAAAAATTAAATACAATTAAAACTAAATTTTTGCTCTGTTGAGCAAAGCGTAAACTCAAATGCTTTTAGGTCTGTCCTTAAACATTCCTAATTGTGCATATAACACTCAAATTTCAAGTTTTGTGTAAAGTACTGAGCTAAGACTAGCAAACAGCCAGTCTTACCTTGAGTAGAACCTTTATTTTAATATTTTGCTTAAAAGCTACCAAACAAAGACTCTTAACTGAACCTATTGGGAACTATTAATATTTTTATCCTAGACACAACTGAACTTTCAGAAGAAGAAATATTTCACACTGCAGTAACCATCGTAATGTATAAATTGGCTATTTCTCAAAAATTTACGACACGTGCGATTATTTAATAACCGAAATGTCTACTTAAATTATAAGATGTATATTTCAACGCGAGATGACTGTTCTCTAAATTTCTTTTATCTTTTCGTTTCTGCTTTTTTACACCTATTCATATCTGTATATTTTAGCTATTATTGCATCCTCACAAAGTATTATTGACATTTAAAACTGTAACCATTGTAAGGTATAAAAAGGTACATTCCAAGTCACCCATAAGTTTAAACTCAACCACTTTTTGACGTGGGGTACCCAGTATGAAATAAAGTTATACATTCTCAGGCAACTAATGTAAAACAGTTTAAACATCTTCATGTATTATTAGTGTAATCTGTGATAAATAAGAGTTATGCTTCGTGATAGGTTGTCTTAATCAAAGGAATCCATGCTCTGATTAACCAAAAAGAAAAACTGAAAGAAATCTAACGGTTGATGTCCTTCCAAATACACCAGTTAACGATTGAACCCTTTTGAGATCTTAACTCATAATTTGTCAAGTGGCCTCGTCAAATGTTACTAAATAAAAGCCTTTGAGGACATTAATGATTAAGAGGGAATCCTGAGTTAAAAGTTTGAAAATTTACATCCAGTACTTCTATCGCGCAGTTTTATCCATGTAGTTCCATGTAGTTCTATCTCTCCTGCTCAAGGCAATGTGTCTGCTGTAACCAAGAATCCGTTCGTTAATTTAAGAAAGTTAAGAAGGAACTGCATATTTTGAAGCCACCATACTTTCGGCAGTTTAATTATTTAAGAAATGACCTGAAGAGAAGAAGTGTTCTTCGTCTTGCTTTTCATATAGACTGAAATTAGTTACAGGTCAAATTAAATGCTAAAATATAATACGGAGACTTTCTGCGCTATATTTTGTAGTGCTGATTGTATTTTGTAATTTAAACTGTAAAATACCAACATGCATTCAGAATCGCTTCAATTTTCAGAAATATAACCAAAGTAACAAAAGACATCATATATATATATATATAATTTTGATCAATTTCATCTAGACAAAATTTCTCGTCTTTAAATATTGCAGACTCATTCTTATTGTTTTATACAAATATCATACGCATTAGGTCATCTCATAAGTAATGCGGTATTTTGGATTTGTCCAAAAGGAATGACACAATACTGCGCCTTTGTGGCAGATAGGTGGGAGACGTGCTTACTACTGTACGGTCTATAGTATTGATTGCTTAATATCAGTTAGTATCTGAAGAATTAGTAAATAATAATGGAAAACATATATCAGATTAAAATCCAACAGTCAAGTTTTTTTTGTTTCATTTAAAAAATACCCGTAAAATACCGCACTATTCATGGGATGACCCAATAGAGGCGAAGAAGAATTACTAGATAGGTACACGTAAGCAACGGAGCAAATAAAGGTTGTTATATAAAAGAAAACATAGAATTATCCACCTAACGTTCGCTAACGTTTGCAGAGACAAACTGGTAGCGGAAAAAAAAATCTAAAGACCGGAATTCAGAACCAGTTGATCGAGTACAGAAACATGATGGTTAATTTTAAAGTTAGGAATTTAGAGTTCTTAGTGATGTGATTTTCTTATGTGAACTATAAACAAAAGTAGATCAATAAAATAACTTATAATATTTTTAATGATAGTAAATACTTAAAAATAATGAATAATAGTATTTTTAAATTAATTAATAATCATTTATAATTTTGACATTTAGATAGTAATAATAATTTAATTAATACTGTATATTCATTTTTCGTTGTAATTAGAGCTTTTTCGTTATAAAGGCAAGTACAGTATCTAAAATTTTGTTCAGTCCGTTAATGCAGCTTCGTGTAAACTCTACCACTGAAAGTGTGTATGATACAATTATTTAGTTTGGAATTTAGCAAAAAAACACCTTCGAAGCGAAAGTAATTAGAAATAGTTTTTTCTCACAAACATGATAAACAGTACATGGAACACCGGCCTTAAGGTATGAACTTGCGAACTTGATCATCTCCCTTGGTAGGTGGGCATTACAACTTAACATGAATATTAATAAATTCCTGTGGAAAATGCGCAATACGAGAGTAGAATTTATGACACTACACAGATGCATAGCACAAGCGAAAAAAATTTCCCGCAGACAGCTCAACCAACTCATGACTGAACTAATTTCCCGCATTAGTCGTAGAAATTTATTAAATTAATTAACAATTACCGGAGGAATTTATAAATATCCCGAGGCTTTTATAAATTATCAGCAATCAGTAGCGAAGGCGTGTTCAATTTCTGTTTCTCACAAATGAATATTTACATTTAAAGATCAATAAAGCCTGTAACATTTTAATCATTCAGAGATATTTGAATGAGCGCCAATACTACTGCAGTGTGAAATTGTTCTGCGATATCGCACACTGATTCTGGAAAGCTAAAATAGTATCATTTAATATAGGATCCATTTGTTAAAGTTTTGAACTGATATTAATCATCTATTGAAGTAACTTCATGTTTTATTAGATGGGAAATTTAACTTAATGTTGAACATTATAAATCAAACCTGTGCTTAAAAGTAAATCATTAAGTTAATAGAAAAAGGAGTGGATGTTTAATGAAATATAGGCATATTAACATATTTATCCAACAAAAATTATTTCCTTTAAAATACATACATTATCTTTTCTCGGAAAATAATTTTTCATGGTATTGACACGAATAATGAAATTTTTGCACAGAAATAAATTTCAGAACGGATTTTTTGAATTAATAAGGTTTTCTAACAGAAAAGGGACAGACGTTTGCAAGAAAATATCGATGATTAAGAATTATCGAAGACCAAATATTCAAGTTTTCTTACTCTTTATCGACTCAACTATAGATTTTTAATATCTCCGATGATTCTCTTTGTACGTAAGTATTAAAGTATTTTTTATGAAAAATCCATTTTTAAAGACACCTGATGAGTGTTTGATAGATGTAGGTGAAGTTTCAGATTTAAAATATAAGATCCTTAATAGATAGGACATGTTTAATATTCTACCTTTATTCGAAACTTAATAATTAATTCCTTCATTTCAATATCATAATCCCTTTTCCCACTGCTCAATATCTGGAACTGTGAATTATATCTTGCAATCCTATCATCTTCTTACCTCTCTCGTAATTGCTATAATCTTTTCTTCTAAGTCCATTCCAAGATAATGCCCAACGTAGAATCGTTATTTACGCCGTCGTTACCACACGTTTGACCATGTACTATATAGAGCAGCGGTTCTCAACCTGGGGGGCGCGCCCCCCTGGGGGGGCGTAGAAGAATTTCAAGGGAGGCGTGAGTTTAAAAAAACAGTAAAATAAAAAGTAAAACTAACTGTAATTTACTGTACTCAATTTTGTGGTCTCAATGTAAACGTAACGTATTTCCGACATACGAACATGAACACGATAATTGCCGTACGTCTGGACGTTGAAAGTGACCTGAGGTGTGCTTTGTCACAGTTACAACCTAATATTCAGAAACTTGTCAAGGACAAACAGTGCCCGCCAATATATATAATATGTATTTAATTCTTTGATTTCATACGCTCTAATAATAATATGTTCCAAATTAAGATAAGTGTAGTAATATTAAATTTTGTGTATGAAATTATCTATTCTATATTTTCATTTAATAACCAGCTTCAGTTTCAAATTCCGAATTTACTACTTGTATTGACCACATATGGTGGTGGTGGGGGAGGCGTGACCTCACATTAGTGTTCAAAGGGGGGCACAGAGCCTGAAAGGTTGAGAACCCCTGATATAGAGTATATAGCTCACTTCTACCCAGACTTGGGTGTATATAATTTGAAGTGGCACTCTAAATGAATTTGATACAAACACAGTTTATACATGAAACAATGTTTATTGAATATTCTTGCACATGTAACTTTCTTGCACATGTATGCTTTTAACAACAAGATTCATACGTACTACTTGTACAGATATATAAATACAGTTTTCAAGAACAATATATTTTTCAATACTCACGAACAGTAAGTCAACCAGCAATTCTGCCACGTAAACTTTGGGCCCCTAAGCACTAGCACCGGATAGTACTGGAGCTGCATACCCTCGTAGCTTCCTCTCGCTTATCTATCAAGCTTAACAACCTTTTTTATTAATGACGCTGCCTGGTATTTATACTAAGCGCGTATGCCGAAATTAGCATATCTCAAGCAGCTTCTTTAATTCATTCACTCAAAAGTTCGATTCTTGTGAATCGAATCTTGTGTATACCTTACAACTACACCTAGTATTACCCCTATAATGTCAATTGTAGCCAGAAACAGAGCTATAATGCAACGGTAATCTAGGTTAAAGAGACAGACTTGCCAAAACTGAATCTCCAGCCTCTCTAACATCCATGAGAGCAGCTCATAATTAAAAGAATTTATTTTCGCACTTTAATTATTCTTTTCCTTGGTCTAATTACAGTTTGGAACTTCTTTTTATTACCGCAAGCCATGTTTTCGAAGAGTCTTAGCGAAACTGATTTGTGACCACCAAGAGGTGCTTCCATAATGAAGAAGCAACGAAAAGTATAGGGACGAATGTCCTCAAGACAAATGTCTGTTGCACTGGAAAAAGCTTTCGTGTGAAGATTCATAAGGTTAAAATCATATAATTATTTGTAAATTACAGATTTCAGTAAATCAACCAGTGTATGGAGACTTCTATGACTGACTGCAAATATACAACCTACGTCCAAAATGTCTAAGGACTGATACAATAAAGTTCAAGATAAAAGAACGATAAAAGAACCAATGAAACTGTTATTGGTGGTTTTCTTCAAACTGATGCCCATTGGAATAAATACAGAGTTTTTAAGGCTTCTAATAATTCTCTGCTACATTATATCATATTTTATCTCTCATTTGTTTTTCTCTTTATAATACAATTATCTAGAAAAATAGAGCCTCAGACCTCCTCATTTCCTTATTAGTACACACAGACTTTTAGACTAGCTAACCATGTTATTATTTACCTTACAAAGCCTTACACGATGTCTCTAATCATAAAGCGTAATTCGTCTACATGCTTCGTAAACTGTGATCTGTGATTTTTCCTTCCTTTTACTGGGCATTGGTGTGTATATATCTTAAAATAAGAGTGAAACTGTACATAAAGACTTTAATTCCAGTGAAAGTAAAACTAATAGAAAGGACATGTTATGGTCTCAATTTAAATCACATTTCTTCTGCCTTCAGAACAATACAATGTGTGAAAATCACTCTTTAGTGAATCCAAAATCTATAAAAGTAAATAACCCAATTTCTACCCAATTTATTGCTTTTGAATTCTTAGAACGTTTTCTAAATAAGGAGTTGTATTAATTCGTGTTTCAGTTCTGAGAATAATTATATCGTCGTGGGCTTGAATGAGAAAAGTTTATGTTACAGAATACTCATGACTTAAACAATACAAGAAATATTGTTTAGTGTTTTACTTCTAGGCATTTTTCATGGTGCATTGTAGGAATCAATCTCAAATATTTTGTGTGTGTAATGATCTGAAAATTTAAAACACCCATGTACTTGTCACGAAATATTGGAATGACTTAGCTCAAAGATTCGCAGCTCAGAGCGACAATATTTATCAAGTTCGTCATTCTATATTTATTTCCTTCGTTGTTTATATGGGAAATTGTTAAAATAAATACAAACAAATCAACTATTTTAGTTCGGGCCAAAAAAGCGGTTGATTATTACAATTCTGCATTAAGTTTCATGCGACATTTAATTTTTAATCGCATTACATACTCAAATAATCTATTTTCAAATAATATATTTGTCTTCCAAAACATCTTTATATCCTTTACGCAAATAACGAAAGGTCAACAGCGTACATCTCCAAGAAATGTAAATATTAGATAAATATTAGACTGCTAAATTCGAAATAAAAGTCTTTTAACTATGAATAAAGTTAATGATTTATTGTTTAATTTCTGTATATTAATGTAAAACATACTTTTTGAGGTAATATTACTAAATTTTAATCGCATAATACCATAAACATAGTACATCCAAAGTAACAATCTATATATATAAATCAGTTCCGTAACTGACTGACTGACAGACAACGCACAGACCAAACCGCTGAACTTAAAGGGCTGAAATTTTGTATGGCGATTCTTTTTATAGTGTAAGGGTGCACTAAGAAAGATTTTTGAAAAATTCTTCTTAGATTTTTTAAGTTAAATTTTTAAGCAGTTTTTGTAACTTTTTTCAAGTTTGCATTTAAAATAATAATCTGAGGGTTATAAAATTTATATCACGAGAAAAATCCTAAACATTCCTTAAAAATGAAATCTTTTTCAAATCTTTATCTCCCTTTTCTGATTTTTTGTGAATTTTTAAAGATTAATTTTTACAATTTTAATTTATTAAATGCTGATCACGTGGTTTCTTTTCTTTTTGTGATACTTTAAACTAATTTTGAGTCACGTGCATAACAACGAAATAGACAAAAAAATATTTTTTTTCGGCAAATATTTCTTTATGCGGCAGACGATTGGACATTATCCAAAAAAATATTAAAATACAGTAAAAGATATGTTCCTCAAACTGTACTATATTAACTGTACTACATTCTTTATTATGTTCTATTAGATTTAATTTAAATATTTCTTACTACATTATTTTGCCTATAAAAATATACGTTACGATTTTTTTATAAATATATATATATATATATATATATATATATATATATATATATATATATATATATATATTTTTTTACACCAATTCCATACATTGATCGTTGTATTTAATTTGAATGTATTCCGTAGCGAAGTACGGGTATTCAGCTAGTTTAATATAACAGATAAATATTTACCAAGGAAGAAATTGGAAAGTAACGCATGTAAACTGTAAAATACTAGACAAGCAAAAATATAGACTCCTCCAGTTTAACCCTTACATAATTTTTGTAATAAATCACGACATATTTGTGTCAGTAATCCTTCTTCCAGCTTGAAAAATATTCTGCATAAATTATTGGCGTCGTAAAAATTCTGGAGCTGGGTAAGCACGTGCTCTTGAAAACAGTAATAAAATGCTACGTGACACCGTTAGGGGGATGCTCTGAATATTAATTAGATGATGAATATCTTTAGCACAGTAGTTATAAACACGGTTATTTTCTAGTTTTATTTTATGCGTTAGAGGGTTGGTTTAGGGCGCTGTGGCCAAATTTTGCTACACAATTTATATGCTGACTTTATAATCACATGATCTAATCTGCTGATAACTTCTCATAAATGTAATCATGTCAAACACAATTCTCAAAAATTCTAACTTGAAAAGATAAAAGTATAAAATACACGTGTTAAAATGAGAAACGGGTGTTGAATTTTTAAAATACTTGATTTGAGTTTTAAGAAATAGGAATGCACCCATACCTCGCTTTATGGCCTAGATACGTTCCGGAAAAGTTGGCCGTAAAGCGAAAAGCCGTATAACGAATCAATTATTGTGATACAAACATATACAAATTTAATTGGATGTGTTCCAATTTTTTATAAAAAATATAGTTTTTAGTTCATAAAGCATTTTATTCTTTTTATTTCCTATAAAAATGCTTACATAAAAATAAAAGTACAAAACAATGTAATAATAAACAGAAATTCAAAAAGTAAACATGTAAATAAAAAGCAAAAGAAATCATATGCACATATCTATATATATAAAACAGTTCGTAACTGACTGACTGACTGACATACAACGCACAGACCAAACCGCTTTACCTAAAGGGCTGAAATTTTGCATGGAGATTCTGCTTATGGTGTAGGGGTTCACTAAGAAAGATTTTTGAAAAATTCTTCTTATATTTTATAAAATTTTCGAATCTTTACCTTGACTTTCTGATTTTTGGGGAATTTTTAAAGATTAATTTTTAGAATTTAATTTATTAAATGCTGATCACGTGATTTCTTTTTCTGGTACTTTAAATAAATTTATCGTCACGTGCATAACAACTAAATAAAAAAAAATTCTTTCTAATGCAGCAGGCGATTGGATATTATCCAAAAAGAATAAATATCCCCTACGCTTTTTTTATAAATATATATATATATATATATATATATATATATATATATATATATTTACATCAATTGTATACATTGATCGTCGCATTTATTATAAATATATATATTTAATTTTTTTGCCATTAATTGCATACATTAACTGTTGTATTTAATTTGAATGTACTCCGTAGCGAAGTGCGGGTTTTCAGCTAGTGTATATATATAATAAAAAAAATAAAATGTTTAAAAACTGTTTTAATGCGATGACGAAGTTTAACATGAAGAATCACTAAGCTATAATATGCTGCCCTCATCACTTTCCACTGTTGTGGCGGTAAATCAAAAAAGTGCCATAATTAAAAAAGGCCATTATATCGAAATGCCGTATAAAGAGCGACCGTACAGAGAGGTAAAGGTGTATTATATTTTGGTAGTTCTGAAATACAAATCTCTGACTGTTTAACGACAGGGTTAAGCATTATATTGCTTTCTGATTTACGCTTTCTCCTAGTTACAACTGAAACTAAGCGATAAAAGGGAGAAAAGATGTTTCTTATCAAAATTATCTTCTCATCCGTGTATGTAATATTTGAGTCAGGGTCGAAATAATCAATTTAAACGCCGAGAGGTTATCAGAATAATTTATTTGCCTCATTAACATGTAATTTTTAAATGGTTAAGAAATGTCACTACTCATAGATTTGCAAATTACAAATTACAATTTTAATACCATTTTCCAAACGAAAATTTATTTGCATAATAAGTTTATTTGGATGTGTTCACCTGTTAATTTCATAAACTGATAATTCTTCGCACTTTTAATACTATATACACTACTGAGAAAGAGCAATAATTCTCTGTACGGAAATGAATACAAAAAAATAACAAAACTCTTAAGGTGACGAATAATCTTTGAGGAACAAGGGCTTTATAAAAGGCAATATACCATTACTTTAAATTTAAATAACACGCTTAACATCTTGTGTTGGTTCAACGTTTTCAATTATTCGTATAAGGAACTGTAACTTCGTCATTTTGAGAAAATCAATATACTCTAGCAACTAGAAACTCAAACATTGATTTCTCACTGCTTAGACTATTTGAAGATGAGTATACCAAATTTATTTCAGCTTAGCTATTTACATTTTCCATCATTTTATCCAAGAATGTATTACTGACTGACTTCCTTTTAAACTATTGATTCAAGGATTAGTTTTTTCTACGTAGAAAAAATAAAGTTTCATGTCATAAGCTCATTCGGAAAAGAACACATTTTTTAAGCTTATATCAGCCCGATGTCAGATCCTAGAATTGAACTTAGGCTTCTTATTTTCAGACGGGTTTTGTTCCTACCAAAATATCCTGACACCTTAAAAAAGACATATTTTGTTATTTTTACTTCAATGTTACCTTTTATCACCGGACTAATGACAGAGGATGTTGCATATATATATATATATATATATATATATATATATATATATATATATATATATATATATATATATGAAACATCCTCTGTCATTAGTCCGGTGATAAAAAGTAACATTGAAGTAAAAATAACAAAATATGTCTTTATATATATATATATATATATATATATATATGAAGAGGAGAGTTTCAAAACCATCCTAATCCAAACATTTAAAAAGGATTAGTTGGCACTTTATTCTGATTAATGGAGCACTCCTGCATGAAGGTGTAGCTGAATTGTGTAACAAAACTCTTTATCTCCAAACGAAATTTAATTTTGTTGTTGTTGACTATCCTCCAGAGTCTGACAGAGTCAGACGAGATCCATAAGTCTGTTGACTCTCAGGAAGTCGAGCACAAGAAGAGGATCCTTATAGATTTCCTCTCTAGAGAGGCCCATGTAATCCATTATATGCTCTGCTGAAGCCAGGTGGAGGTGCACTTGGAATCAATGAGGTCTCATTCAATGAGGTCAGGAAGGAATCATTGAATGAGACTCACTTGATGGGAAAAATTTAATTTTAAAGCAGAAAAAGAATCTAGTATAATTCAGAGGAAACTTGTGTTAGCAACAGTTCTCTAGTTCACGGAGAAATATAAAGTGGTATCCAGAAACGAGACCCTGAACTTTAAGGTGAAAAATTCTAAATTCTTTGATCAAAATTTCCAGTTTTAATTGCAAGGTCTATGTGTATCTGCATGCAATGTGTAAGATGAAAATGCTTCAAATAACCTCACTAAAGCCCATTTTATTGAAAATATATGTTTCATAAAAGTGATCATAATTCCTAAAGTAATAAAAAAGGACTTTCCTAAATGTTTTCCGAATGCAAACACAAAATCATCACATTTAAGCAATAAATCAGGAACAGATCTATTCTATTGATTACAAAAGCAATCACAATGACATATTTAAAACGGCTTATGGATTTACTAATTAAGTAGGAATAAGAAGTGCTTCTAAACATGTTACCAAGTGTTTTAGAATCAATACGTTTCCTGATATTGATTAAAATTAATATTTTAAAAATCAAAAAGGAAAAATCATCATTTGTGAATATAATGGTTGAAATAAAAATAAATATCCCAACCCTATCTTATTTCAACATTTACATTTGGGTGAAAACATAGACGTTTGCTTATCAAGTGAGTGAACCAGTTTTTACCATTATAAAAAGAAACACGAGACGTGCTTGATGTACTGATCACGTTCAAAATCCTCAGGCTGCTGCTAACTAAATTAAATGTCATTGCTAGTAACCCACGGAAGAATCAAACCTCCAGTTGAGTTTATTTATAATAGCTTGGAGTTATCTTGAAGCAGGGAATATTGCTGTCACTATTTACAGTTCTGTGAATTGGAGATGTATGTAGCGAGAAGAGTATGTTCAGAAACCTGTCAGCGTTTAACATCACGGCAGAAATGAAGTTATTAAATGAAGTGTGTCATTACTGGGCTGCAAAACCATTTCAGACTATTTAGAATATTCAGAAAACTTCTAATGTATTTCAAATTGTGTATAAGTTAAAATGTAAATACTCTCACACAAGCCAATATCATACATTTAACCCTAACATTAATATATAAAATGTAGGTCTAAAAATATCGTAACAAACTTATGATAAAGATTTACTCTGATACTTTACCCTAATGACATGTATTTTACCATGGATACGTATATTTGTTATAGACATACATGTGCAACACTTTTCTTCAATTCATAAATCAACTATTGTTATTCCACTGAAAATAACTCTTTACCTACCTGTTCATTCTATAACTACTCGATGACGTTTATCTAAATATATTATAATACGGAACTTAAAATGATAACCGCATTTTCATAGTATTTAGGATATAACGATCCTTTACAAAGAAACCCGGGACATACTTTAAATGTCATCTTACTTCTTCAGTTCTACACAACCGTAAAAAATCCATTACTTTCTCCCAGTTTGGAGCAATTAAACTTACTTTGATTGCTTGCTTAAAAAGTCGTCATGAAGACAACATTTTGTGTCTGTAATATTTTAATTGTTCAGTATCATTCCAACCTTGACCAAAATATGACTCATCGAATCCGTCTGTCAGATTTCGCCAGCCAAGGAAACCTACAGATAAAAGTTACAGTGTTTTGAAATTCTTTTAAAAGATATATTGTATACAATGCTAATGAGAATACTTGGTTAATAGGTCTGAAATATGGAAATGTTTTTAATAACCTTGTGTTAAGCAATTCTATAATTCGATGGTAAAATATACAATTCAAGGTTATTTTATAGTTTGAATCACGTATAAAATATCTTTTTTTAATATTAAACCTTTAAAACATTTCTTTAAAATTTTCTTATGCATTAAATTGACATGAATCTAGACTCAATTTCTAGACATGGCTAGAAATAAAGAATTATTGTCAAAATTTCAAAACTCAACATCAAGATTTTATTACCCTCTCTTACTGTAAATCGTTTAATATAAATATTGTAGTATTAAACAAATGGCAAAAGATATCACTTAGCATTAATTTTCATGATGCCATGGGGTCTAAAAGATGTTTAACATGTGTTTAAACTATGCTTAGCATATATATGTTTAAAGTATGTTTTAAAATAATCCTTTTGTTAAATTATTTTAAAACATGTAATTTCTAATTTTTCTCTTTGTAAACAGTAATCAGATTTTAAATACCTTTCTTTATGTGTCATCTTCACGGCAGAATATTAAGAGAAATGTAGTTCTTGAAATTATCAATACATGCAATAAGTTTTCCGTAAAGATAATTGAAAATTTAGATTGCTTTATTTTATAAATCGCATTATGATAGCTTTAATGGGGGATGTTTTATGGATGTTTGTACACCCCAATTATAAATACATACAGATATATATATATGCTTCCAAAGTTGCTTACTTCAGTATATTTTACCCATAATCGGATAACGCTATTTGCTAACCATACAGCTTTCTAGTATTTAGTTAAGGTTCTTTTATGCTTGAATTTCGAAAGTCCAGAGATTAAATCCTATACTCCCCTTTGTCCCAAAATACGTGTCGCATTTTGCAGTTTATTTTCAAGGGTTAAATGTGACATTCATTTTGGGACAGAGAGAATATCGTCATAAATCATTTCTATCGATAAATCTTAAAAATTCAGGTTTATTTGACTGTAGACCAATAAAAGCTTTGCAATTAATAATAAATAGGAAGTACTAATTGATAATATGATAACTGAAAATAAATAAATTAAGTTTCAACTTATTTTTTTAAATATGTACTGCGGAAAACTTTCAATTCTAAAATCTTATTTTCTTAAGCTTTTTTTATAAAGTATCCTTCGTTATGAAAATATTTAATTGATCGACTCAAACTCATTCATCTAATTATGAATACCGTGATGTGATATAACACTTATCGTGAAGGGAATGATTAATGATATAAATCATTTTATCGCGTAGTGATAAATTAAATCATGTATTTTAATGTTTTCAGCATCATCTGTGCCTTTAAATTTATTGAATCATTCATCAAAGTCAACGTCTTGTCTAGCTTGCAACACAGAAAGTGTTTTGTTGCGCTAAATGAACTTTATGCACTATTAAACTGTAATAAAACTTCTAACTGATTACATATGTATACCTTCACTCAGCAATTTAATATACCATATTCAAATTATTAAGAAAACCAATTTCATAAAATATAAACTAGTATTCCCCCTCACATAGCTTAGCTAAACTTCCTCCTGTTGTTTTCCCCTTAAAATTATCCATACTAAAGAATTTCCTTTGTGTTTAGGAATTTAAGCAAAGTTCTTTTATGTTCGGTAACCACCACATTAATCACAAGTGTTCACAGTTGTGTCATACAAGGCTCTCTTTAGAGAATTGCAAATGTCTTAGGGTAGACGACATTTATTTAGGAAGAAATTTTTATTTCAAGATGTCCATATATTGGATTACTTTATTCAAATTTTTTTTCTAACCTATACCTTTCTTTAATTTTGAACTTTATTTTCAAATTATATGATGGTTTGGTAAAGTTTAAAAACATATTGTAAATACGAAAAAACAGATTTTTTTCTAGTGTCTACGCATAAAAATATTCATAGAATTAAAAATATTGAGCTAATCGAAAAACTAATAAAAACTTGAAGAAAGCTGGTATATGAAAAAGGAAGCTTAGAAAAATAAATAAATAAATATATATATATATATAAATATATATATATATATATATATATATATATAATTTTTATGTTAGAGAAGTGTTTTTAAAAGATGTTTCCTGTCAGTATATCTAAAATCAAGCATATCTAGGGTGAGGTTTTAAATATAATATCTTTCAAAAGAGTTTCGAAATAATTCCGATTAATAATTTGAGTGAATGGGAATTTAAAAAGATTGTTGTATGCGTAGGAGAAGTAAGTGATTCCTTTTCTTTAACTGCAGGTGGCAGTTACGACTCGTGAAAAAATTGGTAATAGAATTATATCGGATGTTAAATAACCACAGCGACAAAAATGTCTTGTGTATACATGTATTTATGCACTTTATATCCTCAAAAACGCAAATCTCCATTCATAAAAGTGTCCTCTTTGATTTAATCAATGAATAAAGATAGTACTGAATAATGAATTATTCATCGTAATTATTTTCAGAGGTACCCATTTAGAGTACTTATTGTCCATTTAGAATATTTAAAGTATTTTGAGCTTATTTTTAATTGTTTCCGATATTGAAATTAAGTTTTCAGTGTAACTCTCTCATTTACCCTTATATGTTTCCCTATTTAATATTACATATAGTATAAAACTTTAATAGAAATAGTTTTATAAGCAAAGTACTTAACTTAAGAAAAAAGGGCTATCAAATTACATATTTTTTTCATTTTATGAATACTTTCATCCGAGAACAAAGAATTATTATTTGCGTTATAATACACACTCTATGCGAATTTGTACTTTCGTTGTCAGTACAATACACGTAAGTCTACGTATATCATCTTTTTTTCTAAATAAACAGCTACACAGCTCTTCAACTTCATTGTTTGCTCCTCGACAGCACATCAATTTCATCTTAATGATTCTTGTGGATTACATTTTTTAATTGCAAATTTATGTTTTTGTATTCTTAAATGAACAGTCTGTCTTTATATACCCTTGAAATACCTTTGAGGGAATTATATACTCTTCTAAAGAAAACTTTACCTAAAAGAGATCTACCTCGCATTTTTGTGTTAAAAAAAGTAAAGCATATCAAATTTTTCCGTTAACTTCGAGATAATCTCAAAGAAAGAATTCACTTTAGCAGTTAGCTGTCTGTCTAGCAAATGACTGAAAATTTGCTGTCTTACTTTTTTTACTTTGTTATTTTTAAGTTGCTAGGGGAAATAGGGTAGCTAAAATTAAAAAGATAAGATTTATCTAGGTTAAGTTTTCTTTTTAGCTATTGAGAGGTTGCAAACAAAAAAATTCTCCTGCCTTTTGAGCATTGATTGCAACAAATTAAAGTTATTTTATGCTATATTTTAACAACATCATGCATATATTCTGAGAAGTTCATATGAAATTGCATTAAAACTATTATATATCATTAACAAGTCTCATAAATTTTAGATCTAAGCTAATTTGCCGAAAGTAAAGGCTGAAAAGTAACCAAGATTACTTTTGACAATAAACTTGCTATTAAAAATAAATATATTTCTATTATTAAAGTTTCAATTTTAAGGATGCATTATAACTTTTTATATATCACTTCTAATAAATGACTGTATGGGGGAGGGGGGAGATTTATAAAAAAAAAATAAAGAAATAGTCATTAGAAATGTGGAAACCGCTGAAATATCGTTTTAGAAAAAGACTTTAATTCACTATTTACGTTTCTTTTTCTCCAAAGCAATACAGCGACCTTGACCAAGGACGCATTAATCATATTCCAGTTCCTATCTGTGTCAGGAAAACCGCATCGTCCTAAGGTCAATCCTCTTGAAAGGCAAGGGTTCATCAAGCTCCACCTTGAAGACAATACTTTTCATTTTCTTATTTAGAGATATTTCATTTAAATCACGTTACCTCAAATTGGCTTTGCTTTTGAAATACGCCTTTTTCAGTCAATAAATTCTCAAATATAAAAAAAAATAGATTATTCAAATTAGTATTAATTTTCAGTGAACTGTTAACAATATTTGTCACTTTTGACGAATGTAATGAATTTTAAGTAATACTGATTTACATAAAATAAAAGTTTTTGGTTCACATGCATTCATATAAAATATAAAAAACTTGTAAGCTATGTACTAACTCAAAATATTGAATATTTTGTACTTGCTATACAATCATGTCTTGCTATGACTACTTATATTTTGACACTACAGAAGTAACTGAATATTTCTTTTTTCTGGACCTAGCAGAGGTGATTGTATAAATTTTCATTAAGATTTCTATGGTGTGTGTTGCCTATATGTCTACCATTGGAAAGTCTTTATATATATATATATATATATATATATATATATATATATATATATATATATATATATATATATATCCTGGAGCTATGATACTAAAGTGAAGTACTATGAACAAACTTTGCTGAACTTAAAAGTTGTTTCAGTGAAATCTATTCATTTCAAAAATTCTATTAATTGGTAAATTTAATTACTGAGTTCATGCTTTGAGGATTTGCCTACATTCGTTAAATACCACTTTGAAAATATGCAGTTTTGAGTGCGTGTGGAGGGGGAAACTTTCAAATTAAGGACTTGCCCCAGGGTATTTGGGCCCAAGTGACACTGACTCCCCCAGCCCCCGCACCCCCACACACACATACACACACGAGAGTGACCTCACACTTCTTTAGTGGTGAAAAAGCCATTTCGATTTTAAGTCAACTAAAATGGTATGTAGAATAAAAAACACAAATAAAAGTTATGAATGTGATATTAGCCTTTTTTGCTTGGGGATTCATTATATCCGTTGTGCATAAACAAAAAAATTGAAATTGTGGATGAGTTGAAGAAGTGTATCATTCAAAGAATTCGTGTACCTGATATGCTACGAAACACTTAAAGAGAACTGGATTACCATTTAGACGTTCGTCGTGCTACAAAATGTGCACACATCGAAATCTATGATACTATGATCGAAATCTATGACTGTTATCTATCTCTGTTATTAAAACTTCGTAAGATGTTTTTTTTCTATTTAAATAATTTTTTAACATTCTGATGGGTAGATCCGTAAAAATAAGTCATAACTTTTGGATACTTTTATCCCGGACACCATGTATTATTCACCTGAATGGTGCTTCGTAAGTAAATAAGCCCTCAAATTCGCAGTGTGTACATTTACAAATGCCTCAGGACAAGAGCCTATCGCATTGCAAAAAAAAATAAATAAATAAACAGGGAACACTTTATTAGCGACAGAAACTGCTTAATATAACTATAATTGATTTTTTAACTCATAATATTTTCTAACGCGTTAATTAATGTCATTCAAATGTAAAATAGCCTCTTTATTTCATCTCCTGAAAAATGTTATCGCGTAACTTGATCCAGTCACAATTTTTAATCTCCTTTAAAATGCTGAGAAAGGTCCTAATGATAAATTTTATTAAAAAGGTAAATGACGGATGAAAATCCTGCTTGTGAAATTAACTTTGATTTGAAGTTTAGTGAAAATAAAATTCCAGTAAAATTTCCCAAATTTTCCTATCGAGAGACTCCAGAGATCGATGAAGCGTAATGAGGTCATAAATAACAGTTTATGAATATCTAACGACTAAATTATTGCAAAATATCATCCTTCTGACTCGGTTTTTTTCGTCTGGAATTCCCAGTTCGCTCTTCAAACAAGTACTTTTGCATTTATGTGGTCTCAATTTATATATTTTAAAACGCCTCTTGGTTTAAGATGTACTTAACGAGATTCAAATATCGCATTAAGGTTGTAAAAAGATTCTTGCGATACATTAAAAAGAAAATCTGAAATGATGAGTATAAGTTTCTCTGTTTAACGTACTTTGGAATTTTAACGAAATATTTGAAGAGTCTCTCGAAATGCACAGCAGGTAGAAAGAACTTTCTTTTCTGTCTATTTTTTTTTTTATCCTTACAAGTCTAATGTATTTTCGAGAAGGTAATTTCTGTCACGCTTTAATAAATATAGCAGAAAAACTTCATTTATGAAGTGCTAGTTGAACCGTTGAAAAGGGTACATGATGTTTTACTTCAACTGGTAGAAAAATACCACTGAATCTATTATACCACTCTAAAGCCGTATTTTTTTTATGATGTTTCATTCATTCAAAGCAAAAAAGAAAAAAAAATATTTTGAGAATTTACGCATTTACACATGCGCTACTTGTGTAGGAATATTTTATTCGCATTAAATATCAATGTTTTTACAATAAATATTCTTTTTATACCATATTACATTTCATTTAAAAGACGGTTCATATAGAATCCGTCAGCGTCCGCGTTACTTGTATTGCCATATTTTAAACCAATCACAGACCTTAACAATATCGGGGCTAATCGTTTGGAGGTTTGTAATTGGTTAAATATATTCAATACGAGTAACGCTAACGCTGATGGACTCTACGTGAACGGGCCCTTATTTGTTAAGAGAAAAATGACTCTTCGGCCCTTGTTTTAAATTACATTAAATTTTAACTACTCTTGAAATTATTTTAAAAGAGACAAGAATCGAATACAGCATTTCTATTTTGTTAAGGCTATTCTACATCCATAATAAAAATAAAAATTAAAAATTTTAACTATGCTAACTGAACGATATCGTCCTGAAATTAATGGAAACAAAATTTGAGATAAAATTTCCAATATTACACCCATTCAAAGCTTCTCTCACTTTAATTTAAACGTAATGAGATAACAAATATTCAGCTATGAAGATATTTCTAAAATAACATCCTATACATTCCAAATTCCGCGTGACTTCATATTTCGCTTTTGAATTACTTCGACATTCACGAAATACTAATTATAAATTCTGATAAGTCTCGCTAGATATGAGATGAATTTAATAAAATATAAATAGCTTATTAGGGTTGTAAAGAGATTATTTTAATGCTCACACTGATTAAATCTTTTTTAAAAAAGAGGAATTTTTATTAATTTATCTTATTTAGAACACTTCAGTTAACATTTCTAGATATCTCATGAAATAAATATATTTGTACATTCAATAAAGCCTTCAACTCTACACTGATTATCATAATTGAATATTTTTTGAGAATTTAATCATATTAATATGACAGTAAACGTGGATATTTCTCCGAAAGTTCATTATCTCAACGATGCAGATTTGGCAGTTTTTCATTTTTTAAACGATATTTCTACGAACTTATAAAGTTTTCTGTTGCATTGCGGAAGCAGTGAGAAATTTTTCTAACTTATATTTCCCTCAGATATACATTATTCAATTATGGGCGTATAATATATTTAAAAGATTTAGGTAAAAGATAATTAATTGTTAAGTGAATGAAAGATAGAAGAGATAGCTGGTTACTAAATGTAACAACCTCGCGATGTTAAAAATGAAATTTTTGAGTTATGTTTAATCCAATTTATAAGTTACATAAGGGAATCAATGTAGAAATGTTTTGAAAAATGCTAGGAAAAAAACATACACACACACACACATATATGTATATATATATATATATATATATATATATATATATATATATATATATATATATATATATATATATATATTAAGTATTATGCCCTCCATTCTAGTATTTAAATTCCCTTCCCTAAATCCAATCCCCACTAATATTAATTTATCTCTTTAAAACCCTTAGACACTTAGAACTTCCCATGAATCGCATGCCTTTGTCTTTCTACATATATGTCCCAATATATGTAGATGTGTATATGTCCCAATTAAAGAGTGGGTTAGCTTCCCAAGCCTTTAAATCTGTTAACCTTACAAAAAATAGCCACATGTTTTTTTCGCCCTCTCGCGTTTAATGTTGAAAGGTGATATAATTCCGAGCCGTTCTTCTGGAATGAACGTATATATTTTCGTGCTAATAAACTACGTAATAAGAAGTTCGGCCGACTGCATTTAAATCTACTTATATTTCCTTTCAGGCTGAGTCTAGCTCCAGTCATGTAAATATGACCTAGTTTTCCCTTTCATATTATAATTTAAGGAAGTGATGTAATGGGTATATTACACACTCACGCACACACACACACACACACACACACATATATATATATATATATATATATATATATATATATATATATATATATATATATATATATATATATATATATATCATCTTGTGTTATGATAGTTCATCATAGTGCATCTTTTGGTATTGGACAGAACATGTTTTTCGTGTATTTCTGATAAAAAATATTCTTTTAATTCTGTGGACTTTTCCCCACCTTGAATATTTGTCATATATTTCACAGACTGTTCATAATTGTTCGATCCCTGCAGATGGTTGCTATAGTCACCCTCTGTAGCGAACTTCGCTAGTATCTTATAATATTCAGGGCTGTGATCTGCCAACTAAACTATTCCGGTGATGTGAATAATGCTATTTTTACAAGTTACCTTCTTTAAAAGAGTATATTGACAAAGACGCATTTTTTACTTGTACCTATACTTCAAGTAAGGACATATCAAAGTGTATGCTGGGTGAGTGCATGTGTGTGGATATCTATTCGAGCATAAATGTCAGGATATAATGCTGAGAAATAATCAGGACGTACCTTTTAATCTCTTTTGAAAGTTCTAAAGAATTGTTGCAAGGGATAATTAAAGCGATTTATATTACATATTTTTACGGTATAGAGAACTATGATGACATGCCTATATGGTCCCACACACTCTTACTCACTGACAAACAGATATATATATATATATACATGTTCAACAAATAGATCTATATCATTTAATGCAAAAGATTTGAAATTTAAGAAGTCCATGCATTGAATATGACTTTCAAATGGTAAACATCAATATTAACATTTGACCTCTAAATTTAACAAGAAGAACACTTTTTCAAAGGTCACATAGTATCCGATGTGTCAAATTGGTAACTTTCCTTTCATATCCTTTTCATCTCTCAATTTTCCTATGTTTGAGGCCACAGCGAGTAGTAATTATACCGAAGGGTCAATGTTTGATAAGTCGATCCAAGGTAAGAAGAAAGTGGTTATTAATCTTTGGGCGTTGTTATTAGAGAGAAATAACCTTCAGAAATAAGCAAAGAAGGAAAAACCTGTAAAGTATAAATATGAACCGAAAATTCACACAAATCAGTCGATTTTCTGATTTCAAACAGCCATGGTTCTCCAGGTAGTAAAGCATTTAAGAGTTTTTTTTTCTAAATACCTTTACGTGATAGATACATCTTAGACGTTTAAACGTATTTAACAGATAAATTTAAGTATAAGTATAAAAAATACATAAAAATATTTTATTAGCTTATTTATATATTCAACTGGTGTATGGTTAAAGTACAGATGATTTTTATAGTATGAAGATTCCTGAAAATTTTATTACAATTTAAACGTGTGTGTGTAAAAAAAAATAATTTGTAAAAAATATTTTGAGGTTATTAAGAAGTTACATATAATTATTTTCATAGATTGATAAATTTCTCATGTTAACCTAATCACTATATTAGATTCAAAAGAGTATAATGATGCTAATGTGCAAAAAAAATGTTTCAGTATCAATCTTCTAAATGCATAAAAATATATCTATAATATTTTTAAATCTATAAATAAATCTATAATATTTTTCAGTAATGTTACTACGACTAATATTATCAAAAATAGCATTTATATCAAACAGTCTAATTTTGTCTATATGTATATCATATATTTGTACCATAGAATTTCAAATATCATATCGTGTCTAATGAAATTATATTTTCTCATACTTAAATAATATTTTGCATGACAAAAGTATTTTCTAGTGACAAATCAGAATTCTTATCTTATTTATTTTCTAAATTTGCAATAATTTAATTGTAAAGTTAATTTGTAACGACACATTTAATAAACACTTTTCGGTAATCTCCAAAAATATGTTTAATTGCAAATTTTATTTTAACATGCTTTGAGTTTTTTTTTTCAAATTAGTTCTGTACTTTAATGATAGTAAGTTGAGAAAGAATCAGGCTAAAATTTTCCATCTTTTTCTTTGAAGGTACTAAATGTTAAGGAGGTTCTGTGTCCTTAAAGAAGTTTTATACTAAACTCTGATCTATCATTTATTTCTGAAATCTCTTTTCAGGTTTCCTTTGCACTTATTTTCGCTCTCTCCTTTGGAGCATTAATTGCAAACCCAGTGCGCTACAGTCAGCCAGCATACCATCAACAATACGCACCAGCTCGACATGCTCCTCCTCCAGTACAGTATCACACCTCACCACAACATGCTGCTGTACAATATCATCATGCCCCTTCACAATATCAGGCTGCACCCGCTGAATATGGTCATGCTCCAGTTCGATACCAACATCTTCAGCAACCACAGTATCAGAGTGTACCAGTAGCGTATGCAAGAGTTGAGCCAGCTACCCATCATGAAGCAGCTGCACACAGTCATGGAGCTCATGGTCAGCAATCTTCAGGACACAGTGATGCTGGACATAGTCAACATGGGGCCCAAGCAGTCCATAAAGAATCTGCAGCAAATGCTCATGGGCAGCACAATGTTGGAGGATACAATACTCATGGAACCCATGGAGGTAACCAAAACTACCACGGCACTTACAAGAATGTAGGTTCTTACTCTGAAGACAAGGGAAGTGGTTTTGAAAAGTCATTTTCCTATGACACAGCCTCAGGATACCATGATATTGAAGCAGAAGATGGAGGAAACTCTCAAAGTCACGGTACTCAAACAAAAGAAGCACATCATAATGTAGGAGCCCACAGTGCTCAAGAACAAGAGAAAAAGGGAGCTCATAGTAAAACTGGTAGCACTGAGCACGGCGTCCAAGCCCATAATAATTCTGCATTTAAAAAGTACGGCTACACCAACAGCGGAAAACAACAAGGATACAGTTATTCCCCAGTATATGGTTATGGATATCATTAATTTTAGAAAAGGTAAGTCTAACATCCTTTCGAAAATGAATTGCATCGATTTATTGAAATACACAGTAAATCCTAAACTTGTTTGGATTTTTTTTTATTTCCCTCTTATTTATGGCGTAAATAAGAAATGTTAAATTATGTAATATATAAGCGGTTAAAAATACTTCACCAAATTTTATTATGCATGCATTCAGGACCAGTCAGAGGAGCTGGCCAAGACGGTTAAAACTAAGGAAGCCCTAATTTCTTTTCCCTGAAAAAATAGATTTATTTGGAAACATCATTATTGGATGTTACCTATTTCCCGATATTATCCTATTTACTGCAAAGAAATATACCATTCAATAGTTTTATTTCTGGGAGAATTAAACAAATATTAAAATTTTATCTGCAATCTTCAATTGTGAAAATCTATTTTCACAATGTTTCAAAAACAAAATGACCACATATAATCCATTTCTTTAAACGATTTATTATAAGCCTGAAAAAAAATAAAAAAATTTTGAAGTAAACAAAAATATTAAATTTAAAGTTATTTATTCTAAATCCCACTCCATTAAACGGTATTAAATTTCCAATGATGACTTCAATACGGGCAAAATTTTTCATTTTTTTTAAACAAAACAAATGTATTTAGTAAGGTCTGCAGTGTAATCTCAGCAGTTGCAATGCATTAGTGCCCATCGTTTTTAAATAATAACGGAAATTCTTCATGGTTGGAATATCCTCCTTTCAGAAAGTAGAAAAACAAAAACTAAATCAAAATTTTATTATTATTCATGAAAAAATGTAGATTCAATTTTGACTGAAAACCAACTTTGAGAAATTTGCTTTGCTTTATTCTTGAACCGCGCATATTTAAAAAAAATTCCAATAAAATATGCTTCACTCCTCAACCAATTCGAAGTACTTCTGCTTTCTTCGGAAGACTGGAAAAGGATGATGTCTCTAAAGAAAAGCAAAATGCCTGTCGTTCTGAAATATTTCAAAACTGGATTTGCGTGACTGCATATCAACAATAATATTTCACGGAGAGTAGATTTCTCATATTGTACATAAGAATCTGTAAAAACAAATACACCAAAAGTTTTTTTTTTTAATATGAAGATTCTTAATTTTTTTAATATATTTTAATGCAAATGAACGCTTATTATGTGAATCTATCACAAAATGTATAAAGTTGAATGATAAATTTTATTATTGTTAAAATTTAATATAAAATGATCATTTTTATCGGTATATACATATGAATATTTCAATGCCTACGAAAGAAGCTCCTCATATGTCATTGGCCTGTATTAAGCTGCGAGAGACCCTGATTGAAATATTATTTTATTGTTGCTAGCTCTTGTTTTATATGAAATATTGTTAGGAAGTATTGGTTTTTACATTTTATTTCATGCATTTTAATGCTTCTTATCTCTTCAAAGTATACGTATTTCATAGGGTAATAATAACAGGCAGTATTTAAATATACAATATAGTCTTTTCTAGTTTCCAAGGTATCGGCTATTTTCATAAATTAGAGGACCTGAATATTTTCATTCGAAATTTAAAAATATTTATGAGTTTGGTTATGGTTTAAATATAAAATATGAGGGAAAAGTCATCGTGAAAAATCATCAGTTTAAAACTTATCAGGACTCACACACAAATAAAAATCATGTTAGATGCTTTCTGCTTTACATTCTTTATTATCCTCAAGTTTATAGTTAGGAATGCATTGTGTGTGAGAGAATAGCCATCCATCTACCTATATATGGTTCAAATGATAAACCTGAAAAAACCTTACTAAGTGAAGGCCAGAAAAAGGAATTGTTACACTGCTCTCTATTACTCTAGTTTTGTTGCTTTATATTTTTACCTTTTGAGTTTTAATAACGAAGTTTGTTTATGTGTCTATGTATATGTTTGTATGTTTGTATATATATATATATATATATATATATATATATATATATATATATATATATATATATATATATATGTATGTATGTATATGTATGTATATGTATATATGTATGTATATGTAAATATATATATATATATATATATATATATATATATATATATATATATATATATATATATATATATATATATATATATATATATATATATATATATATATATGTATGTGTGTGTGTGTGTGTAATATGATTCAAATACATATTCTCGTACATTTAAGATGCGCAGAAATTTTTAACTTATTCATATTTATTCGATATTCTTACATTTTATTGTACAATAATTTTTCTCTAACATGTAAATTTTATTCCCTTGCAGAACTCTGAAGCAGAGGTGACCCTTTATTAAATCAAAGCTATCAAAGAGTTTCTTCTCGCTTCTTTAGACTATGGAATGGAATGACAAAAAATTATTTATTACACTGTTCTGTTTTTCTCTGTTTTATCTTCGTCCTACAGTTTGTGTTCCTTTTATAATAAAATATATTTAAATAACATTGATCCTATCATTTTTCTTAATAATTAAAAATTCATGGTTTAAAACACTTCGACAATAGTTTCTAAATTTCATTCACATTATTTCTATCTGCGACCACGTTAATTGATAAGGGAAAAACGTAGTAAATATTGTCGTAGTAACATAAATGTTGTTCTTGATTTGTAAAAAAAAATTAATTAATACATGAAATTACAATAAATTACCTCAACTGCATTTATATATGGTCCACAAAAAACATGTTGGCTTTAAATAATTTCAAAATCTTAAAAATAATGTTTCGTCTGAATAAATGAATTACATTTCGATAAACCCACAAAATATAATAATTTTTTTCTAGAGAAGTTTAATTTCAATTCATAATTTTAAATACACCGCATCATAAGAATACCTGCAAATGCATCCGGAAAAACTAATTTAATCTGAAAAAGTTTTTTTTTAAACTTATTATAGTATCGAAAGAAGAAAGATACTATAATTAGATTCAGAATTTTATGTTTGCATTCATAGGCATTGTTCTAGTATTAATTTTTATCAAGTTTTCAATTACGATATTCTTTTTCATTCTTGAAATTTTCAGATTTAAAATAAATAAGTTTTATATTTGGGATAAAAGATAAAGCGTTCGTATAGAAAACCCAAATAATTAATAACAATAAATTAGTTTAATTTACCTCCCAGTAAATAGAATTATTATTACCTATCAATCTGTTTTTTATACGGCACTCAGTGAAAAATTCTATTTCCTGTAAAATATAATTAAATTTGGCAAAATCATTTTATATGTCAACAAATTCTTTCAAATATGAAGTGTTATTTACAATGTGACTTATTGTAGGAGCGATTTTGAAATTATTACAACTATATATTTTCTTAAGAGAATTTTATTTTAATAAATCTGTCCGTTTATGAAATAAGAAGGCAGTTGAAACCATTTTGTTTCGGAAACTTATATTTTATATAGGAGTTTCGATAAAGGAATTCTCATTTCTAAAACCTTTCTAAAAAAATTTTATTCTTAGAAAATAATTATAAATAAATAACATTTGTAATTCTTTTCCCTAGAATTTTACATCAAATGCTTTCTTGCCCAATAGAGTACAATAATAAATTTTCCTTTAGAAACTGCAAATGTTTTGACGTTGCTGTAGATTCAAGATTTTTGTTTTATTTTTCAAGATTTAAGTTTTAATATTAATTGGAATATAAATTGTGATCTTTTTGTGTTCTATCTTACTCTTATAAACCCAAGTATAATGTACAAGTACACAATATCGTAATTTTTGGATGTCTAAATGCAATTTATTGAAATTTTAGTTAATTTATTGCGTACAGAATACAGTATATGTAAAGTGTAAGACCATTTAAGCTATCAATACATTTAAGGTCGCCATTAAATTTCTTTTTGATAGAAATCTGGCTGTAAAAACTATGCCTTTTCTGAAAGATTAATTTTTTAACCTTAATGGAGTAGCTCGGATGGATGCTTATAAAAACCAGCTCATAGAACTTGTGGGGTCACTTATGTAAAGATGTACCCAATAACCATGGACAATTGCTGATGTTTAGAGAAATCTTGTAAAATATACAAGATAGATATAAATTCGAAACTGTCCTGGGAATATTTGAATAAAGATTCAAGAGATTTCAAACACGTAGATTACAATATTTCTTATGTATAACCCCTCTATGAGTTACCTTGCAGACGTATTTCATGAGTCTAAATCAATTTATTAGAATCTTGGTGCTTCTAGACTGATATATAGCACTGTAAGAATAATCTTCCGTGTTCTAAAATGCCTATTTCCGTGAAAAACGTTTTAAGAAAATAAAGCGTAATTGCACATTTCCATCAATACTTCGTACCATGAAATTTGCAAAATATGAATTTTACTCTTTCAGTTTCAATCCTCAGGAGTGCTTTCCTTCATCAAGACAACTTGCCTTTTAAAATAAATAAACTGCAACCTATAACGTCGTATTTTTCATTCCAAATCAAAACTCATCATAGAGACATTTAATGAAAGTTAACAACGACTGATCCCCTTTTTAATTAAATAAATCTTTATACATGAAAACGAATAAGGTAAAAATGAACTAAAATATTTTGAACTATTTTTGACTCCACTATTGCATTATGTTCTGTGTAATTTAAGGATAAACAGAAATTTATATCACCCAAAACTAGTGACACTTGAAACGAAAAGAGCTAAAAACTTAACAGTAAGTGATAAAAATACGAAAATAAATACCAACATAATAATTAATTTATACTTCATTTATTATTCATAATTTTATACTGTTATTTTCTCTTTTTATGCTTCCCTACCAACTTTTCTTTGCGTTTTGATTTTTCCTTTTCTTTTATATTTATCCGATGGCCAATACTCAGACTTCATGGTTCTTTTATTTAAGAGAAATGTTTTTTTTTTCTATTGCCGCCACATTGTAGCACGTTTCGTTAAGTGTTACACGTGTTTCCTTAAGAAGCAGGATGCACTATGCCTTTAGAATTCAACATAATGATCTATTCTAAATTATCATAGTGAATTTTTAAAGATTATTTCTCTTTCGCTAGTTGAAGGATGTTTGAAATACTTATGTACATTGTAGAATTTCGGTCGAGTGATATAATGTTTAAAGCAGAATCATTAATGTAGAGTTATTTATCCTTTAGGACACTGGTTAATAAAGTGTGAGCCGTGGTTTCCTCACAGGAGTGCCGCGAAATATTGCAAACATTTCATAATTTTAATTCCATTTTCAATTCAGTGTAATAGGACGCGACATCCAGCGAACCTGGTGCAACTAGTAACGTCTTTACTCTGTGTATATAAAACATTTCAGTGACTGACAGATAAGACCAAACTGCTGAACCTAAAGGGCTGAAATTTTACATGGTGATTCTTCTTATAGTGTAGGGGTGCACTAAGAAAGATTACTGAAAATTTCTTAGATTTTTTTTTAATTAAATTTTTAAGCTGTTTTTAACTTTTTTTAAGTTTGCATTTAAAATAAAAATCTGAGGGTTATAAAATTTATATCACAAGAAAGATCATAAGAATTCCTTTTAAATGAAACCTTTTTCGAATCTTTACCTCCATTTTCTGATTTTTGGGGCATTTTTAAAAATTAATTTTTAGAATTTAATTTTTTAAATGCTGATCACGTAGTTTCTTTTCTTTTTGTTATACTTTAAATTAATTTTGTGCCATGTGCATAACAACGAAATAAATTGACAAAAAAATATCAAAATACAGTAAAAGATAAAATTTAATCAATAGATAATTGAGATGGAAGTTTTTTAAGAATCAAATTGAAATTTGTATGTTTTATGGATATTAAACATACAAATTAATTGCATACATTGACCGTTGTATTTAATTTTAATGCACTCCGTAGCGAACCACGGGTATTCAGCTAGTAATACATAATTGTTTGCAGAAGTCTTTAAAAATGGTTAGCAGATAGCGCCCTACAATAATTTAGTTTCTCGAACATTCTCGGTACCTATGTACTTAGTGTTCGTATATAAATAGCTGGCTCGAGGTGGCCTTGCGATAACGTGCTGGCTTTCGGTGCTGAGGGTGCTCGGATCGAATCCCGACACGTTCCATTAAATACCTCCGTGTCTATGCCGGATATGAGCACGTTAAATCAGTAGACCGGAAAGTCCCTCTATTAAGGTTAGTGAGGGTGGGAGAGGCTACGATCCCCACAGATTTCAGCCCTGGGGGTGCTCGGTCAAAACTGAGGTAGCAACTAGCTAAGACAGACTCCGACCATTGTGGTGCTAATTAAACCGCAGCCTCACACTTCAGCCCGATGTCTATATAGACCTGGTCTGGAACTTCCAACCAGAGGGCATAAGAAACAACAACATATAAATAGCTTTCGGTTCCGGTTGGTTTTGGTGTTGAATTAGCCTTCTGAGAACGCGTTAACTAAATACTGTTGTGGTTAAGGCGGTCGCTGTGATGAAAAAGAAGTATTCGCACGAAAATCAACGTAAAGAAGGAAGTGAGGGTGGCTGTGTCCAGTTTGATTCCAAGATTTGAGAAAATGTTCAGAGATCAATAGGCTCATCACTAATTATAATCAGTCAAATTTATTCAATTACATTTTTTGTGATCTGAAATAACTGTTTATTAATTTTACTTGACTCTGATTAAAATAAAAATCACTAATTCGGAAAATGTACTTGTTAGAATTTGACATAGGACACCTTGAGAAAATCTGGATTCAGCAAGAGCACCGAGAATCGAAAAAGTTTGGGAACCTCTGCTTTAGGACGTTTTAAAAGTGTATCCTTGAATGGCAGTCTTCAAACGTTTCAACCTGAATTTTCCTTGGTTTATGTATCACAAACTATGAAAACGTAAATTGGATTGTGATGCAACATTACGTAAATCGGATTGATGCATTGTATTTAATGAAAGGAGACCTCGATGTGTTGATATCATTCAGGCTAATAAAATAGAATCTTATCTCATTATTGAAATATATCTGGAGAAGCTGAGCATAGTGGATCAAAGTCTTGATCATACTTGTCCAAAGTCCTCTAATGAGAATATCATTTCAATTTGTAAAGAAAACATTTGAGCAGACAAATTGTCATCATACACTGAAGTGCCACTGAATTAGGGATACCTACCTAGTAACGAGTTGGGCCTCCTCTGGCCTTGATAACGGCTGCCACACGACGAGGCATAGATTCAACAAGTTTCTGGAAACGTTCCACGGGAATGGCTTGCCAAATATTGGCAAAAGCTGTCCATAATTCAGTAAGGTTCTTTGGTGCTGTGTGATGGCCTTTCACGCCTTGTTCCAAAACATCCCAAAGATGCTCAATAGGATTTAAGTCTGGGCTTCTAGGTGGCCAATTCATGACAGAGAAGTCAGAGGAATGCTCATCCAACCAGCCAGTAGCCAACCGTGACTTGTGAGAGGTACAGTTGTCTTGCTGGAAAACTCCATTACCGTGCGGATAACAGAACAGCATAAACGGATGGAGGTGATCACCCAGCTACTCTACGTACCGAATTGCATTGAGGGAGGTTGGTACACGCACCAAAGATCCCAAACTGTGCCACGAAAAAACACCCCAGACCATGATTGACCCACCATGCCCTTGTACAGTTCCAGCCAGGCATGCAGGATCCATGGCTTCATGAGCCTGACGCCATATTCTCAGCCTCCCGTCGGAGTTAAATAGTCGGAATCGAGACTCATCACTCCATGCTACTCGTTTCCAGTCCTCTACACTCCAGTCTCTGTGCTCTCTTGCCCAGGCAAGAAGTGTAGCTCGATGGCGAGTATAGAGCAATGATACTCTCGTAGGTCGACGGCTCCCGAAACGCATACGGTGAAGCGAGCGTTTCACAGTCCGTTTACTGACTGTACGACTGGCACCGTCATTAAACTGGGTGGTAATTTGAGCTAATGTTTGGCTTCGCTGGCTACGTACAATACGCCCGAGCCGTCTCTCACCACGCACTGTCAAGGCTAATTGTCCTTTGCAGTTTGCCCGATCGCTAGTTTTTTTCCACCATCCATGTATTCTTGGTATACTCTTGACACTGTCGACCTTGAAAATCCTAGCTGTCTGACGATTTCGGAAATTGAATGGCCCATGCGTCGCGCACCTACGATTTGTCCACGATCGAAGGCGTCTAAATCAGGCAGTTTACCCATACTGGCAATTCCAACAACTAATTCAGAACAACCACAGTACGCGCTATATATGCAGTTACCACAGCGCCTTCACTTGCGCATACATGATGCGCAGCTCTACACAATTTGCATAGGCTTTGCTATCCCTAATTCAGTGGCACTTCAGTGTAGTTTGAGAATAATGATGACTGCTAAATAATAATAAACCTATGTATTTAGGAGTATGTAATGGCGATGTTGATTTCTCGAAAATACAGCTACAAGAAAATGTCATAAGGCAAGAAGAAGAGTGAGAGGTAAATAAGTTAATTTTTTTAAAAAAGTTCATTTTTTCCATTTCTTAAAACTGTGGCGTGCAAGCAACACATGCTCGCCAGCTTCTTTCTATTAATTTTTATTTCTCGTAGAAATATGTCGGAAAATACACTATAAACGCTTTGACGTCATAATGCAGCTGATATGTATTTTGCATAATTATGCAACTTCCAATTTGCATTTCTTGGGATTCAGTGACAAAGGAAGCGATCTCATCGCGGAAGATTGGAAAATGTTCAAACTCATCTGCATTATGATGTCATAGCGTTTATAGGGTATTTTCCGACGTATTTCTATATGAAAAAAATTAATAGGAAGAAGCTGGTGAGCATGTGTTGCTTGCACGCCACACACCCCCAGAGATGCTTGGCTTGCCCCAATCAGATATGTTTTTTGCACACCCCAAAACCACTAAAACCTGTGATACAAACATCTTGATCTCCCAATAATATATAGTTTATTTTCTTCTTTATTTTCAGTTTTTATCATGGCGAAAAGTTATCGTACAACTTGCTGAACTATAATGATATGTTTTGCGGCAAGACAAAATTACATCAAAAAACAGGCTTACAGGGCCATAAATATACTTAATAAATGCACATATATTAAAATTGTTGTTATTCAATGGAATGATATTGCAAGGGTTATTACTTATACTAAGCCCGACTCATAAATTTTATCCGATGAGTTTCTCCATCTGCAGATTAAATTAACTGTTATTGGCCCTCAGTCACTTTTGATATACTACTGTAACTACAGTATCAAAATGCAACACATTACTGTAACACATTTATGTAACTGCAAGACATTAATATAAGAGTGAACATTTGTAAAGCATACGCTTTTCTTCATTTAAGTTATTCCTCAATGGAGGAAAAGGTGGTGATTGTTAGATTCTTTCATAGTATGCTTTGGAAGTCTTATAATCAATCCCATTTTTCACCATTAAAACCTATATAATACCGTATAAAACATTATAGAATAAAATTACAATTCCTGTCAACATAGTCGAAAGCTTTTTTTTTAAATAAAAGGACGTTGCACTTTATGATACTTCGAAAGCTTTCTTTGTCGATTTCACTTAGGGTTGCTATTTTTAAGTGCCTGAAAAAATTTTCTTAAATCACTGACTGCTTACCAATAAAGCCTCAGGTATGTGTATTCTGTTAGAAATGTGATGGGTAGATAAATTAACATATTTTAAGACTTCTTTAACGCTACTTATCATTTTTCGATTGTTCTAAAAACAGCTGTAGGAACATTTTTAAGAAATTCTCCAAAAGTGTGTATATATATATATATATATATATATATATATATATGTCTGTGTGTGTGCGTGTGTGTGTGTCAGTCAAAATTATGAGTATTTTAAAAATAAGCAAAAATAATAGTTGGTACAAAATAATTGTCAAAGTAAAAGTACAAGAAAAAAAACGCATTAGAAAATTCATTATTTTTAACTTTTTTCTTTACCAATCTTTTTCTAGGCAATCTTTTTCTGTCTTAACCCTTTTCTAACATATATTTCGGACTTCTGTCATTTTCTTGTTATTTCTTCTTTATTTAACTTTCTGGACTGAATGGGGCCTCTTAATCATATTCTTTTGCCTTTTACTTTCCCATTGAATTTTTGTTGTTTTAACTTCTTTAACTAATGAAGATGGGATAGATATCCAAGAAAATTAGATATGTAACCTAACTATACCCTTAACTGTATTATAACAATGTTTTTTCTCTTAAAAATCAAAGTAATGATCTAAAAGTACTACGAAAAGGATGACTGCGATAATCTAATATACGAAGTACACTGTACAATAAATTAAAACTTTTTTCTGCATTCTGAATTTAATTAGGTGATTACAGTTGTCATTAAGAAGGTGAATCAAGATGTGGAAGAAAATATACTTTATCACATACCATTTTTTAGAAACAGGATTTATTTTATTTATGAATTATGCATTTGTTTCATAATTTTAATACAATTATGTGTTTTGTAAAATACTTTCAAATGTCTTTTTCTATCTTTTTCTTTTGTAATCACTTTCTGAAGTTCCTCAGCACTAGAGTTCAAGAATATTCCTCAAACTTACCACAATTCCACCTCCCTACAAACCCTTTTTTCATGGCGGAAATATCCTGGTGAAATCTTTCACCATATTCGTCACTAATCTCACCTAGGTTCTGAGGAAAGTGTGAGGGAAGCGTGAGGAGTCCAGAGGACAGTCAAAGAAGTGAAGTTTGAGTGACATGTTGAACTTCACCCTTTGAAATCACCTTATCATTTCATTTGCAATGTTTTATACCGTTGTCTGCTTAGTGATTACCAAGAAAATAAGTGGACACTGATTTGAATGCATTCCACGCATCTTTTTCAGTATTATTCAACATGTTCTGAAAATCTTGATCTTGCATTATTTCTCGTATCTGTGGGCCAATAAATACTTCTTTTACGTTATACTCACTGATTGTTGGGAACTTCTTCCTCAAATAAGCCACTTTTTCCACTTCTTTGTCTAGAATTTTCACAAATATCTTCATCAACCCGAATTTGATGTTCAGAGGAAGACGATATACATCTTGAGGGTTCACCAATGATTTGCAAGACACATTCAATTTTCCTGGTGTGAAGGTCAGTCGCTGAGGCCATATTTTATGCACATAACCTTGCCTGCATACCAAGTAACAATCCTAATACCTTCACATCTACATACATCATCCACTCACTCTTATTATAGTCAATGCAGTCAAGCAATACGTGAGTCTTTTATGAGTATCTGTCATACAATACACAACTTTCATTATAAAATACAACACCATTGAAGAAATAAGCAGTAACTATCGGCAGTAAGAGATATACAGTAAGTCCTCGACTTTCCTGATTAATTCGTTCCACAACATTCCGCGTATATAGAAAACGCGTAAGTCAAAATTAACCAGTTAATGCGCCACGCGTGTCGCATAGATTGAGTGCGAGCGGCCCACCTTTTCGCCTATCATTGTGTGGACAATAGCAGCAAACATTAATGACTAAATGTCAAAATACGTTTTTTAATCATTTTCATTGAAATACTTTTTATTCAAATATGAAAATGGTACACAAATATATTACATTATACAGTACACGAACATATTATACACGAACATACGTATTATAGAAATACTAATGTTATACATACATCATTATGTAATCTAAAATAATCTGATAATCTGCAGACTTTCATGGGGTATTAAAATATTTGTTTAATGATGCTTGTACACTCGAGGATTTCTTTTTCTCATTTTAAATCAAATGATACCATGCTAAAGCAATCTACGAAATATTGAAAATTACAACCGCGTACCTACGAATCTGCGTAACTCGAGACCACGTAACTCGAGAACTTACTGTACACTGGTTTACAAAACATACTTTCACTGAGGAATTTTCATAGGTCTCATGTTTCTATTGCTCAAATAATTCATGTAAAGTCCCTGATCAGTATTGGTGAATGTCTCATGGCCAGCAATTATGGGCAGGCTATTATTTTTACACTGATTCTATGTCGTCATTTTTATACCTTTCTTAAAACTAGGATAGGATTTAAAAGTTATTATCAACAGAAGTTGAGTTATACTGCTCTTTATCAGTTATTTTATTTTAACATAATAGTTTCATTAATTTTGTTTAATTTGAAAGTGCATTTGACAATTTTACTGTAATTTGAGTTTTCATTGAAAAAAATCACTTTTATTTTTGGTTTCTTTGAAGTATATCGTAATTTAAACTTCCAAATGTATTATGAATAATTACCTTTTAGCCGCAGTACAGTTTTAATACAATGGGTGGTTTATGTCTCTCAGTCCATGACGCCTTAACTTTATTAAAAATAGATTTAAAAGGGAAATCACATTTAACTATCCATAAGTTATAATTTTAATATTCATTTCAAAATATTTTTATGTGTTTTTCCCATGTCCATAAACAGAAATGATAATTTCAAAATACATCCCAAAAGAGGCTAGACGTTTTCAAAAGATTGTGTAACAGTACGTCCATTCTCGCTGCTGTGATTAGAGCTGTTGATGTGTAAAAAAAATAATAAAAAAGAATAAACCTCATTCTTTGGAAATTGTCCAGAATATGCATTTGTTATAGCTATCGACTATTTAATTTCATCTGGAAAAGCATATCAATCTCAAAAAATTTCACTTACTCAGAAAAAAGCATGGAAAAAAGGTATAGAAAAACTAGTGCGAATATAATTCTCACGTCGTATTTACAGAAGAATGACAAAATCACCTAAAGTTTTTTCAATAATAATTTATAACATAATAGATGTATGAAAAGCCTCTTTCCTTAAGAGAGAAAAACTCTTTACAAAAAGAAATCTTTACCTATAAATTGACAATAAAGGCGAACGTGTATTTTCTTTTCTTTGTGCCTTATAATGTTTCTTCCAACAAAGGACATTCTTCTCCCTTTTTTTTACCTAATATTTCACTAGACAATAAATCAATCTCCTTTCTTTTCATTCTTTGTGTTTGTGTTTGTGGAGACCTCGAAATTTGAAAATTGTAGACAAAGCTTAAACCTTATAAAATAATGCTAATTTAGTAATTTTAGCTAATATAACATTTTTATCTATTGAATGCAACTAACAGACATTAAACTACAAAAGAGTGATAGTCTATTGTGCTACAGTTGGTAAAATCCCGAACTTGGTATGGATATTCTGCTTTAAACTTTTGGTGGTAGTTCCGTTTAGTCCACGAATATCAGACGTTCATAACACTATAAAAAGTTATCGTTACAGTGTCTCCCAGAAATAACGTTGTCCACATCCTCCATTTCTAGTTTACTTCCTCTGATCAGTTTTCTGTAGCAATCGAATCATGATAATCGTTGGTAGGTCTAGACTTGGTAGGTCTAGACTTGGTAGGTCTAGAAAAAGGGAAAACACATTTAACTATCCTTAAGTTATAATATTAATATTAATTTCAAAATATTTTATGCATTTTTCCCATATCCATAAGCAGAAATGATAATTTCAAAATACATCCCAAAAGAGGCTAGACGTTTTCAAAGATTGTGTAACAGTACATCTATTCTCGCTGCTGTGATTAGAGCTGTTGCTGAAACGAATTAGAGCTATTGCTGTTGACGAAAGTATATTCGTCATACTTTCGTCATAGTTTCATCGAGTTCACGAGGTCACAGCAGTCAGTGTATACATTCTTGCTAATTAAAGAAGAAGTTTTTCCAAGTTGTAAACTAACTGCTCTCTTTGACCCGGAGTTCGACCCATGCTTTCATGTTGCAGAATTTAATCTCAATATACCATTGAAAGAGATGAAATGTTTTGCATCGAGTGAAGCTCAATGGCGGCGACTGACTTGTAACCAAACATTATAATGTAATGTTGTTGTTGTTGCTAAGCCCCGTGGACTAGAAAGCGCTGGACCAGGTCTAAGATACTCTGTCGTGTGAGCAATAGGGTGGCTGCAGTATCCTGATAATATGCAAGAATGCTGACGGAGATACCTAAACAGACTACAATGTGGAAAGGATTCGCAGAAACAGCAGAACAGGAACAAGGGGGAAAGATCTTTGTAATGCAATGTAACACCAGCATTCGGTAGTCAGCGCCTAGAAGCGATCGACAAGCTGAAGCGCAGAAGTCGAGCAATAGTGCTCCACTAAACTGTCGGTTTTTTCCCGAATCCCTTTGATTCTTACATTACAAGTCAGTATCGGTCACGCTGAACTGACTGAAGTGGCTAACATCATGGGTCAAAAAATGAAGGAATAAAAAATTCTATGTTGGAAAAAAAACATATTCTATACCAGCATGAAAGTTATCAAAATGATATTATTTTTATAACTATCAAGATAATACCTAATTCAAGCGCGGAATGTTAATATATAGTCCTCAAATTCCAACTACTAGTATGATAAGATAGGGGTGCTTAACAGACGTTACTCATTTCAGGAGTTTTATAATGAGTTCAAATTCATAGGGGTGAAAAGAGAATTTTATCTATTGTAAATAAGATTTAGGTTAAAAGTATATATATATATATATATATATATATATATATATATATATATATATATATATATATATATGTCAAAATTTAGTTGGGAAGGGAATAATTAAATTATATTAAAAGGGGGCTTCGAGATTAGTTTAGTTATTGGCGTGAAAAAAACCACAGTAATTCATATTTCGAGACACGCGAATTGGGAGGGAAATTCCCCGTTTCCTTATATAACCTTAGCGCGTCTGTGGTCAGGCGTTCGAAGAGAGAAACTATTACATAATTCAGACTTGGAGAGGATTCTAGATTGGGCTCTGCGCATGTGCAGGGAGAGTTGGCGCGCGGAGTTGACCGCGAATTTTGGCAGAGCGCGGAAGTTTTTCGCAAATGACAGACGTGTGTTCGTCCTGTTCATAAACATGAAAATGGCGAGAGCCCAAATACGCGCTACTTGGATCATTGGTTGCTGGAAGATAGTAAAATAAACTTCATTTCATTGGAACTAGGTTTGTTTACTGAATTTAGACTACCTGCCACTCGCCACAAATAATTAAGAAGACTGCAAATACTAATTTAGTGAGCGAGCGTAGTCTTACGCTCGACATATATATATATATATATATATGTGTGACATTATAAGTTGAATCTTGACATTATAAGTTGAATCTCGTCTATTTCTATAATTCGGGTCCCACATCTGTTAAGAGAGGACCCTTTCTCTCAGAAATAGCCCACCCAAAAGCAAGTGAACATCTGCAAATTCCAGTGGGGAAAATAACACAATAAATTCTTTTCAGTTGATAGGATTATTAGCCATGCCGCCCAGAAGGAGTAACAAAACCCCGTCTCTAGTCATCTAAAATCCGCAGTTCACAATATCTCAGAGATAATGGCTGCAGGTGCCAGAGATAAAGGATCAAAAGTGTCAAACAATATCATAAAGATAAAGCGCACCCAATGTGCTTCTTAGTAGTATACCACCCACGAAAAACATCTGTGTTCATGTAAACAGTCGCTGACTTTGGTACAGCCCCTGACTAAGAGGCAGTCTGCGATTGTCTGTCTTTGTAAGCACTTGTATGTTCCGCGTCATGCTAGAAGGACGCTCTGATATCCGCTCCCAACTATTCTGAAATAAAGGACTGCAATTTTATAGAACTCTGCCTCGTCGTTGTGCTTATTATTTGTTGTTATGGAAATCATGTGGTGAAATGCCACACACACACACATATATATATATATATATATATATATATATATATATATATATATATATATATATATATATATATATATATATATATATATCTGTGTGTGAGTGTATGTTTGTTCCCTCAATTCTTTATCTTTGCTCATCTCGGGAGCATACGCCTTTTAATCTATCATTTTATTGATTGCATTCACTCTTCCACACAACTATTGCCAATTAAAGTATTTCTTTAACGCCATGGCCCTGATCTTAAATTAAAAGTTGTTTATGTTCAATTCCTCTCCTAAACTCTATAGTAGAGCTGAGATTTCTGACAAGTTTCTACCCAACATGTGTAAAAGCAAAAATTTTCCAGTTGAAAAGTTTATTACCAGTACTTTTATAAAACCGAACTGTTTCGTTTTAATCAGTTGTTACTAATCTATGCGACTGAAATAAGTACTAACAACCGATGTACTTGACTTTACAATTATGAGGAACAAAATTGAATGATGTTATAATAATATTTCATCATTGTCGTAGCGAAAAGAATTAAAAAAGAAATTGTAACGCCAAAAATTCTTTGCCATTGTTCTCAGAAACAGAGGGTATATATATGTAACATACCGGCCCCTTACCGTGGATGATGACCGGAACCGGTATGCCACAGAGGGGAAGTCGTAGTCGAGTGGCCAAAAATAACACCGCTTTCACATCAGCAAAAATGCTATTTTATTTACATCCTGCTAAAAATATTACAGAGTGTTTAGAAAGCAACAGAAACGTGCCAAAATTTTCTCTTGGAGGCATGTTTGAGTTTTTATAGACTTTACGAGCCATCGTCACATAACCTATTAGCTCTGCAATGATTGGCTAAACCCAGGAATCTGGGACAGAAGCCATCTGTTTTCTTATATAAGTTTTGCGCGAGAGATTGGGGATTTTAAGGGACGATATATTGATTGCCTACTTTAGTTTTTAGGAAACTTACAATTCCTTTGTTATTAAAACGAAAAAGAAATTAACTTTACACCCAAGGGAATTTAAAAGAATTTAGAAATTAGTTAAGGTTTTGGGGTTTTGTATTTTATATATATGAATAAGAGAATTAATAAGGAGAGCTCATCACAATGTCGGGAGGGTACAGTTAGAAACACCGGCTTAAGACTCGGAGATCAGGATTCAATTCCTCCACTGCTGCCAGTGTGTCATTAAAACTTTGATTTACAGTTTTCTTTTTATCTGTTTTTAAATTATATTGATGTAACTGCAACTTTTTAAGTAATATGATAACAAAATATACATAAAATTGATGTTGATAAAGTATTGGGCTCTAAAACTTTGACTAAATGGAAAAATCAGTACTTTAATTGAAATCTTCTTTGTGTGGGTGCTCAGATACCTTCGTAATTCCACAGTTACAACATCTACCACACAGAAAAATATGAATGCAAATCTGAAAAACACGATTTGATGAAAATGATGTTAATCCCACAGAGCTTGCATCTCCTGCACATCTACGCTAGCACTCGTTTTTCTGAATTTTGCATAAAGTGCACCTTTTAAGAAAATAGTGGTATGGTTTATTAATAGTATTTCAAAATTATTTCATTTAATTTTCAATGACGTCTAGTAAAATTAGATCATGATACTAGAAAGAAGCTGAAATAGGATAAAAGACAATTAAGTGTTATTAGTGTATTGAAAATATGTCTAGGTGCTAAATTTTGATGTTTTAAAATAATATTTAACTCACTATATTTAAAATATCCCATGCATTCTCCTCTATCATACTAGACATGAACTTTTACTTCTAAGATATTTTACATATTGTAGAATCAAATCTAGCCTTTGCTGTAAATATTAACTGAATTTATAAAAAGTGGGTTTTTTTAAATTTTGAACAGCTTTTCTTCTATCAACTGCCCTCAAACTGCGTTTAAAAGTTAACAGAACCTTACGATTACATATAATATTTATTTAATCCTTTTTATAAAGTTTAAAGTACCAATTTGAAATGAAAGTGAGAGGGATATACACAACGCCCATTTCAGCGTGTGAGGTGTATAAATTTTGTTTTTTTTAATTGAGTAAATGCAGTTTAAAATATGTAAATACATATAACTTTAAAATATGTTAACTGGGGTATAATTTAACTAATTGTGTTTAAGTGTAAAACAATTTTTCCTTAATGATTCGCATTACACTGAACATTATGTTCTTATCTTTAGAAGATATTCTTAAAGAATTTAAGTGGTTTCTGCTATAAGAACGTGACTTGTACTTTTTTTTTGCAATGCAGTGTGTTGCACTCTTACTCAACCAAATTATTAAATCCTTATTTATACGGCATAATCCGATAAATCCCCTCAAAAATTTTAATTTTGATATTTTAAAGTTATTGACACCAGCGTAAATCTTATCAAAACATCATAATTTAAAGGTTTTCATAATTAATCAGTATTTCTTAGAGTACCAAATTATTAAATCCTTATTTATACGGCGTAATCCGAAAAATCCCCTCAAAAATTTTAATTTTTATATTTTAAAGTTATTGACAACAACGTAAATCTTATCAAAACATCATAATTTAAAGGTTTTCATAATTAATCAGTATTTCTCAGAGTACCAAATTATTAAATCCTTATTTATACGGCGTAATCCGAAAAATCCCCTCAAAAATTTGAATTTTGATATTTTAAAGTTATTGATACCAGCGTAAATTTTATCAAAACATCATAATTTAAAGGTTTTCATAATTAATCAGTATTTCTCAGAGTAAGATTTTTAAATTTGACGGACAAGCCCAAAAAACATTTTTTTCCCAATTTTTATACCAAAATACTTTCACGGATTTTAAGAGCTGGATTTTGTTACAATCACTTCCCCTCTCTATCCAAAAAGAAGATATATAAAGTTTATTTCAGCACTATAAATTCAGTTTTTTTTAGGTCAAGTGATAATATTAAATGCAAAATAGTGCATCCGGATTATATCTATCATCTACAGCAAAAATAAAATAGTACCGATTTATTTGGCCCACAATAGCATACTGCTGTTTTTATTTGTTCTCACGTCATTTAGAAAGAGCAAATCTTGAGTCAAGAACAAATAAGGGACGAGAGAAACTCTTTTCAAACATAAATTGAATATATTCCTTTCCTTAGGTATCATGAGAAAGTATTTGCTACGTAGTTCTTGTTAACATTAGCTTTCTTGAATAAATATTTAGGACCCCGTTTTCTTCCCAGATTGTTTGTTTGTGACTAGCTGAGGAATTTTATTTCTATTTACGGCGAAACATCTGTTCAAATGTTTCACTTCCTGTACTTTTTCAATTATTCTCATTTTTGTGTTACACGAAAGTGTGAACGTGAAAGATAGTGAAAAATGAAGTTTGCCCTATAGCATCTAAGTTAAATCAGATTACTTAAAAATCTACATTTGCTAGAAATGTTTTGAAGATCGTATTTTCTTTTTTCAATGTATGCTTTAAGATAGTGACCTAAAGGGAACAACAGTGCATAAAATTTTAATGTGCAGTTTATCATGGTGCAGAGAGCATAGAGATTGAAGTAAGGATCTATGGGCGACCGTTCTCTTCACTGATGAGTCCCGGTTCAGCCTAAACACCGATTCTCGCCGTACGTTCATATGGAGATAACCAGGGAACCGCTACCTACCCTCCAATGTCCGCGAAATCGACCATTAGGGTGGAGGAGGTTTAATCGTCTGGGCAGGCATCATGTTGGATGGCCGCACACCTCTCCATATCATTTAAAGAGGCACTGTGACTGGTGTGAGGTATAGGGATGAGGACTTGGAGCCCTATGTTCGCCTTTTCAGGGGTGCAGTTGGCCCTGAGTTCATTTTAATGGACGATAACGTGAGGCCACATAGAGCTCTTCTGGTCGACGAATTTCTAGAGAGTGAGGATATTCGCCGGATGGATTGGCCAGCCAGATCTCCAGACCTTAACCCTATAGAGTTTGTCTGGGATGCTCTGGGGAGGGCAGTTGCAACTCGCAACCCCCTCCGAGAACCATCCAGGGAATGAAAATAGCGTTGCTGAACGAGTGGGACCAATTGCCACAGGAAATGATAAACTGCCTTATTTCAAGTATGAAATCACGCTGCGAGACCTGTATATCTGTAAGAGGGGACCATACCCCCTATTAACCCATCTATTAACCCATTTTTTTGTTTATTCTGCAACCGCTGTTTCATACCTTCCGACTCCAACGAATGTTACGCACGATCATGCGTGTGCGTTACAATTATTGAATGGTTATTTGTTTTGTATTGTATCAATGTATGTACATATCAAATTTCGTTAAAATTGGTACAGTAGTTCTAGAGATAATCGACCAAGTCAGCTAATTCTCTTAATTTCTTACACCAGTGTACAAGTGGCGATGTGTCAATAGAGAATGCCCAATTCTTAGACATGTTAGTATGACGTCTGCACGGCGCTGTGGAGCAGATGGTCAAGCACAAATAAATGTTTAATTTTTCTTAACGAGTTCTTGACTTCAAAATTCCACTCACTTTGCTACTCAAGCCAAACTAATTTTTTGACTACCTACTTCAAATCAGTGACAGGAATAGGCTGAACCAGACGATACATTGCAACTTTAGCTGCAGTATCTGTTTACTCGTTACGCGATATGTCGACATGACCCGGCACCCAGCAGAACAAACACTGAAATCACGACGACAGAGGTGACGATGCAGATCCAACATCGGACATAAAAGAGAATGGGAGTGGGACACTTCGCCATTATCAAAAGTCTTTAATACGCTGATAGAATCCGTATATACGATGAAACACCTACTTCTCTGACGGAAGATATACAGTAACCACCGCTTATATTTATCAGTGGTTATAAGAATCAACCGTTTATAAGAATCAATATCGGAAAAACAAAAACAAATGTATTATTTCCATGTTAAAATTTTCGCTTTAAAGAATCAATCCACCGGTTTTAAGAATCAGTTTACACTCTACGCTTTCCTTTCATTTTTCCAAAAAAGCTACTTAAACCCTCAAAAGACATGAAGTTCTTTCTTTTCTTTTTTTAAAAGAAGGATTGATAAGATGGGATGGAATATAGTCGTAAAATTCATCTATTTCTTTGTAATCTTCATAACATAGTTTCCCCTCAAATGCTTTAGCACAACACTGTCCTATTAGCTTGACCCAGGGGCATTTTTACACGTCCGGGTTTGATTTCACTTTTCTCCACTGACAAACAAAAATAGGGACTCTTTTTTTCCCACCTACCACATCCTGGTTTCGTCTTCCTGTACTCTGAAACACATAAATCTTCGGTGAAGTGTCCACTATCACTTAGGCAAACGTGGCATTAGTAGATTCTGCACGTTATCAAACCGTGAAACGTAAGCTAGAAGGGGAATCTTCGTCTGAGACTATTAGTATTGAAACAGCCCGCTGAAAACATCATTACGTAAAACTACCATAGAAAACTTTTTCTTGCTCCCTTCCTGTAGTTGAAATGTTAAAACTGTTAAGCAGGTATGTTGTAACAAATATTGGATTTTTTTTCTTCTGTTACTATAATCATGTGTATCTACTTATAGGTCTAAAAATGAAGTTGTATTTTTAAAATTATAAAAAATAATTTTAATAAAAGATAATTAACGTAAATTAAAGAGTATTTTATGATAAATTATCTAATATATGTATATATAAGTGTGTGTGTGTGCCTGTCCAAAACCTAAATTTCGGCTATAAGAATCAACCGCTTATAAGAATCAAAAACAGTAATAACAAACGTGATTCTTATAAGCGGAAATCACTGTACTTCAACGCTTCATGTACAGTGACGAACTCTGCCGAAAAAACAGAAAGACAGTCGGGAAGTGTGTAACTCGTAACGTCTCTGCCACATACGTAGGCACATCCAACATGATCTCGTGTTTTTGATCCGTCAGTATAACATCTACATAGTTAGGGTAAATAGCGAGGTGTAGCGCAAAAAGATGGCGATACACTACAGGATCCGTACTTGACTTTACAAAACCCTGGAAGGATCGTAAGTACGAAATCTTGTTACTATGCCAAGGTGGAAAAGATAAAGTCAGTCACAGCATGACATCCACATCACAGAGAGATGACGAAGAAAGGAACGTCCTCATACGAAGTCCAAACGGTGGAATACAAGAAGGCCCTTTTGGTAAAGTCGGTCATACTGAGTGTCAAGTAGAACAGAATGGAGTGGGTGATTAGGTTGCGATAGGATACGGAAGTACAACTGAAGCGACAATTGCTTGCGAATAGAAGGTAAAGAAGGCTCACCGCAGATTACATTTAAACTCTGAACAGGAGATGTTCTGAAAGCACCAGAACAGATTCGAAGGGCGGAATGATGAATCGTGTCGAGTTTCCGCAGCATAGAAAAGCGGGCGGAACCGTATATGGCGCATCCATAATCCATTTTCGATCGAATGACCGCACGATAAACCCGGAGCACAGTAGATCTCTCAGTTCCCTAGGACTTGTTGGATAGAACTTTAAGCAAGTTAATAGCCTGCTCAGATATCTGCCGTAGATACATTACGTTCGAAAGGAAAGTTAACTTTCTATCGAACAACACGCCCAAGAAACGAACAACGTCCACAACGGTGATAACTGAATCGCCAAGGTAAATCTGCGTGTCAGGATGCAAACCTTTGCGTTTGCAAAAATGTACGCAAGAGGTTTTGTCGGCCGAAAATGTAAAACCGTACTCTGAATACCATGTCATCATGAGAGAGATTGCCATTTGCAGTTGTCGTTCCATGTAACGCATATCCTTGCTTTGGAAGGAAATCTGTAAGTCATCAACATGTAGGTTTCCACGAACAGATGGCGGTAAGCATTGTAAATATTAAAGGGACCAAATATTAAAACCAAATATTAGAATGGGATGAAACTTGGCGTGCTTGATTACTAAAATAATACAAGACCAAGAGCAGAGAAAATGAAAAAACATATATTGATAAAGAACTCGTAATTAAGCTATTAAAATAACCAAAATGTAATTTTTTTGTTTTGCTCCGAAAAAAACCAAACTTGTCATTATTTGGTACAAGGACATTAGTAAGGAGTCTGATTGCCTCTTGCGGTCAAGTTAGTCTTACATAGATTTTTTTAAAATTTCTATAGTGTCCTTCAGGAACTGTAGGCAACAAGCTCCTTTCTTTAGTTTTGTTATTTCAACTACCCACGTATAGTGAAAAACGTCGTAAAGTTCCACGTAATGGGCTTGGTTTCGAATCCTTACAAAGGCTTGGATGTCCCATGCAGAGATCAATGTTGGCTCTCCATAAGGGAATAACGAAGACAACAAAGTCGTAGTGTTTGTATGAGCGAATATTCTTCGACAAGTGCATACCGCATTTTTGAAAAATATTAATATTCCAAACTCATTTAAATATTAAGATTAATATTTAATTAACAATTCGTTTAACAATTGACGAGGCTTTGATAGTGAAGCAATTTTTACAACTAGTACTCGATTGACAGTAATTTCAGAATTAATTATCTCTGAGCCCTATGTCATTTATATGCATTCGTTTATTTCATCGATTGTTCAGATATTCATTAAACCATAAACTGCGTCAAGAATTAAAAGAATCATCTCTCAACAATTCAATTACAAAATTATTTTCTTTATTAAGATCCTGTCATTCATCAACTAGCAGGAAATGAATTTCCTTTCAGCACTTGTCTTTCAAAACTTCTTTAGGCGGATATATTTTCAAAGATGCCCTGATTTTCAGGAAATGATAGTAATTACTAGCTGGAAAGCAAACATTTTCCGAATTGATCTTTCCTGCGCTTAGGAACAAATTGATTATTCAAGGGAATACAAAGAACTCATTCATTACTCCCCTGAAACATTGGACACCAAACGGTAACAATAAATTTTGAAGACTGTTACACTATTAAAGTAAAATGTCAGACTGTTCCTTGATTTCAGTAACGAATAAATGTTACTCCAGTTTTAAAGAAAATCCTTATTAAGAATTGTATGAAACGTTTAATCAAAACCATTAAGTTGAAACGATTCATGTGATGTTTAAAATTGTATCACTTTTAATTTATTTAATATATATGTACATATATATATGAAATACTGAATCTATAGACGGCACTTAACGACGATATCCGGGAAAACAGCAGAGCGGACGCTCGGCTTGGTAGTCGGGCCTCATGAGCATCACTCCAAATCAAATAATTCAGTTAAACGAGATAATACTTTTATTACTTTAAACACTTTATGGTTATCTAACTGTTAAATACATTATATGAAATGAGTAGAAGCTATTTACATATTTACAAGCACAGAGAATGGATAATGGCATCCGTTCAATCCTTGATTCAATCTTTTAAGTCCATAGTACGATGCTAACACCAGCCCATATGGTAATTAGTTTCTATTTACCACGTGACCCTCTGTGGTGCCATATGCCCAGGCGACATTCAAGCGCATGGGGAAAGAACGTGGAAGTTAATTATATAACGTAAAAGACAAGATTAAATAAAATTAAAATTGGTGTGGCGTTATTATTAATATATATATATATATATATATATATATATATATATATATATATATATATATATATATACTAGCTTTATATACCCAGCTTTATATACCAGCGTGGCACGTGTGTACCTTTAATAAGGCTTACTTGAATATTATGTAAACTTGTAATTTTATGCCAATCGATACCCCTCCCCACTGGTCAGCATCCCATCAGCATATTAAAATAACCCCCTCCCCCCATGTCGAAGTTAGCATTAAAATGTTTCTTTCAATTTTGATATCCCTCTGGATCCCGGCCCTTGGAGGAGTGTAAAGGCTTCCCCGTAAACCTCTGTGAAAATCGCCGGTTTCATAAACAAAGAATTACCTGGCGTTGCTCAGGATAATAAAAATTAATGGAGTTAACCCGAGCTCTAGATGCATATGTATGAACAACCGAAATATCTACAATCCACACACACACATCCCTTTCCACGCTTCATTTAATTAAGGTTGATCTCTCTCTTTTCCCCTACCACCAATTTGGTGTTCAAAAGTATATAAAAAATACAAATTATTCGATTGTTTCTAGCAAATTAAGGGGGAGTGGGTTAATTGCATTTTAAACTTTGAACAACATTCCTAAAATGTCAAGTGCATACATAGCAAAATACAATAAATTAAAACATATTCCTAAACAATTTATAAAGCAAAGCTGATTACATTTAAAGAAAAAAGTTAAATTTAAAAAATATTATTCGCATTATCCTTTTTTTAGTTTTCATTTCAGAACTTCTTTGTAGACAACATTGGTAGTTTTACCTTCAGGTGTTAATATTTCTAGGCTGCTTGGAGAACTGACTCTGAAGCAGGCCACATATAACTGGCCATGTGAAAAGCATTCTTTCCTCAAGTAAATTCCTGCCTCCTTCAGAGATTGTCCCTGGGACTTGTTGATAGCCATACCAAAGCAAACCTTGAGGGGGAACTGCAGTCCCTTAACCCTTTCACCGGCTCAATTCGAAACTCTAATTCACCTATCCTGGCTTCTGAAACTTGTACAGTTCTACCCTTCAAGCGGCCCGATTCCCTGGAAAAAAGTTTGTTTTCACTGCAAAAATACTTCTTTCCCCCTTTTCGCGAGTATCTTTTGCTTGTCACCGCAACCCTCTACAGTAATAAAATTTAGCACCCCGCTAGTGTCTCCCCCAAATTTGTTCCCCAACAAGAAAGCGGAATTTTTCTAGGAAACCGTACGTGTGTGTGTGTGTGGCTTATTCCACCCGCTCTAGCCGTAGGCTAGACCAGAGGAAAAGGGGGAACAGCTTTTGAGGGTCGTGTATAAGAGATTTCCGTTCCTCTGAAACACTCCTCCGTAGCGGTTGATGATAACGTTAAAATGCTATGAAAATTTGGCAAATATATTATATTCAATTTCTTCCAAACTTCAGATATTTTCAAAACAAAGCATTCGAAAATATAAATTAAATATTAAATATTTCAGATTTTAAACCATCTCTTATAGTTTTAAGTTAATAAACATTTCTAGAGAATTCCATTAAATATTTCATCTCACTAGCATAATATTTTTCACACGTTTTCCCATATAAATTTTATTTCTTCATTGATTTCAGGAACCAAAAATTTAAACTTCTATAATTACCATTTTGTTACACAGAAGATACATTTTAACAGCCGTAAAAATATTTACACATTCTGAAACACTGCAAGTGGTTAAAAAATGTTATAAGTGTAAATTTTGTATAATTAAAACATAATATTACACAAATTATTTAAATGTGTCATGTTACAATCACATTGTTTTATCCTATGAATTTTATATTTCATTGTTAAACGAATTACACTCACACAAAACGATAAAAGAATATTGCAGTTCACACACAGAATTACTTATTGTTTCGTATATGTAATGAAATTTCGGAAAAAAGAATTATTTTAACAAACCAAAATTAGATAATAGTAAATTTTAGAATTAAGGTTATAACATAATATTCAATTTTTGGCATGATCTCAAGGTTAGTATAAAAAGTGACACACAGTACCAAAATGACTGCTCAAAGGTTATGCTTGAATATATATGGTTTATTTACACTACTATATATTTTATATACAATAACACTTCAAAATTCATTAAACTTTCTTCAAATTATTTAATCTTATTCTAAATTCTTTCAAGTTAATCATTCAATGCAATTTTTCTAGATATTCACCAATGTTAACCTCAATAATTATCACAATTAATTTCAACAATAAATATTTGCTAATAGATACACACATCATTGATAATCAGTTCCATCAGTAATAAAATTCCTCATCATAACTTTGTTACTACCAATTACATTCATCAATAATTTTTACTAATAGTTATACACCTCAATAATAATGTTTTGTCAGTAATTAAATTCCTCACAATAACTTTGTTACTACCAATTAAAATCATCAGTAACATTTACTTATAGTTACACACATCATATTCAAAATCACCAATCATCAATCATATTCAAATTCATCAGTAATTAAATTTCTCAACATAACTTTGTAATTAATGTTTTAATTGTTTTCAATCTTTCTCTCAAAATCTTAAATTTTAGGAATGCCGAAATTAGAGTTCCAAATGACACTTCCCTATCATTAATATAAAATACTCTGAAACAAACCTTGGCTGACATCGATGACACCACATGTATACGCATGAGTTTCAGTCCTCGGACTCATTAACACTCACAGGTATAAGGATAATAATCCGTTGCGTCATAATTGGCAGTCCACGTAGAATATCAGTAAACACAGTCTGGAAGTTACCACTCAGTTCCTGATCTTTGTGCAAGGGTGCAGAGTCTCACGGCTGGCATGGGGTTGATCGTTGTCGTCAAGGTAACAGGTTCAAACTCTTAGCGTCAGTTCCAGATCATTGGGCAAGGGTGCAGAATCTCTCAGCTGGCATGGGGTTAATCCTTGTGGCTGAGGGAATAGGCTCAAATCCGTGTAATCTGGTAATCAACTATTTTATCATGCAAGGGTCAACAGCAACATGGTTTCACCCTTGCTTTTAGTTTCGACTCATTTATTCTATATGTTTTCACGACAGTATATTTTCTTTTATATTACAAATAAATAATTATATCGCTAAAAATTTGTTAGTTCTTTCTGATGTTACAATTATAGATGCAATGATCTTGTTATAACCTTAATACATAATACCATATTTTCAAGTGCTACAATTTTTTACAACAGAAGATCGATAATAGATCGCTATATCATACACAATTGCTTATTTCTTATTATGCGAAAATGTGACGTAAACAAAGACGTATAGTTATTTTGAATATAGAAATATATGTTAAACATTCTATTCTTTTGTATGGTATTTTTCAAAACAGGAAGCGGGGCACAAAGCTTCATCACAAATTTTGCATGAATGGATAGAGATATTTTCTTATTCAGAAGAAATGTTTTCTTCCGTTATTCTCTCTATTAATTTCAAACGGAAGTTCAGATTATTAAGATTCCCTCCATTTTTTTTTTGTAAAGAAGGAATGAATTCCAAACGAAAATATCTAAACGGTGCCTGACAAATTTTTTATAATATTTTTTCTGTTATCATCGTTTTTCTTATATCCCATAATTTTCTGTTATCGTTTTTCCTATTTTGCCATAATTTTAAATAGATGCATCCATTCTGTCCACACCACCCATTGTATGGTTGCAATCCAGAACTGGTACGGGTTTTTTATAAGTTTTCCCATGTTTTGTTATATTTTGCATTTCTGTGGAATGGATCGTGCTTAAAATGGCAACAGATCTTTTATCATGCCACTTCATTATCAAAGTTTTCCCCCGTTGATAAGCAATCAGCTCACCTTTTTTCATTTTCTTATTTTTGATTGATTTGCAGTGCAATAGCGAATTAATAACAATTTTGAAACAACATCCAAAATTAATTTTTATAATATTTATATTGCAGCCGAAAAATTTTGTTGATGAATGAATATTCATGCTTAATTTATGACTTGCCAATTTTCATGGTTTTCATGCAGAAAACCAAATTTTTTGAAATATCAGAATTAAAAATTTAGTATTTTCTCGCAACCCACATATTGGATTTGAGTTCAATTGAATGCACTATTTAGACGCTATTGCACATACGTACATACACAAGTTTATAGTTAAATACACAATTTTACAAATCAGTTTTATTTTAATCATATTCTTTTTGTGTCTATGAAAATACACCCTTTTTTTTAACTGCAATTTTAAGATTGTATCGGTCATATCAATGTCCTAGTTAAATGCTGTAATAAAGAAATTCCGATAATTTGGTTGTTTAGAGAGCTTAGGTCAATTTTTGGTACTCGAAGACTAATTTGACCGGGACTTACTGCTTAATGTCGATACAGATGAATACAAACATTCATATAGAAAAGGGACTCGAACCTCCGAACTCCAGCACCGTAAGGTTCACCCGGAAAATTATGCTTTCATTAATTTGCTTCCGACCATTATCAAAAATCAATGAAATTTTAAGGAAACAGCTACGGGGTCCGAAAATCCTCTCGCTGGGAAGTCGGCTACGCAAGAGAGGGGTACGAAATCAGGAGAAAATTCCTATCTCATGAGGATGATCAAAATTGTGGAGATAACCTCGAATGTGACGCTCTAAACGCCTTACACCTGATAATTTGGGTAGGTAGTTCATCGTGAGTTAAAAAAAAAAGAAAAGAAACACCTAAGAATTTCTCACCAATCCCTCCAACCCATTAATTTACAGATTAAAACAAGATTAATTCTTTATGTCAGAAGACCGAGATAAAGAACTAAACAATATTTTGTTACACGAGGGTTAATTAGATAGACTGGAACCTACTTTTAAAGCCGATTTACGAAAGGCGGGAATCATCCATGCCAGAAGTAGGATTCGGGACCGAAAGACAGAGCCCTACCATTCAGCCATTTCCCAGTATGAAGCACTGTACAACATCAAATAACTTTTCAAACTTGTATGGAAAGTAATAAAATAATAATTGAAAAGTTTGAAATGTAGCCAAATTGATAAAATAAAATAAAATATGTTTAGACATTATTTTAGTTATTAAAATCGTTATTTTAGTTATAAAAATTATTAAAAGACGATTAATTAAATTTAAATATACATAATTTAAATATACAGTACATGAATTAAATCCTGATTTAAATTAGGATTTAAATCACTTGATTTTTAAAAAAAAATCATTGATTTAAATCAAAATTACTTATGTATATATTTTTACATTATGTTTCATTCAAATGTAATTTTATTAGCTATAATGGCTTTATCTAGATTGTAAAGTAAAAGATAAAGTAGGAGGGAACTTCTATCATTGCAATATCATATTTTATCTATCACTGTGGAGTCTATCACTGTGTTATCTATCACGTAAGAGTTTTGTTGACATAGGATAAAAAAAATCATGGTTTCATGTATTTAATATATAATTTATCATATGTAAATACTAATAGTGCAATGAAAACTTTATCATTAATCGTAATAATAATTTAATCATAATTTAAATTATTGCCTTTGAAATTTTTAACTTGTTAATGTTTAAAAAAATAAAAATTCGCGAATCTCCCAGATTATGATCCTAGGGAAATTCATAAGCGCCCTGTTCTTGTGGCCTTACAACAGCCAGCTAGCTATTCCACACCCTCCATTCTTGACCTTCCTTCTTGGAAACTGATGTAATTACCGAACATCTGACTTTTCGGGAAAGTCGATCTGCAACCCCCCCTCCAACGTCGCTCTATTCAGACCCCCATCCCGTGAATGCGTCAGAATCGGAGATGTACATGTAGGGGTCTTCATTCCCCAATTTCGGACAATTCGAGGTTGTAAATCAAGCACCTTTTATCGTTCCGAAAACGGGAGAAAAACTCCGTGCAGTGCTGGAAAAATAACCTGCGCCTGCTCAGGGGTACGTCACTGCCCGAATGAGACGGCTAAGGTCGGACGTAATATTTCGTCACTGCCCGGATGAGACAGTCAGGGCTCGACGTAATATTTCGTCACTGCCGTTGAAAGGGTTAAACTCAAAGGGATAATGTGATGGAATGAGTGGTATTCGGGGTATTAAAACAGATTCTCCCCGGGCACAGCCGATTAACACTGTAGCCTTAGGCTACGGCCACACGAGCGATTTTTCCCTCACAACCGCAACGGTAAAACAAGCACCAAAATATAGATAAGCTTCTATAACATAGAGGTGGCCAAACGCAGCTATTTTTCTGGCGCGACCTGTCGCGGTCTCAAGGTCGGTGGCTGGAGGATAGAACGAGACCTATTTTTCTCGCGGTTTGTGTAGATTTTCAAGCTGAGGAAACATACCCAGCGGGAAAAAATGTCTCATGCACGTGTGACCGGCTGGTGTAGATTTTCAAGCTCGGGGAAAAGCTGTACCGGGAAAAATCGCTCGTGTGGCCTTTGAAGGGCTGTTAATTTCAGCCTGGTACCATTGCAGAGTTTTGGAGGGTTGAGGTTGCGCAGTAACATAACTAGAGCCCCCACTTTGAGATGAAGCATATGGGTTGTGAGGCCAGGAGGGTTAAACGTATTGAGGAACTCCACAAGATAATGGATTGCATATCCCATGTGCATGACTCAGTCAACAGACTTGTATGTCATTTCTACACCTTCAAAACTCTTCAGTAGACTCTCATTAACGTTATCAGTACTATCATTCTTTGGAATCAAAAATAGCCCATTCGCCTAACCAGTCCATGGACTTCTCCTTGATATTGGCAATATCAGGATATATCCCGGCTGTTAGGGCTGCTAGGGTTCTCACACCTGAGCTAAGACCTGCAAGGATGGTAGTTTTCCCTTCAGACTCTGGATATTCTCAATCTCCTATTTTAAGCAAGAGTTCAGAGAAATGGCCAGCAGAGAAATCACCCATCAAGTGCACTCTCATGTTCTTCTTGTATTTTTCATGTATCTCTCATGTATTTTTCCATGTCCTGTCTCATGTGTATTTTTCATGTATTTTTTATATATTTTTTGAACACCAAATTGGTGGTAGGGGAAAAGAGAGATATCAACCTTCATTAAATGAAGCGTGGAAAGGGATGTGTGTGTGGATTGTAGATATTTCGGTTGTTCGTACATATGCATCTTGAGCTCGGGTTAAATCCATTAATTTTTATTATCCTGGGCAACGCCAGGTAATTCTTTGTTTAGGAAACCGGCGATTTTCACAGGGGTTTACGGGGAAGCCCTGACACTCCTCCAAGGGCCGGGATCCAGAGGGATATCAAAATTGAAATAAACATTTTATTGCTGACATCGCCATGGGTGTGTGATTATAATAAGCTGATGGGGCGCTGACCAGTGGGGAGGGGTATCGATTGGCATAAAATTACAAGTTTACATAATATGCAAGTATGTCTTATTAAGGGTACACACGTGCAACGCCAAGTGTATAAAGCTAGTGTATATATATATATATATATATATATATATATATATATATATATATATATATATATATATATATATATATATATATATATATATATATATATATATATATATATTTATATTTATATATATATATTGCGAATATTTTGATTAGAAATTCCATGAAGACCAACCAACGTGCTGTTTGTGCACGAAAATGATTTAGACGGCTGGACACAGACAGTATTGGCGACATAATGACCGGAAGTGCTACCGACAGCTTGCGGAATAGTTCGTCAGCTACAAAAGGGAAGTTGCCGATCGGAGGTGTCTAGTCGTCTGGGAACGTAACTGAATAATGAAAGGCGGCGTTTTCCAGACATTTCGAGAACGTTCAGCAGTGGTATATAAAGTCGCCGAGCACGGATTCGTTGCTGAGAGAAAGTGATTCAGAGATGAAATTATTCAGAGTGACGCAGGAGCCGGAGACAAGGAGATAATGTCAGGCCTAATTCCCCCGAATTTAATCTTTATATATATATTGTAAATAGCCTGTATTTAGTCGAGAAATGCAATTAAAGAATTAAATACAAAAAGGGTGGCAGTCGTTTATTTAAGGCAAAAGTCCTTACAGGGCATTGTGGAAATAGTTGACTGTAGAATTGTCACATAGTATCACGGTCTCAGTTTCATTATTGAAATGGATAGATAAATAAAGCGTATCTAGTATTATAAAATTTTCCGATTAATCGTTGAAGAACTTTCAGATTCAGTTGAATGACAGCGTCTTATTCCCAAAATAGATCTTAATAACGTTGTACATCTAGTAACTTGTACAACTTATCCTATCACCAATTTTTTCTTGATCCCGAGGTGAGGATCATTGTTTCATGCAGCTGGGACTTGAACTGCATGGATGGGTTTCTTTGCTTCACGAGTGCTAGTCTTTTTTTTTCCCTAGCCACGACTGAGAAGCAGACCGGGACTTACTCTTTAAGTTCAATTTTATGTCATGTCATTAGTGGCTCAAGAACCGATCAAAGCTGTTTGGCCCTCGTTCGGCCTTTAAACAGCTTGTAATTTGAAGTTACAAAAAAAAATTTAATTTATTTTCAAGTAACGCGCATTGTTAGAGCTAATGAATTAGTAAAGTTGTTTTTATGTAACATCCTTTGTAGTCAGTTTTAAAATATCAATGTCAGCAAATAACGCCGATATAGAAAAAATAAGTAAATTTACATTCTAAAAATCCTTTTTAAAAAACTGACCATCAGTTCTAAGCATCAGGAATATCTTTTAGAATATTGTTTTGAATTTGAAACTATTTTTCTCAAAATAACCTACCTCTTACATCTCTGTTGCTTAAAAATATATATTACAATTGATTATGAAATAGGGAATCAGCACTATAATTACCATTTTAACCAAACTGAGACTGTATGTATAATGAAAATTACTAATTGTCTAAATTGTAATTATTTCTTTACAATCAGAAGTAATGAAATTCTATTTGGATTATTTAAGAAATACAATATAAGTTATCTGTCCTCAAGGGGCTTCATCCAAAATTATATTGAATACTACTTATCTAATATTTCTCCCCCATTTTGTTCCAAAAAAGGATTTGATGCTAAAATATGCTAATAAAGTTCGATTTTACTTTGTAAGATAAGAGTTTCAGCTAGCGAAAGACATGCATTTTCATTTCTGGATCTACATATTTCGGATTTCTAATGAACGTAAATCAAACACTCGTGAAACTTTTAGAATGTTCTTTCAATTCTATTCTAAACAAAAAAAGTGAGAAAACATTTTTCTGTAATTGAATACCATATCTTACACCCAATTTCAATTTATTTTTTTATTGGTTTTAAGAGCTGCTCTTCCATGCTATGATCTGAAGAGCAAAATTACTTTTCTTTTCGAGATCTAAGAAAGATGAATAAAAATCAATTTTTTCTCATAGATCTGAAAACTGAAACTTTTGCATCCATAACTTTAAATTGCTTTTCATACATCAGATTTGTGCGTGGAACACAGCAGTCAATAGGAAAAGTTCTTCACAAAGGAAAGATTATTTTTATTCAATGAAAAACTAGTTACGCTCTTGAAATGACGTTTGAAAATGAAATAAGGAAAAGACCCAGATTTTTATGCACAGAAAGTTAAATATTTTATTAAGGAATCAAAGTCATATTTAAAAAAAGAGTACGCATTACGATTTTCTAGTGTTTGGTTTCTAGTAAGGCTTGCATGGACAGACCGAAAGTTTCCTTAAAAAGTTAAAAAAGGAAGTTAAATCTCTAAGATATATTTAAATATATATATATATATATATATATATATATATATATATATATATATATATATATATATATATATATATGCATGTATGTATGTGTGTGTGTTGTGTTTGTATGTTTGTTTCTGTGTTTATGTTTGTAAAATATTCTCTTAAACATGATGCACGTTTACTGCTTTCCCACTTTCAGAAATTGGACAAAGAATGTATTCTTAATAGTCTCTTCATCAAAAATTGTTGCTGTCATAAACATGTGTCCATAATTACTGTACAAAATGCACTTTGATAAAGCAGTCTAATTTGTATTCACTGCTTCGAGTCTGGGTAAAATTTCGGTTAAGGGTAAAGCAAGTAAATCTAATGACACTCATTCACTACAACGTTCCAAGTTCCATTTATTTAATGACCTAAAGATGCTTTGTTTTGGTAGAAAGAATGGAAGAATTTACGTGCATATAAAAGTATCTTTCATAATTTTTATGCTTTTGTTATAAAATTATATCCTCACGTGATAACAAAACGCGATACAGTAATACATGTATTGTAAATTGATATTTACAATACACAGAAAGCAATCACATAATTTAAACATGCGAATATAAATTTTGAATATCTATCTATTTATATTATATAAAGATACATATGGATGTATACGAGCGTTGAGTAAAAAAGAGTGGTGAATTGTTGGTAAGCAAAAAGATATTAGAGTCACAAACTATAATAACAACATTTTGCCACACTCCCCCTAATAGCAAAGTCAGTCACGGCATCGTTGAAGTCACTAACAACAAGTCACTCTTTTCGCGGACATAGCACTCAACAAAATTTACGACACAATCTTTGTTTTTTTTTCCCAATGCGGAGGCACTTGTCGTCAAACGTTCGCCTATACTAAGCCGCTAGACCTAACTAGTCTAAAGCCAACGACACAATCTAGTCTCGTTGGTTTTAGACTAGTTTACGTGCACATCTGTACGTGATTAGGCGTTCAAAATTATGATTTTCTCCTAGGGGCTTAAGTTCGAGTCGTTGCGACAACCACGCTCTAACTAGTTACTGTGTAACGTCCCAAGAGAATACTGTGATTGTTTTGTGACAGACTGTTTTCAACTTTTTGCGTGAACTGCGATTAATTTTTTTAAGGTTTTTAAACTGATTTTATGATTTATTGTAAATAAATTGTAATGCTCCAATTAAGCTGCAATTTAAAATGAAGATAATCCGACGTCTTTATATCTCGAGGATAGTCCTTAAATTCATGTCCTACCTATATTCTTGAAAAAATGACAACGTAACAACTTCTCGTTATTTTTATTTATTTCTGGATTGTTTTTTTTTTACTCTACAAAACGCATTTAAGCGAAAAGCAATTACTTCAAGCTATTCATGCATTGGTGAAATTCAAAAATTTTGAAACCCTTAAAATTTCTTTTGAAATATTTAAAATGCATACTTTACATAGAACTTTTATAATTAACAGTTTATGTTAATTATAACAATTTTAATGAAATACAGGAATGTAAACTATAATGAATTATTAGTTTCAGATTTCTTTCTTATTTTTGAGAGGTGTATTAAAAGACATTAATACAAATCAAAAAGAGAGAACATGGATAAGTCAAAGTTTAAAGCCTAAAAAAGGAAAAAAAAATCTTCCTCGTTATAGCTAAAATATATTTCCTTTTGCAAAGTACTGAAAAGTAAAATAGAATGACCGTTTATTTAAAAACAAATTAGTGGCTGCCTTTTTTTTTAAATTTCCTCTTATAAACAAGTTTTCTATAGAGTGTATGTAGATTCGAATCACTTTTAAGGTAGTAATGGAGAAAAATATGTGGGATTAATATATCCCCTCTGAACTGTATATAAATCTCAGATTTAATACATTTTTAAGATTTTAATTTTTTAAATTCTAAAAATTTGTATTCTTAATAGGAATTACTACTTATCCTCAAGTTGACGTCAAATTCGAGAGCAGCGAAATCATTTGTTCTCGTATTTCCTTTTAAGAATCTGATAGCCCCATTTAAAATATCCTCAGTTTCATTTCTCAACATTCAGAAAATACTGTCTTCACTGTAACCACTTTGCTCCCACTTCTTTTTCCATACAAACAGAAACAACATAAAAAAATGGTGCCAAGTGCAAAAATGTCTCCATGTCACACTCCATAACTAGCCGTCATCAGGAAATGTCATCTCTTGAGTCTTTTTTTTTTAATAAAAAAGGGGATCTGGAAGGAAAAAAAACCACTATCGTCTTATTTAATTATTGATTATCAGAGTAACTCTGCTTTTAGGTTCTGTCTAGACTATTAGCATATTTAGATAGCTTGATATTGAACTAATCACACTCATGGTAGTAAAACACCATAATAATTCAAACCATGCTTTGCCAGCCAATGCAACGAGTTAAGGAGTCTGTTTCTAAACAGGCGCTACGCCTATTAAATACACACTGAAAAGGCAACATGTATCTTACATGTATTCATTTGTGTACATGTATATGAGTTTAACAAATGTATATTTATTTATTTTAATGCAATCATTTGTTTTCGTGAGCAGTTTCATAAATACTATCTTTTACAGAGAAAAAAATTTGAATAGATGCAATTCTAGTTTTAAGACTGAGATTCCCCAAGTTGCCCATTGAAAAAAAATTTTTAATTTTGCACATAAATATTAGAACTATTTTTAAAAATTCAATTTGAAAATAGTGACTTTTAATATGTTCTCTTTCTCACAAAAAAATTACCCCTCAGTAAATGTTTGTTTACCTTTATAGAATAGCTTAACATTCCCAACAAAACATAACAATCTTAATGTAAACATAAACCTCAAGTGAACGAGCATAAACATCATCAAAAAACATTTCACATTGAATTTCATAGTTGCGAAAATTTTGAGGACATCAGAGGCAGGATCTCTCCTTTTCCCATGCAACATTTCTACAGACGTCCTCTGATGATGAACATTCCGAAACAGAGGAGAACCATTATTTGCAGTAGCATAAATTTCCTAAAATTATCAACAGAGTGTGTAATGTGATATTACACTGGTCGGGGAGGAAATAGTCCTAATAAAGCTATACTTTTCAACATTAATAATGACATAGCACCCAGAATACGAGGCATATCCAGAATGTAAGAACCGATTGGGTGCAAAAAAAAAAAAAATCAGGAAGAAGTTTCTGAAAGATTTTTATTGCCAAATGTTAATGCGAATATTTCACTACTTTTCTACTTAGTCGCCATATTTATTGAGACATTTATTGTATCATGATACTTACCCATTTTAAAATTTATTCATACTACTTTAAACGATTTACAGAATTTCAAGAATATTTATACAGTTTACTTGATTTACCTTCTATACCAGTTTGATTATCTTGATTGTAACAGCAACCATCTTCTAGCATTAATTCCTTCTCATTCTTTGAAACCCAATGCTCAGACAAACAAAAGGATTAAACGATATCAGTATTTGTAAACATACAAGCATATAACAATTTGTAAACATACAAGCATATAACAAGCATATAACAGTCTGTCACGGTGTGTTGACCTTTTGTGTTGAATTTTGTTCTCCATGACCCCTTCTTAGAAGGGTCCATGGAGAGTTAAAAAACCCTTTTGCAAGAAGAGAACAATTCGTAAATAGGACAGAAAGTCAGTTGCTAAGATATAGAAAAGCATGTGAAGTGATAGGACAGATAGGAAATGGTTATAGCGCACAGTGGGAACCAAAGGTAATTTAGCGCTAACAAGAAGGGAGTGGGATTTTATGGAAGAGGGAGTGAACCACACGTGCAAGAGGTCAAAGGTTCAGGAGTTTATAAAATCGGGGACGGGGAGCGTAAGAATTAGGTATAATGGAAAAGCAAGATGGTAATATGAAGATAGAAATGTAAAAAACACGCCTAAGAAAGGATTGGGCAGAGTCAAGCATATAGATCTTCCCTCAAGCCAATGATAGGGCTGAGGGAAGGCAAAGAATCAGAAAAAGCTACCAATAAGATCCCCAAGGGGTGGAATTGATAAAGAGGAAGAAGGATATTTAAGAGAGGCGAAGACGAGATACACAGACATAAGAGGTAGAAAGAAGCAGAGAATGAGGAATATAGAGAGGGCCTAGCTACGTTGGGAAAAGAAGTTATGTAATGTTAACTGCTGAAGAAGTCCATGATTCCGACCACTGACAAGAGCAAATGAGTCTGAGTGCAATGAATCATCCAGAGCACCGCCTCATCAGCAGAATAAATCTACACCCAAAGAGCTCATCGTCCAGTCCGCATCCCTGCTGTCAAAAGCCGGATCCCTGCCGTCAAAGACCCCGGTAATCCATCCCTAGCGTCTCCCGATGACCAGAAGATTGCCCAATTATCCAGAGGAGAACTTCATTTGTGACCAAACCGCTGGATCTAAAGGGCTGAAATTTTGCATGGCAATTCTTCTTATAGTGTAGCGATGCACTAAGAAAGGTTTTTGAAAAATTCTTCTTAGATTTCTTTAAATTAAATTTATAAGCTGTTTTAGTAACTTTTTTTAAGCTTACATTTAAAATAATACTTTGATGGTTATAAAATTTATATCACAAGAAAGATCATAAAAATTCCGTTAAAATGAAATCTTTTTCGAATCTTTACCTCCATTTTCTGATTTTTGGTGAATTTTTAAAGATTATTTTTAGAATTTAATTTATTAAATGCTGATCACGTGATTTGTTTTTCTGGTACTTTAAATAAATTTATCGTCACGTGCATAACAACTAAATAGACAAAAAAAAATATTAAAATACAGTAAAAGATATGATCCTCAAACTGTACTATATTAACTGTACTGTTATTCTTTAGTATGTTCAATTAGATTTAATTTGAATATTTTCTTCTACATTATTTTATCTATAAAAATATCCATTACTAGTTTTTTATAAATATATATATATTGGCATTATTTGCATACATTGACCGTTGTATTTAATTTGAATGTATTCCGTAGCGAAGTGCGGGTTTTCAGCTAGCAATTAATAAAGAAAGCTTTCCATATACTGTTCAGTGGTTGCATTGACGAATCCAGGGCTGGCCTGCACAACATATAGCCCGAGAGCCACATGCCGCCCGCGAAGACTTTTGTGACGATGCTATGATAAATCTAAAAAATACGAAATATTATTTTTAAATTTATAATATTACGAAAGGGATATATAAAAAATGAGTATTAATATTTATTTAATTTTAAAGATAATCAATATTTCTTTTGTTAGATAAAGCATTTTTTCATTTCCCCATGTATCCTATTTTCTTGCGGGCCGCAGCAAATTTTTATAAAGTAATATGGCCCTCATGACATTTCGAGTTCTGCAGGCCTGCTCTACAATCTATATACAGGGTGTCCCAAAACGACCGCATAAACTCTGCACACCTAGATTCCTCGTTGGGAGTACATAAAAACTGCCCAAAGAAGCGTTCCTGTACGATCCATAGTTTACGAGAAAAATACGAAAAACAAAGTATGACGTCACTGCCGGTGCAAGAAAAAAACACTTTATTGGACATATCAACAACAATATTTGCATATCTTTCCAGACGATAATGTTTAAAACGTTCGCCGCGCATATCGCGTCATGCATAGGCGCGCGCCATGGAATGACGTTAAGCCGCCGTTGAACTGGTATTTAAAAGGCTGCATCTTGCAGCTACCGGTAGTCTTCGTATGGTGGCCATGTACTCCGTTCGTGACTACTGCGACATGTACTTGATGCACGGACGATGTAATGGAAATGCCTTACGAACTGCTAGGGAGTATGCCCGTCGATATCCGTCCCGCCGTCCTCCCGATGTCAACGTCATCCGTAGGCTGCACGACAGACTGCGAAATACGGGAAGCGTCTTGCCAACAGCCAATCTTCACGATACTGGAAAACCACGGAGCGACCTGACGGTAGCACAGGCGGATGCAATACTGCAGCGGGTAGAAGAGACGCCCGAGGTAAGCACACGCGCATTAGCCCGTGAGATGACTTCGAGTAAAAGTACTGTGCACAGGCTTTTACGGTCTGAGAGGCTACACCTATTTCGGTACACAACCGTGCAAGGTCTGAAACCAGATGACTTTCAGAAACGCGTGGCCTTCTGTGAATGGCTGTTGCAGCAACAGAACACAGATAATGGTTTCATTACACATATCCCGTGGACTGATGAATCATGTTTCACTCGTGATGGGGTATTCAACCATCACAACAGCCATATGTAGTCCCAGGTCAATCCGCATGCAATCCGGCCGCAAAAACATCAGGAACGTTTGTCTCTTAACGTGTGGGCCGGCATATTCGGGGATCGCCTGCTTGGACCATATCTGTTGCCTGAACGGCTCTCGGGACAGTCGTACTTGGTGTTTCTCAATGAGGTCTTAGCCGAGTTCCTCGATGACATACCATTAGCGGCAATACAGGGACTTTGGTTCCAGCATGATGGGGCTCCGGCGCATTTCTGGCGCATTTCCGGCGCTCCTGTACGTGGTTTGCTGGATATGGAATACTCCGGCCGCTGTATCGGACGTGGGGGTCCGGTTCTATGGCCGCCACGTTCGCCAGATCTTGGATTTTTTCCTATGGGGCCATCTCAAGGAACTGGTGTATCGAGACGTAGTGACAACACAAATGGACTTAGTTGCTTGTCTGCATGCTGCTTGTACTTCGGTGGACCCCGCGATGCTACAACGTGTGATGACAGCCATTCCACGGCGTGCTCAATCCTGCCTCAATATGCACGGCGGACACTTTGAACATCTGCTTTAAATTGTGCATGCTGTTGATATGTTCAATAAAGTGTTTTTTCTTGCACTGGCAGTGACGTCATACTTTGTTTTTCGTATTTTTCTCGTAAACTATGGATCGTACAGGAACACTTCTTTGGGCAGTTTTTATGTACTCCCAACGCGGAATCTAGTTGTCCAGAGTTTATGCGGTCGTTTTGGGACACCCTGTATATAAAACAGTTCCGTAACTTACTGGCTGACTGATTGACTGACTTACCGATGACGCACAGACCAAACCGCTGGACCTAAAGGGCGAGAAATTTTGGATGGCGATTCTTCTTATAGTATAGGGGTGCACTAAGAAAGATTTTTCCAAAATTCTTCTTAGGATTTTTAAAATTAAATTTTTAAGCTGTTTTAGTAACTTTTTTTAAGTTTGCATTTCAAATAATACTTTGATGGTTATAAAATTTATATCACGAGAAAGATCATAAAAATTCCATTAAAATGAAATCTTTTTCCAATCTTTACCTCCATTTTCTGATTTTTGGGGAATTTTTAAAGATTATTTTTAGAATTTAATTTATAAATGCTGATCACGTGGTTTATTTTCTTTTTGTGATACTTAAAACTAATTTTGCGTCACGTGCATAGCAACGAAATAGACAAAAAAATATTTTTTTTCTTGCTAATGCGGCAGACGATTGGACATTATCCAAAAAAATATTAAATTACAGTAAAAAAAATGTTCCTCACACTGTACTATATTAACTGTACTATATTCTTGAATATGTTCTATTAGATTTAGTTTGAATATTTTCTTCTACCTTATTTTGTCTATAAAAACATCCGTTACGATCTTTTTATAAATATATTTTTTGTTTTTTTTTGCAACAATTGCATACATTGATCGTTATATTTATTATATATATATATATATATATATATATATATATATATATATATATATATATATATATATATATATATACTGGTGAAATAAATTAAGATAATTTGCATATTTTATCGAATTTCATGAAAAGAACTCAACTGAATGTAAAACCACTTCTTCTAGACAAAAATGCAAATCTTTTACGTCAAATACGTAAGCGTACACGTGTGTGTAGGCGGAGACAGTAGAGAAACAAGCTTTATAAGAGCGCGTAAATTAAGACGCATTTCATTCGCTAGCACACCTCGGCGTATTTCTTGGTGTTATTTTGCAACAATCGGTAAATTTCAAATTGTAACAGTAAAAATGAGTAACCACCAACGTTTAGATGATGGAATGAGGGGGCGAATTGTGGGGAGGCTAGAAGCAGGCCAATCTCAAGTACAAATTTGTAGAGAGTTTAATTTAACTCCCGACGTCGTGTGTAACTTATGGAAACAGTTCCAAGATACCGGATCCAACGAGAGAAAGCCTGGGAAAGGTCGTCCAAGAGCCACGACGGCCAGAGAAGATCGCCATTTGTCGATTATAGCGAGGCGTAACAGGAGTGCTACAGCTTCTCAGCTGTCTCGTGACTGTTATGCAGCCACAGGAACCCGAATACCAAGGGTGACTGTTTCCAGAAGACTTCATGAGAGAGGGTTAGTTGCAAGAAGACCTGCTGTTTGCTTTCAGCTCACTTCTACGAACAGGAGAATCCGTTTATCATGGTGCAGAGAGAATAGACATTGAGTATGGATCAATGGGTGACCGTTCTCTTCACTGATGAGTCCCGGTTCAGCCTAAACACCGATTCTCGCCGTACGTTCATATGGAGAGAACCAGGGACTCGCTACCTACCCTCCAATGTCCGCGAAATCTACCATTATGGCGGAGGAGGTTTAATGGTCTGGGCAGGGATCATGTTGGATGGCCGCACACCTCTCCATGTCTTTGAAAGCGGCACTGTGACTGGTGTGAGGTATAGGGATGCGGTCTTGAAGCCCTATGTTCGCCTTTTCAGGGGTGCAGTTGGCCCTGAGTTCATTTTAATGGACGATAACGCGAGGCCACATAGAGCTCTTCTGGTCGACGAATTTCTAGAGAGTGAGGATATTCGCCGGATGGATTGCCAGCCAGATCTCCAGACCTTAACCCTATAGAGCATGTCTGGGACGCTCTGGGGAGAGCAATTGCAACTCGCAACCCCATCCGAGAACCATCCCTGGAATGAAACCACGTTGCTAAACGAGTGGGACCAATTGCCATAGGAAATGGTAAACTGCCTTATTTCAAGTATGAAATCACGCTGCGAGACCTGTATATCTGTAAAGAGGGGACCATACCCCCTATTAACCCATCTATTAACCCATTTTTTTATTTATTCTGCAACCGCTGTTTCACACTTTCTGACTCACACGAGTATTACGCACGATCATGCGTGTGTAGTACAATTATTGAATGGTTATTTGTTTTGTATTGTATCAATGTATGGACATATCAAATTTCATTAAAATCGGTACAGTAGGTCTAGAGATAATCGACCAGGTCTGCAAATTCTCTTAATTTCTTACACCAGTGTATATATGTATATGGAATGACCCGAATGGTCATCTCATGAAATTGGAGCTTACATCGTGGCCGGTAAAAAAAGTGAACTTCAGGAACAAAGGGATTTTTTACGAAAACAGCAACACATCTTACTCACTTCGGAGCCAGCTCGTCTCCCTCGTAGCTCCCTCGTCGGTCTCCCTCGTAGAACGCGAAAATAGAATTCGGTCAAAGGAGTTGCCAGGAATTGGCGGAGAGTGTTAGTATTGGCAAAAGCGAAGTATCTAGACAAGGCGTGAGAAATGTTACCACATGGGAAAGAAAGTTCAGAAAGGGCGATTAAAGATTATTAATAATATTATCACAGAATATCCCCCCCCCCCATCTAAAATAGATTTGAGCCACGGCCGTCGACTCCAAGACAATCGAGATAGTGGGAACATGAAAATTAGTAGTTAGAATATTAGGTTGAATCTGGCTCGAAAATCACAAATCATTCATATTAAAAAATGCAATTGAAAGGCATAATAGGATTGAAATAGCATAATTTTGAAAAACAAATAGCTGGAGTAAAATAAAAATGGAATGGTACACTTAAATGAAAACACTAATAACAACAGATGTAAAGATGTTCCAAATGCAAATACAAGTAAAAAAATTGTGCATGTCTCAGTCTCTGACATGTGTATCACAATGTTTGAAAAGTTTTCAGAGTCCTGGATGGGTACAGTTCAACTAGTTGTAAAAACACAAAAGTTATTTTTATTCACAGTCTTTTGTCGCAGTAAGGTTTATTTCTTTTGGAGATATCCTGGGTTGTAATCCCTGTTATAGAAAAATTATGTTCTTGGTTGTTTATGGTCCGTTTCCCATTCGTTATTTTTATTTTCTTTACACAAAACACTTTTCATTTTTCTCTTGATAATGTAAACAAAAATATTAAAAATTCTTTCAGCAATTAATAGAATAAATTTACCAAATGCTGTTAAAATGTACTTTCAACATCAATACCATACGTTTGGTACCTTATGTTGCAAAAATTTGAACAAAATACAAATTCCAACAATTGACACTAACATTCAGTTATTGTGAAGCGTAATGCAAGTATATCTCCGTCCCGGCGTTAGCCACACGGAATTCAACTGATGCCTGGCCGCCACAACACAATCTCCCCAGACGCCGACCCAAAAGATCGGAGGCTAGGTCACATAGACCCCTCGAGTCCATTAAATAGCTACCAAATTTCAAATTAAGATAAAATTAACAATTTAATAATAAATAATAACTTAAATTCCAGAATCCTGAGCCAGTTCCTGAGCTCCGCTTGAACCTAGTCACTGCTTTATCTCTTTAAACTTCAACGACAAAATTTTAACTACAATTTAGTTAACAATTCATAAGTGAACATTTAACTTCATATAAGTATATACATGCATAAAGGCATCTGCCGTTACATAACAAAATATAAGCATTTATATACTGACAAAAGCAACTGCTTTTATAAAACATAATTTAAACAATTATAAACACATATACATACATAAATTAATATTTGTAAACCACGTATAGCAAACAACCTCACAATTCGCAATATCTGTATTACTTACATTACTTTTACACATTCAGTTATTTAATATTTCAACAATTTCATACAAATTATTCTATTAAATTCAATCAATTTTCAAGTTAATTACTTTTACAAGCCATATAATTCGATATTTAATAGCATACCATATTAATTCATATATTGTTTTAAAACACAAAGATAAGTACAAAAAAAAACCTCAACGGGAAAAAAAAGGGATGTGGACATCCATCAGAACCCCCACTATATCTTTTATTACTTTTTTACTATAATAGTCAACAAAGAGTTTGTGTTTACTCCAGCTTGTGTAATCTGAGGGAAATCTTTCTCTATAAGCCTGTAGATCGATACATTCATAGATGCAATGCTCTACAGTCTGTTTCTCCCCACACCAACATTTATCATCTTTCTTATGTATTCTGTGCTGGTATTCCGCAAAGCACCCATGTCCTGTAATAGCTTGATTTAACTTGAAATCATTACAAAGTCTGTCTTCTGAAACTTCAGGATATATTTCGTACACTCTCCTGCCCTTATCAGACTCATTCCATAACTCCTGCCAATTGGTCATTTCCTCTCTTTTAATCTTTCCCTTAACTCTTTTCTTAGAGTGTTTATAAGTTGTGCCAGCATATTCGAGCTCTGTTGCCTCTTTCGCGACTCTGTCAGCCTCCTCATTCCCCTCTTCACCAACATGCGCTTTAACCCAATGGAAGCTGATATTCATATCTTCATTACTTATAACCTCTTTCATTTTTCCGAAATTTCGCCTTTATAATTAACCGCCTTTAATGTTTCCAGCGCACTCCTAGAGTCCATATAGATATCAAAACTCTTAATTTCTTTCATTTTCATAACATCTATCGCAATTTGAATCGCTCTCATTTCTGCCAGATAAGAGTTGCCATTTATAATCCTTTCCCTATATATCTCCTTTTCATTGTCTTGCATGTATACCACAACACCAGCTCCCGCGTTTTCCTCAATCTTAGAGCCATCTGTATATATTCTTACTTGTGTCTTCGGCGTATTATCATACGTCCATTCAATACTCATTAAATCTTTCTATTTTCTTATTCACCTTGTTCTTACTTCACAATTTTCTCTATTCAATACTTCATCACCTATTTCAATCTCTACACCTTCATCATATATTTTAAACATTTTACAATTTATTCTTGCTTTCAGATGCAGTGGCGTACAGCCTGATAGTACATTTAGTGCATCCGTAGACACGGTTCTATAACATTTCGTTATAGCCAACATAAATGGTCTCTGTGTTTGTTTCAATTTTCTATCTATAACTACACCTTCGTTATACCAAATTTCCACAGCATACAGTAGTATTTTCTCAATTACAGTGAGGTAAATTTGTTTTATAATGCTGCCCCGTATTCCCCATGTCTTTTTAATAATTCTCGTTAATTTATAAAAGAACTTTAATGATTTTTCCTTAACCATATCCAGATGCTGTAAATATTTCAACTTGCAATCAATTAACACCCCTAAATACTTTAATTCTTTATGATACTTTATATTTTCCCCCGCCAGCTTAATTGTTGGTTTGGTTTTGATAATACCTTTACTAGCAATTATTGTATAAGCACACTTATCAATACTGAAATTTAATTCATTCCTATTTGCCCAATCGTAACATCTATCCAATACTTCTCTTGAAATTTCCTTAAACTTATAACTAACCTTACTATTAATCATTATCATTAGGTCATCAGCAAAAGCTTGCATATACCAATTATTACTGTAACTATCAATGTCTAGTAATTCGCTAATTATTATGAGCCACAATATAGGGCCGAGGGAAGATCCCTGAGGGAAGATCCCTTCCATTCCTTTGGAAAGTAACCATCGTTCAAGCATCTATTAAATAAGCAGTACATCACTCTCTTATTAATATTATATGTTTCTTGAATAGTACTTAGTGTAAATCCCTCATATCCAGGTGCTTTGCCTTTTGACATTTCACTCATAGTTAATTCAATTTCAAGATTAGTTATTTCAATAGAATTTTCACTATTATCACTCACTTCCGTGTCCTCTTCCTCTTCTACTATCCTATTAAAATGATATTCCGTTAGAACTCGTTCTATTTCTTCTTCATTATCCACAATTACGCCGTTTAAATCCTGTACTCTTTCAGTTACATTTTGTCTTTTATCAGAAATGATATTCGTTACTGCACCAAAAGTATCTTTCACAGTTAATTTATCTAAATATTCCTTGAAAGTACTTCTTTTCGCATTATTGATCAACTTCTTATACCTTGCACTCTCTTCTTTGAATTTAATCAGCCTATTCTTTCTATCTTGGGGGTCAGTCGTCTTTTGATACAATCTCCTAAGTGCTCTCACTTTGCTTCTTTTTATTCTTAAGTCCTCATTCCACCAATAAGCGTTGGACTCATTCTTCTTACTTCTTTTCTTCCTATGTTTCTTACATAATTTCGTAATTTCCTCATTAAATTTCTCTATTACACCATCAATGCTCATTTCTTCCATATCTTGCTCTAACTTTTCCATTACTTTTCTAAGTTCCATTCTAAAACTCCACCATCTCATATTCTTTATCTCCCATCTTGGATCATTATCTCTTCTTTCACTTATATCATCCATTACTATATCAAATAGTATAGCGTTGTGATCTGTCAGTACATACTCGTCTACCACTCTCCACTCTCTTATGTACTCTTGCTTCATTCCAAAAGTGATTGTCAAATCAGGCCAGCCTTGTCCTGCTGGACCATAATATGTAGGTAAGCTTGTAGGGTCATTGTGTATAATGCCATCTAATCTAATAACTAAATCTATTATTGCCGCACCCCGTACGTCAGTGGGCCTCCTTCCCCAAACCGTAGACTTTGCATTAAAATCTCATAATAAAACAATTTTCTTTCCTTTATTTCTCTCTAGAATGTCTAGCAGCTGACCCCACTGTGGATCTACTCTCTCCATTTTTCCACCTGCAGGCGGTAAATAAACAGTTATAAATAAAATTTCTTTATCACCATTTCCACACTTAATACCTACCAGATATTCCGTGTTAATCAAATTAACATACTTGATACTTCTTTTAATGATTAACGCCGCTTTAGGTTCATGACAAAAATATATACTCTGATAGTTAATCGGGAAACCTTCCAACATATGTTTCTCATCCCTTTTAAAATAAGGCTCGCTTGCAGAAATAATATCAAAATCTAAACTACTTGTAAATTCCTTTACTGCATTAATAGACTTATTAAAATTAAGATGTGTGCATTTATACACAACTGGATTGCCATAGTCAGAATTAGAAACAAGACTGTGGGAACCACCAACAAAAGAATGCTGAACACAAGTAAGAGACAAAAAGTTACTCGCCATAAAATGTAAGATTCTTAATGCGCTCCACCTCGGCACAATATTTAGGGCACCTCATATCGGTGGGCATATGTTTATCGTCAATTTTCACTTTATTTACCGCATTAAACCTCAAGCAGTTCACACAGCATGTCTCTTTTACACATTCTTTCATTTCATGTCCTTCAGTCCCACAGTTTTTACAAATACTATTTGTTTGCCTGCAATACTTCTTTGGGTGCCCGAACCGCCAACATTTATAACAGATTCGGGGCCTTACATAGTCATGAAAATTATAACATTCCCACTCTAGTTTAAAACGCTTTAGGTTCTTAATTTTTGGGTACGCCTCACCATTCATGCTTAATACCCAATTCATCCCTCTCTCAGTTTTATACTTAGTTAGTACTCTTAATTCCACTCCTTCCAATTCTTCATTATGAACAGATAACTTTTCTATTAGTTCCTTATCCTCATATTCTCTTTGAACATTATATATTACAATATTTGGATCTTTTTGGGGGGGGCTTCTCTATTTTATATTCACTTTTCAACACATCATTCTTTTCTACTTCTTCAATAATTTTGTCAATTTCTTCTTCTTTCTCAACCCCTATTAGAACTCCCCCTCTGTTAATTTTTTTTAACATTGTAACTCCAATCTTCAATTTACATGGATCTATATACTTCCGTACCGTTTCTTTTGTATCTTCTGTCGATTGCTCTAACTTAGGGTATACAGCAATAACATGCTTTTCCTTATCAGCCCTAGTTCGCGATCTTGATCTCGACTTACCTCTCGATTTCTGTTTCACCACATCAGCATATGTAGTACCTGAACTCTTTTCTAAACCTCTTACTAATCCTGTAAGGTATTGAGAGTGTCCCTGCTGTTTTTTGAAAATTGACACAATTGTATTGATATGGCCTATAACTTCCTCCTTTAACTCTTTTTCCAATTTCTTAGAGTTAAGCAATTGTATTGCTCTCTTCTGGCATTGATTCACTGTTTGTTCATTACTCATGAACATATTTTCGTATACAATTTCCAGTAAAAAAAACCAGTAAAAAAAATCAATACAAACATAAATTTGAGGTATGTGACCTGTCGTGAGTACATCTTCGTGAGTGTTTACCAAAGGGAAGGTGCCTCCAACCTGAAACTCAAGTTGAGAAAACTGCACAAAATGAAAAGCGGAAGGCAAGTTTCCCAAACATCAGAGGGAAATGGCAACTATTCAAAGGGAACATTTGAACAGCGCGAAGAAACAGGGAGGACAATGAGTAGAAACCCCAGTATAAAATCAGGAACATTTATTTAGTACATAGTATTTTTCATATAAAATGTAGTAAGCTTCAAAAAGTAAAAAGAGGTGAGTTTCACTTACACTCACGGAGTTTCTTCAAAATTAACTAGGGGAGGGGGCGATAGGACAGGAATGCTAAAATAGAAAGATTAAGGATAACTGAATGATTCACAAATTGGTGACTTACATGATCATTTCACTACTAAAATTTAATTTTTTTCCGATTTCTAATTTTCTCCTGAAATATTTCTTAATTATCATCATGTTTGACATTTACTTTGGCAGTGTTCATTTTGCTTTTACTTATATAATACTAGAAATTACAAAAATAATATAATAACTGACCTGCTTATAACACCAACTTTTGTGACATAAAATACAATACTAAATAAGAACTTTTTAAAGAGTAAAACACTCTGATGGGGATCTTGAAAAATAGCTTATTGGATCTTTCGCAATTTCACTGTTCAGCGTTCGGCGTACACACAGAAAAACATAATTATTATCTTGAAATATAAATTTGTTGATGGTTATCGCGCACCTATAAAAAAATCTTGAAGCCTTCTTGGAGATTTATAGTTGAATACGAGTGTATCTGGACTGGTAATTTTCTTCTTTCAAGAGGGCGCATTCCGAGACGAAAAATGGTGAGGTCAGGTGGATAACGAAACTAGAACTCGAAACTGGAAACGAACTGGAACAAGGGCATCTTCACTTGCTACGTTGCAGTCGTTAATTTTCTCTGCATTTTCATAGTGTTGATCCTACCGGCTGTCTGAAATACCCGAATGGTCATTTCATAAAATAGGAGCTTACATCGTGGCCAGAAAATAAAAAAGTCAGCTTCGGGAACAAAGGGATTTATTATGAAAACAGCAACATATCTTACTCCCTTCGGAGCCAGCTCACGTCTCTCTCGTAGCACGCGAAAATAGAATTAAGTCAAAGAGGTTGCCAGGAATTGGTGAAGAGTGTTAGTATTGGCAAAGGTGGAGCATCTCGCCAAGGCGACAGAAAGGTTACCACACGGGAACGAAAGTTCAGAAAGGGCGATTAAAGATTATTAATAATATTATGACTGACACACACACACACACACACACACATATATATATATATATATATATATATATATATATATATATTATCGGCAAAGTTTGAAAGCTGGCATTCTATAGAATACCTAGGCATTTTATAGAATGCCGAAAACTGGCCGGCAATGTCTGAAATGATTAATGTTTCACACATTTCCTAGACATTCTATAGAATGCCAAATGAAAAACCGGCAAAGTATGAAATACATCTTCCATTGCTTTCGAATATCATGTGACAAGGCACATGACTTTTGATCCTCCGCTCAAGCTCAGAATTTGCTGTTTGCTTTTTGCGCTTTGTTCAGGAGTGTCAAAATATGTGACTTTACTTAAATTTGTTCCACAAAAAATTAATTTTATACCGTGCTGCATAAAAATGGAAGAGAAAGATGTAGTGTTGGAGAAAAAGTCACAGTCAATAGACAGACAACAATGATTTGAAGATGAACTGTCAAAGCTTCAAGTTAATGCTGCTAAAAACAGTTTGCTCTTAACCAAAAGTACTTACCAGAAGTTAATAAATGATGTAAAAAAAGCTAAAATGACTACTAAGAAGGAACCATGGGACTATTGATTGCTGGTTCGCTATGATGTGATGTTGGTGCAAACCAAAAGTAAACTCATTTATCCTGTTAAAGCAGGCTTCAGTACTTTAAAGTATTACGTCACTGAGTTATTTAACGTACTTCATGAAACTCATTTGGCTATTGGACTTGGAGGACATGACTAAATGTTGAAAGAACTTTCAACCAAATACAGAAACGTTACACATCATGATATTGAACTTTACATCCATCCACCTTTGTAAGCCCTGGCAGAAAATACGAAAAAGTTATTTAAAAGGGCATTGTTGTGAAATCTATGATTTTTCTGAGTTTAATTCCCTTTGTCAGCTGGATCTTATTGATTTTCAGTCTCAGCCAGATAGAGAATACAAATCCATTATGGTGTACCAAGATCTTCTCACAAAATTTGTGATTCTGAACCCCTGATGTCAAAAAGAGCTGAAGAAGTAGCCTACAACCTAGTGAACATATTCTCATTGCTTGGGGTGCCATCTATATTACCATCTGACAATGGTAGAGAAATTATCAATAATGTAGTGACCAGTTTGAAGGAGTTTTGGCCAGCACTGAAGATTGCCCATGGGAAGCCTTGCCATTCACAAAGCCAGGGTAGTGTTAAAAGAGCTAATTAAGATATTGAAAATATGCTCAGTGCTTGGGTGCAGGACAGCAAATCTGACCAGCGGAGTGAAGGACTGCGGTTCATTCAATTTATGAAAAATAGAGCTTATCATTGTAGAATCAAAAGAACACCATACGAAGCCCTTTAGGGCTTCTTATGGTGTTCTTTTTTCTAGGTTCATACACTGCTGGACACTGTAAATGCAACACCCTGAAGGAAACATGCAAATAACATGAAATTTTCAACATGCATTAGCGGAGGTGAGATATGCAAATGATTAGAATTTCAGTGCAGACGCACATCACGCGCGCCTGTGGCGCCACTTCAAAGTGCTATTTAAGGCTTGGAGATTTCGACGATTTCAAGTTCGGCAATTGTGTTTTTCTTGTGGTTTTTTCAAAAAAAAAGATCAATTATGCCTCGTCGAAAACAGCGATCATCTTTTGATCAAGTATCCGAGTTCGACAGAGGAAGGATAGTGGCCTACCGAGATTGTGGATTATCTTTCAGAGAAATCGGTAGTCGTGTTGGACGAAACCGAGCAACTGTAATGCGGATATGTGATCGTTGGATGCAGGAGGGTACGACGGACCGGCGTGTTCGATCGCATCCACCTCAGCGCACCACTTCACGTGATGACAGGCAAATTGTGCGCATGGCAGTGACGGATCGCTCAGTCACATCACGAACCATAGCACAGCACATGCAGTCTGTAACGCATCATCCAGTGTCTGCGCGTACCATTCGACGCCGTTTACACCAGAGTGGTCTGTCCGCAAGACGTCCATTGCTTTGTCTACCCTTGACGCAGAACCACAGACGTCTCCGCCGCCAATGGTGCGATGACAGAAGGATGTGGACGGCAGAAAGGAATGAAATTGTCTTTACTGACGAGTCACGCTTCTGTCTGCAACACCACGATAGTCGCATTCGAGTCTGGAGACACCGTGAAGAGAGGATGCTGAACAGCTGCGTTATGCACCGCCACACTGGTCCTGCACCGGGTATTATGGTATGGGGCGGTATTGGATATCACTTTTGCACACCTCTAGTACGCATTGCCGGTACTTTAAACAGCCAGCGCTACATCTCCGAGGTGTTGGAGCCAGTTGTCCTTCCTTACCTTCAGGGCTTGCCCACAGCCATATTTGAACAGGATAATGCGCGACCACAAGTGGCACGCATTGTCCAACGGTTCTTCGTCAATCGCCAGATTGAATAGCTTCCCTGGACGCCTCGCTCTCCGGATCTTTCGCCGATAGAAAGCATGTGGTCCATGGTTGCTCTACGATTGACCCAGATTCCATCCCCAGCTGCCACAGCAGATCAACTTTGGCAACGTGTGGAAGCTGCTTGGTCTGCTGTACCCCAAGAACTCATCCAAAGGTCTCTTTGAATCAATGCAGAGGCGTGTGGCAGCGGTGATCTCCAACAATGGCGGCTACTCTGGCTACTGATTTTGGCAGGAACCACACTTCACAGAAGTCTATAAATTTAATCATTTGATACTTGGTTAACATGTTATCTACAAAATAAATTTTGTTGTGATATCTCTTGTCTTTCTTGGTGTTGCAATTTGGGTGGCCAGCAGTGTATTTATTTTGTTTGCTTTAATAAGAACGGCATAAATTTTGTTTTGTAGAACTTTAATTTTTTTTTACATATTTTGAATAAAAGTTTTTTAATGGCACTCTTTCATTATTTTTTCAAAATAACATTTGTACTTTTGAGTAATGAACGTCTTTTAAATAATAGCCTTATCGTGACCTTCTTGTCATACTTTGCCTAAATAGCCTTTTTCATTCTATAGATTTCCTAGGGATTATATACAATGTATAGGGAAAGTGTATAATGATTCTCATATTTTATACTTTGCCTTAAAATGCCAGGCATTCTATAAAATGCCAAGGTATTCTATAGAATGCCGGCATTTCATACATTGCCGGTAACATATATATTGGCATTAATTGCATACATTAACCGTTATATTTAATTTGAATGTACTCCGTAGCGAAGTACGGGTATTCAGCTAGTTTTTGCATCAGTACTGTCTTCAATCTGAGGGAGAGCAATGTTTAATAAGAAGAAGACAGGAAATTAGACATAAAATTATTTGTCTTAAGACTGAAAATTTATTTAGATTATGACGTTAAGCAGCAGAGGTCACAAACTCTGAAAGAGCTGCTACCATCTACGACTGTTCAAAATAAAAAGGTATTTTCTTTCCTTTTTAATATCATCAATGCCGTGTGTTGCGTCGGTGAGATTGAATGAAGCCCATCTTATACAATTTTCTATTTTAAATGACTCGATGAATCGAGTACCTGGAAGAATCAAAGACCTTGACTAATTTTATTGCCACTACTTTTGTTTAATCTAACGGAGATATTACGTTATCAGTGGAGGAAATGAAAAGATAAATGTTCTTCCGAATTTTAACAACAGAAAATACAGACAAAATAATCCAACTGAAACAACGTAACTCAAAGGATCATATAAGATTTTATGAAGCGTCTAACTGAATGCAATTTCACTCCATTCATATTCTAACGTCTTTTCTTTCTGCTAATCTTTTAACATTAAATGAATAAATAATATTTTTATTCAATAATATAAAAATATATTTCTAAAAATATTGATTGTAATATTACCATTTCAAGAATTTACTTGAGTTGAGCTTTAAGAAGCTTCTGCTTTACGAAAATTTAGTACAATATGTGACTTACTAATTTTACAAGTTATAAAAATATTTGTATTAAATAGCCCACGTGAGAGTCAAATTTTAATAATATCGTACTACAGTAATGATCTGAAAACAAATTGCAAGTTCAATCGTTGATTCCAAAAAGAGGCTCTAGCAATTGTTTTCTAGATCCTCATTTTGAACTGTATTTCAGAGGCCTTACAAACGGAGTTAATATGAAGATGGGAGAACTCTTAAATTTTGGAATACCACTCCTTTCTTTTTGAGGCTTTATTTTGGTCTTAGAGGTGAAAATATTTATGTGCTTATGAAAACTTTCGTGCAATTTATGTGATACCGTATAGTTTAAATTTCAAGATTTAAAACTTTACGTATCTAAAAAAAAAATTTTGTTGAAAGTTAAGACTATCTTATTAATTGATAATCTAAAAGAAATTTGGAATTCATTTCTGAACCTCATGGCCGATTTGCAACAAAATGAGCTGATCCAGAGATGAAAAGAACTTACCTTTTTTGAATACTATTCCCTACCTTTTATCTTTTTGAGGCTTAAGATAAGGATGTCAGCTTATAAATATTTTTTCCCCTTTATTTATCTATTTTTTAACCAGACTCAGTATTTTTAGGTTATTATTTGTGTTGGGTGGATTAAACAGCATAATTTGTCCCCTATCTAATTATCTGAAATAAAAAACCTTTCACAAGAAAGTAGACTTGATGAGGCTAACTAAAATGCCTTTATTTTTTCTTATTTTACATAAAAACATAGTAAAAAAGGGGATCGATTTGATCCAATAGTTTGGAAGAAAAATATTTACAAAATTTAATCATTAAACAAAAAAATAATACAGATAAGCGTGTCATGAACGGGCGAGAATTAATCTACTTTAATTTTGAAAAAACCTACTTAAACTGAATGGTAAAGGTTGGGATAGGTACAGGAAGGAAGAAGGAATACAAGCCTAGGGGCCTGTTCACATAGGAGTCCGTTGCGTTGCGTTGCGTTAAGGAAAAGATGACGTTGTGACGAAAATAAACCAAACGATTAGTAATGAAATTTTTAACGCCTATGATTGGTTTATTTTCGTCTCAACGTCATCTTTTCCTTAACGCAACGCAACGGACTCCTATGTGAACAGGCCCTAATGGTTCGACAATTCGTCGCAAACACATCTAAATATCAAACTTGCTGAGAATAAAGCTACTAACACAATGGCTGGAAGCCCCAACTCACTCGCAGAATAGTTACTGCTTAAAAACCCACTCGCTGAAAAAATATGTACAGCTTAAATACTTGTTGTGTTTACTTGTACAAACCCCATTGGCTGTGACGCGAGAGCTTCGTAATTCCAGTCCTGCCTTCAAAGTTGAAAAATCTGCATATTTATTTTAAACCATCCGTTCATGACACGTTTTTAAATATCGCGTTATCCGACGAAGAGAGAACAAATACTACAATTTGTCATATGTATTCAAACGAATCATTATCTTTCTTTCCATAGTTCATTCACCTCCGTAACAGCCATCAGTTAGTATAAGGATTTGAACCCAGGTGTCCAAACTTCGAGTCTATATTTTATCAACCGGACAATCCTGGCGATATGAGTGAAACTGATATTTAGACTACCCTTACAAACAAGATTAATGTTTGAATGAGATAACTTACATGAAACTTACGAAACCCAATAAATTAAAACACGCAGTTTCTGAAAATGAACAATAAAAGTACTAATTTTTACCTTCTAATTATAGTTCTTCATCAGGCTGAGAAGCATTAACTAAGTTTGTGTTCGTGTTCAGTTCACAAATTCCACATGAAGATTATCCATAGAAAGAATCCCAGTGAAGTCTGTCATTCGTTATGGAAAAAAAATCTATAATAGTAAGTTCGAAAATATGAATTTTTATGTGATATTTAAGAAGCTATGTGGAGGCTTTTATTAGCCTTAAATATTTTTAAAATGGGAAAAGTTTAAGATAACGATATGAAACTTTACCCATATCAAGTATAGTTAAGAATCTAGATATTTTGCTTATCAGAGAAAAATAAAGAAAATTGAATGCTCATACTATATAGTAAAATTCGAGAGCAATTTATTCAGTTAGTTTTAAACTCTTCAAACACAAAGGGTGAGAGGAAAATTGGTAATTTCGGGACAACAAAAAGGACACATGTGATAACCAAGAACTATAACTTTAAATAGACTGTTAAAGAAAAACTGCATTGATTTTTTAGCCTCGAAAACTTTGGATCTATATTTACCATTGACTTGAACGAACTTATTTAATTTTTCATAGTCCTTGAATGAGAGCACAAGCAATACTTTATGAGGTATTAAGCTGTGGATATTTTTAGAGCTTTCTATAATTAAAATTTTTAAAACTAATTAATAGTATTCTTTTGATACATAAATCTTTTACAGTCACTACTGCTCAAAGGTACTGCATGTAAATGAACTGTGTTCACTTTCCTACTTCAGCAACGATCTTTGACTACCGTTGTTTCGCTCTCGTTTAATGCTTCAAGCAGGTGCGGTGCAAAAAGTTTTACCCTTTTTGTAGATTATATTTTCGTAAAATGTGTGTTCAAAGGAATACCCTCCAACGTTTTCCGAAAGTTTTAGAACTAAATCAAAAATCACGAAGCCAGTTTAAGTAAACTATAACAAAAAAGAACTGCACAAATCTGTAAAAATATCTACAGTTATTTTTAGAGATTTGTGCAATTTTTGAAGAATATTTTATATCAGGGGAAAAAGGCACTAGGAGCGAGAGGTCAGAGTTGTAAAAATGGTGGACTATGCAAAGGTTTAACCACTAAAGTCTTGCATTGGGAAGGAGGAGCCACAATCTACAGTTATGAAGCTGTGGATATTTTTAGAGCTTTCCATAACTAAAAATTTTAAAACTAATTAACAGTATTCTTTTGATACATAACTAGTGTTCTTCTACGATCACTACTGTTCAAAGGTACTGCATGGAAATGCCCCATTTACTGTTGATATCTGAACTGTGTTCACTTTGCCACTTCAGCCACTACCGTTGTTTTGCTCTCGTTTAATGTTTCAAGCAGGTCCTGTGCAAAAAGTTTTACTCTTTTTATAGATTATATTTTCTTAAAATGTGTGTTCAAAGGAATACCCGCCAACGTTTTTCGAAAGTTTCAGCACTGTTACTCTAAATCAAAAATCACGAAGCCAGTTTAAGAAAGCTAGAACTAAAAAAACTGCACAAAATTTCACAGACGTACAGTGCAGAGATTTTTAAACATATCCTGTTAGACAGGATATATCATGATAAAGTTGGTTTGTTCAGAGCGTTATGGTCAACTTTTGCCACACAGGGGTTAATTAGACCGGGATCTAGAGTTTAAAGCCGATTTCCAATGGCTACAAACATCCATATCAAATGTGGGACTGGAACCCACATGCTCGGAACCGAATACCAAAGTCCTAGCCATTCGGCCATCATGAGGTAATTCGATGAACTTTCTAAGCCGAGTTAAATACACTCAAATGGCAGCTATTCAGCAGGGTACACATATATGATACGGAATATACAGTTGTATAATGATTTGTAATTATGGAAGAAACATAAGATTCCTGTTATTTTATTCTAAACGTTCTATAGTACACAGGTGAAATAAATTAAGAGAATTTGCATATTTTATCGAATTTCATGAAAAGAACTGAGCTGAATGTAAAACCACTGCTTCTAGACAAAAATGCAAATCTTGTACGTCAAATACGTAAGCGTACACGTGTGTGTAGATGGAGCCAGTAGAGAAACAGGCTTTATAAGCGCGTGTAAGTTAAGACGCATTTCGTTCGCTAGCACACCTGGGTGAATTTCTTGGTGTTATTTCGCAGCAATCGGCTAATTTCAAATTGTAACAGTAAAAAATGAGTAACATCCAACGTTTAGATGATGGAATGAGGTGGCGAATTGTGGGGAGGCTAGAAGCAGACCAATCTCAAGTCCAAATTTGTAGAGAGTTCCATTTAACGCCCAGCGTCGTGTGTAACTTATGGAAACAGTTCCAGGATACCGTATCCATCGAGAAAAAGCCTGGGAAAAGTTGTCCAAGAGCGACGACGGCCAGAGAATATCGCCATTTGTCGAGTATAGCGAGGCGTAACAGGAGTGCCACAGCTTCTCAGCTCTCTCGTGACTTGTATGCTGCCACAAGAACCCGTGTATCAAGGGTGACTGTTTCCAAAAGACTTCATGAGAGAGGGTTCTTTGCAAGAAGACCTGCTGTTTGCGTTCCACTCACTTCTAAGAACAGTAGAATCCGTTTATCTTGGTGCAGAGAGCATAGAGATTGGAGTATGGATCAATGGGCGACCGTTCTCTTCACTGATGAGTCCCGGTTCAGCCTAAACACCGATTCTCACCGTACGTTAATATGGAGAGAACCAGGGACCCGCTACCAATCCTCCAATGTCCGCGAAATCGACCATTATGGCGGAACAGGTTTAATGGTATGGGCAGGCATCTTGTTGGATGGCCTCTCCATGTCTTTGAAAGAGGCACTGTGACTGGTGTGAGGTATAGGGATGAGGTCTTGGAGCCCTATGTTCGCCTTTTCAGAGGTGCAGTTGGCCCTGAGTCCATTTTAATGGAAGATAACGTGAGGCACATAGAGCTCTTCTGGTCAACGAATTGCTAGAGAGTGAGGATATTCGCCGGATGGATTGCCAGCCATCTCCAGACCTTAACCCTATAGAGCATGTCTGGGACGTTCTGGGGAGGGCAATTGCAACTCGCAACCCCCTCCGAGAACCATCCAGTGAATGAAAACAGCGTTGCTGAACGAGTGAGACCAATTGCCCCAGGAAATGATAAACTGCCTTATTTCAAGTATGAAATCACGCTCCGAGACCTGTATATCTGTAAGAGGGGACCATACCCCCTATTAACCCATCTATTAACCCATTTTTTTTATTCTGCAACCGCTGTTTCACACCTTCCGATTCCAACGAGTGTTACGCACGATCATGCGTGTGTATTACAATTATTGAATTTTTATTTGTTTTGTATTGTATCAATGTATGTACATATCAAATTTCATTAAAATTGGTACAGTAATTCTAGAGATAATAGACCAAGTCTGCAATTTCTCTTAATTTCTTACACCAGTGTATGTTTTAACTCGAAATTTATTTTAGAGGCCCGGATCTTCTTACACGACCAAAAGCTTGTAACAAGAACTTTCTAGGAATTTTACTAACTGAATCCCAGAAATGATAGTCAATCTCATTTTTTAAGTTCCATTTCTCGCGAACTATAGAATATGGCAATTGCCAATCAATATACACTAGTTAGAATATATCTTACTTTCCGACTTCTTTTTTCTTAAATACTTCCCGAATGAATTCACCAAGCACTGCTCCTGTTTTATCCTTTCAATTTTCTTTCATTCCAAATGAATGTGTCCTTCACAGAGTAACACACAGTCATACATGTTTACCCACTGACAAAGGGAAATGCGTCCTTCACAGAGTAACAGACAGTCATACATGTTTACCCATTGACATCCAAATGCAAAAACTTCAAAGTAGCATCACGAAAAGTTTCTTTAAGAAAAAGTCTCATTTTGAACTAAGAGTCCTTATATTAATAATATAATAGAAGACATCTTAAGATTAACCTCTCTGTGTAGCAGTTACATGTATTTACATACCGAATGAATGAATATAATACAAATGAGAAGTTATTTATAGAGTTATTTATCTATAATACACATATTTCAATTTAGTACAGAGCAAAATATTCATTTACTATTCATGAAAAGTTGAAATAACAATACTTTTACTAGATCTTCGAATCTTGATGAAAAGACGATACTCTAATTAATAAGCAGAACTGCTATTTGGATTAATAACTTTCTTCAGAGTAACATGACATGTGAGTATGCTTGCCGATTCATTCTTTGTTGTTTGATGTACTTTCTATCAAACAAAGAATACATTTCATAAATGAGTATTTAAATACAAACAGTCTTGACCTTTTCCTTTCATACAATTCAAACTGCACACATTTTTCAAATAATGCTTCGAAAGAAGTCATTAATCACCATACAGCGTGTTTCTCTGTCTTTTCATTTTTAACACACTCTCAAGCTGCTGTTTACGAAAGTTAATTATTTCGGTTTGGATTGTTTGTATCAAGGGGAAAACTTAATGTGAAATATGCATTCAAATTCTTCGATTTCTCCGTTTCATGAGAACTTTCATTTTAAAACTCTGTGTGATGATATTTATACTGCATTTTTCAATTTTCTGAAATAGTAATATTGATGAAAATTTTAGGTAAAATATGTTGATATTTGAGATGGATTAGATAGCAAAATGATACTTTTTCTTCCTCCATATCAAATTTATTTTCTAAACGCTAACATATATTGTCATCACACTCACTTGCATGTCTCTAAATATTAACATATACCTTAAAAAGTACATTATATCACACTGTAGGGCAAAGTTTAGAAACTTGTGTTTTTTAGTGTAAGAGATTTCATACTTTTTGGATTGTTTGTATCAAGAGGAAAACTTAATGTGAAATATGAATTCCGATTCCTCGATTTGTCCGTTTCATGAGAACTTTCATTTTAAAACTCTGTGTGAGGATATTTATACTACATTTATCAATTTTTTGAAATAGTAATAATGATAAAAATTTTAGGTAAATTAATTTATTATTTGAGATGAATTCTATAACAAAATGATACTTTTTCTCTCTTCCGTATCAAATTTATTTTCTAAACGTTAACACATATTGTCTTTATTCACTTGCATGGCTTTAAATATTAAAATGTGTCTTAAACCGTACATTATATCACACTGTAAGCCAAATTTTAGAAACTAATGTATTCGGTGTAAGTGGTTTTATACTTTATCTATGACAGTAAAAAGCATCGTAACCTCTTCAGAGTTTGTGATTCATGTGTGTACCGTATTTTTCGGACCATAAAACGCACCTGTTTACTTAAAAAATCGACTTAAAATTGAGGTATGTCTTATGGTCCGAAGGTTGTAAGGTATACACAAGATTCGATTCACAAGAATCGAACTTTTGAGTGAATGAATTAAAGAAGCTGCTTGGGATATGCTAATTTCGGCATACGCGCTTAGTATAAATACCATGCAGCGTCATTAATAAAAAAAGAAGGTGGTTAGGGTTGAAGAAGGTTGTTAAAATTGGTAGATAAGCGATAAGGAGCTACGAGGTATGCAGCTCCAGTACTATCCTGAGCTAGTGCTTAGGGGGCCCAAAGTTTACGTGGCAGAATTACTGGTTTGACTTACTGTTTGTGAGTATTGAAAATATATTGTTCTTGAAAGCTGTATTTATATATTCCGTACAAGTAGTACGTATGCTTATTACTGTAAAAGCAAATTCTATATGTCCAACGAACTCAATAAACATTGTTTCATGTATAAACAGTGTTTGTATCAAATTCATTTAGAGTGCCACTTCAAATTATATACACCGAAGTCTGGGTAGAAGTGAGCTAAATACTCTATAAGGTAACATTAAAATAAATTGAATATTTTATTATATATGTTATATATATTTTATATATACCATTTATAATGTCAATTATAAATAATTTTCATCTTTATTAAGTAAAAAATTGAAAATATCTTTATATACTTAGCAAAATACAAAAGATTCTTTTCTAAAAATCCTCATATAAATTTGGGGTGTGCCTTATTGTGCGGTGCATCTTATGGTCCGAAAAATAAGCTAATCCATGGAATAGTTCTTCAAGAGACATGACTGTAAGCGCTGTCACCAGTGACATCCTTATTGTGATATACAGGGAAGGTATGGGCATTAAGGTTTATAAGTGGTTTACAACAATAAGAAAACAATAAAAAAATTATAAAAGGGCATGTTTTGTTTTTCAAAACATTCAGGAGTCTTGATAGAAATGAAAAATAATTAATGCACATATGTACGTTTTGAATGCAGCCATAATTTAGAATCCAAATCACACTATGATGTACGTTAAGTATTATAGAGATCCAATTTGGGCCTTATTCACTATAGAATATGCCATCAAGAGAATTAAAATTGTGTCATTTAAGGTTACAGACAGTATTTTATTCTGCTTGAATTTCAGGGATGGGAAAACATTGAGTGTGTGGCTTATTCCACCCGCTCTAGCCGTAGGCTAGACCAGGTCCATGAGGCCAAAAGTTACTATGAAATCGTTAACAAGCAAAGGGTCTCTATAAATATCCTCCTTGGCAAACCCCAGGCAGTTTAGAATATGGCCAGGAGAGGCTTCAGCAGTATTGCATTTAGAGCAAAAAGGGAAAGATTTTTGCCCCTGATTGTAAACAAGACACTTTAGGTGTCCACTAACAAATCTGCTAATGGTAGTCTGCATCCCTCTGTTGCCCTTGACATTAAGGGCACCACCAGGAGATTTGGAAAACATTGTGATTTGGCTTTTGATCTTTGAAAATTGCTTAATTATTTGAAGATTATCATTGGAATTTGATAAACGGTATACAATGAATATGAAGTGTACTCAGTTTCAATAATAGATTTAATTTAAAAACGCCTTTAGTAATATTAATTTTTCAAGATTTTAATAAACTTTCACATATGTGTGTGTATGTGTTTAAAGTTATTCTCTCAGCAAGTATTTTTTCTCATAACTATGAATTTGATTGCGGCCTTTGTTTGAAAGTATTATAAAATAAGTATAATTTTTGTACAGAGTTATGCACCCAAGTTAGATGTTAGATAGAAGTTAGAAAAGAAATCAAAAGCTACAAAATACTGCAGTGAGACAAAATCATGGAAGTTTAGGCCTCGAAGATTTGAAAATTCTATGATATATGTATTTTGGATGTAGTGCACTGAGAACAGACCATTTGTGACTGACGAAAACTGAACAGCTGTACCTAACTGTTCTAAATGTAAGCTAGCCCCTAAGAAATTCAAAAGCTGGAATACAGTCAATCCTGAAACTAAACTATACTGTACCTTCCCCTATCCTATGCAAATGGATTTAAAATATCTTCCACGAAGACAAAAATGATGTAATATGAACTGGTTACCTTCAGTTTAAATATAAATAACCGGTATTCCGAGAATCTGTGATACCTTTTCAAATGCAGGACTTACAGAAAACTTATGGAAAGGGCAAAGAGAAACACACAAATTCTTTAAATCATCAATAAAATTAAAGGTGTGGCTACGTGTTTCGAAATTACTAATAGTTTATTTACAGGTGGAGGACCATAAGGTGTAATTATCTCTATGAACAATGACAAAGGGACAACTATGATCACTATGAACAATTAAAAATTCTTTTCAAGGCTAAATTTACCAATAATGCTCAAATATGTGGACGGGATTTATTGAATATTTTTTTCTTGGTTTTTAAATTTTTTCTTCCTTTCTAAATTGCTCTTGATGTAAAATATATAAAACGCAATCAAACGGAATATTTAAACTTTTTTAAATTTGTAAAATTTTGATCAATTGAGAATGTAACAGCTATTGGTGTTAAACTTCTGGACGGAACTTTAAACCATCGTAAAAATTCCTCTTCCTTTTCATGTGCCTAGTTTAATTGCCTACTGTTGTGTCCAGAAAATAGAAACCTTATCTCCCCTTCAGCCGTATTGTGCACGGAAAGCTTAGTCGGCGTTCTGATTGCTTGGACTTAGATCAGAGGCGCAGCCTATCTCAATATAAAAACATTTCCCTGTATTTCCTTCTGCGTGGGAAGAATATTTTGTTACTCTCCAGGCAGTTTGTATTTCCGAGTACCATGGGAAAATTTCTCTCCTATGTTGAAGTTCGCTCCTGATAGCGGTTCTCTGATTGGTCAGCATTAGCCAATCGGGGTCCTGTTCGACTTTTATCCGACTTATACGCGATCAAGTTGACAACGTTGGGGCTTCCTTTTTGGCAATGTTTACGCGGGTTTTTTTTCAATTCCTACTATTAGTTCACACTCTCCCTATATATATATATATTTATATATCTTATTCAAATTTTCAATCGTTAATAAAATACTTTTTATTCATCCACTCAAGTTCAAATACATTTTTTTTAAACTTGTAGTGGATGACACTTGATGTTAATACAGTTTTTTTAAATATTAATTCATTAATTAAATTTAATTAATCAATTTTAGTTTTATATGGGAGCTCTTTCAATAGGAAGAGACCTAGAGCGTCTCTTTCTCTTGAATGGTAATTTCCCTCTTCTGGCTGTGTAAACGGTAGCACTGCGGTAGCGCGGGCTCCTCCCGTCCTGTAGGTTGCTGGATCGATTCCCCAACCTGACAAACTTTTTCTCTCTCTTTCCCCCCCCCTCCTAATCTCGCACAGTAGGCAAGGTTCTGGCAGGCAATCCTTTTTTTCAATTCCTACTATTAGTTCACACTCTCCCTATATTCAATTCCTACTATTAGTTCACACTCAAATTTTTCTTTGTTGACCTAAGTAGGAATTGACTTTAATTTTTTTTTATATTACTTGTTTTTTTTACACAAAGTCGTTGGCGTGATTAAGGTATTGTAGCTCTTTTCTCTCTCCAAGCGTTTGGCGTTTGGCGGGTTTGTAAAGATAGTGCAACCCTTGTCTCTCCTCGCGCTCTCCAGGGCTTGAAAAAAAGAGATACGTATATAGATTTTGAACAATTTTGCTACCTGTTGGTTGGTATTTTTGCTGGTCCCCGAACCAGGGGTACGGCTTTCGGGCCGGAACTTGGTGAGGGGAACTGATTATCTTTTTCTTAATTCTGCGTGTATGTGTTAGAGCACAAGCTCGTATTTTATTATTATGCTACCAGCTTCCGACCTGAATGGTCAAGTCAACCTTTAGCTCCTGATATGAATTGAGATAGACATCAAATAATTGTATATATTGCTTCATTATGATATTTCAGAATACCTTTTTGAACTATGTTTAACTAAAATAAAATATAATCTAATTCAACAACCCTATGGCGTCGTCTTTGAGTGTGAAGCATTGATTTTTTTATCCAGTGAGTGATAGTAGCAATCTTGAACAATTGTTTATTGCGGCACAACGAATAATGACACACTATCACCGTCAATTCTTTGATGTCGCGGTGTACTCCCGAGTCCAGCCGAAGATATTTTGCATGATGTGCATCATTCCACCCTTTAAATAGGAGGCTATTGTTTAATAAGGATCTTCCGGCCATCATTTTTTTAAGAGTTGCTATTAACTAAATACACTCAGTCGCCCAGTGGCTAAGTGGTTAAGGCATCGGCCTGCCACGCCGGGGGTGCGGGTTCGATTCCCGCATAAGACTTGGCCGTATTCTGGGGAACCGGTCAGGCTTCCGCCTGCAAATGGAGCCCCGTCTAGAAAGGGGAGCTGCAACCCATTGTCCATCGCCGGTGTCATCGTTTGTCAAATAATTGTTCTGTGATTGTGTCATTTGTCTGTTTCTATTTCTTGTGCTCATATGTACACCGGACTGGGGTATAATGTCATCATCCCCCAGGGACATTAGCCCAAATACATTCATCATCTATACGATCGAACATTTCGTCGCCATAGACCGAGCCTATGTAACAGAGGATTCCTTCTACCGGGTGGTATCATATGCACGGTTTGCTGAGCTGAAAATTTTCTCCGGGTAACAAAAAGACAGTACCGAGTATCTTTCACCATAGACTGATCCTCTACAAACTTTCTACCGTGTAAATTTCATCCTCTCCTACTATAGAATATGTAGAACTTTCCCTCTACGGAATATATGTTGCCGTGTACAAATTTCCACTACAGAATACGTTGCCGCATTGTAAATTCTACACTATACCGGTACCTTAGGGCGGTTAAGACTGTAATATTTAATGTAATTGAAGTGTGTAAATAGTGTTTATAATTAAATAATTTGCTGTTTAAACCCTAAACTCCATAGTTCTGAATTAATCAATGTTTAGCTATCTGGGAGAAACTGCCCTTATCGCTACAATATATTTTTATGAGTTTCTTCATCTGTTAGATTAAACTATTGATATTTTTTCGTTATTCGCTAAAAATTTCGTATTTTTACTCTCTTATTTTTGAGCCTATTTCAATTCGGCTTCTGAGGTGGTCGCCTTGTCGCCTCACCTAAAAATTGTCTTCTTTCAGATTAATAAGTGAATCCTCATGGATATTAGCAAAAGTGATACGAGAGACAATAATCTATGTAAGATACTGCATATATATGCTAACACTGAGTAGCTACATCCACGAATTTATACATTTTTTTCCTATTCGACAGTGTTATGAGTTTTCATTTTTAGATGAGGGAATCGACAAATCATTCAAAAATTAATAGACATTAAACCAAGCATTTTAATAAAAATGTCAAGCGTTAGGGATATGTAAAATTTCATTTTAACTTTCAAAGAAGAGAGAAATAAATTTTAATCCTTAGAACAAAATGAGAAAGTCCACAGCTTCTTAAATCCCCCAATTTTGTCAGCTAAGATTTGAAGAGGCAATGTGTTTTCTATTTTGGCATTCTTTACAAATTTCATAGCAATAATATTCTTCCTCGAATAAAATTCTCCTTGCCAGATAACTAAATTTATTTTCGTTCGAACAGAGTGTCTATCTCCCAAACCCACTTACTCCCTAGAACCCACTTACGAAAGTCCAAATGATTACTAAAACTAGATTTTCTATTGATATACCCAATGAGATAAAAGAAGTTTTATTGCAAGTAGGTATATTTTTTAGTAGTTCCTATCATATAGGAATCATTAAGGGCTATAATTTGCGATGATAATAGGAAGGTTGTTTTAATTCCTTATTTTCCATGGAAAACATCATTACACGCTTCAAAGGTAGCATTCATGGTCGAGGGATGAACCAAATTACTTTGAAATTGAGAACATTTACTAAATTAAAATAATAACACAAAAAATAAATAAATAAACAAATTTTAAAAAACAAAAACGCTTTTTCTTCCAAACCGCTTGCACAAATGTTTGAAATACTTCATAGTGATTGAAAACCTTGTAATAAGAGAAAAATATTTCAATCAACCACGTAGGGCGATAGTGGAATATAACTTAATTTTAAACACCATGGGATTTATTTAAATTTAGTCCTAATCATATATTGAGTTTCATCGAAATAATTTTTTTCAATAATTTGGATTTTGCATTAGCTTCAAATCACTTATTTTACAAGTATGAAGAGGTATAAAAATTATTAAAATTGGGCACATATTGAATTTTTATATCTTTAGGGCATCACATAGCTGAATGGGAAGCCTGGGTATTGACAGATTGGGAGACTCTTTACCGAGTAATCAAATTTCCAGAAGTTGATGCAAATGGAAATATTTAATTAATGTTTATTTAAGTACTAATAGAAATTTAAACCAACATTCAACTCTAAGAATTCGATGTCAAATCAAACAGTAGAAAATTCTAATACATCAAAGCTTTGAAATTTTAAAGTTCATTAATATTAAAAACTCTACAAGTGCTTCACTTTGCAAATTTTTCTATAATTTCTAAGAAGTCAATATTTTATGCAATAGTAAAATTAATATGTGGTTTCATCTTTTCTTTTCGTCATTCCTTAGATATTAAATAAGTAGTGAATGAAGTTCTCAATTTCTTTTGAGATTCTATAATCTCTCTATAAAGGTCCAATTGACAAGAAAACGTTAAAATTTTCTAATATGTAATAACAATTTTTAAAAATTTTCAAATTAGTTTCATTTTAAAACATTTTTAATCAAATTAGTAGAAACTGGTTTACATTTTTAAAAAATTTTAATTGGTTCATCACTGATTTAAGAAAGACTGATTATGATAATATTTTCTCATTTTCCCAGTCGGTTTTTTTTTTTTGTTTAATGGACACAAGTCCAAAGAGTCGTAAAAATCTCATTCAAAATTCAATCATTCAAAACTTCCAATTTATCCAGAAAGCACACAGTCAGCAGCTGGGAAAAAATCTGAATTCTAATGCCTCTTATCGTAATGTTTGAAATAATATTATAATTTTATCGTAAATTTTCCTTTTACATGCAATTTATAAACCTTCTGAGGGTACATCCAATCATCGCAAATTTCTTGACTATCTGAAAAGAGTTTAGTAATGTTGTGGATTTCAATGAGCAAGGTTTTATCAATTAGTATATTCCTCTTGTACAATAGAACTCAAATACTTATCCATATTAAAGGCGCTATTACACCTGACACTTACCTTTGTACAACAGAATCCATTCTGAATAAAAATATGGCAGCTAGTTGAATGATTCTACTTTTCTAAAGCCTCCTTGGTGTCTTTCACGTTATGAGCTATTTTCTCAAATGAGACGATACTCGTTTTATTAAATATGAAGAAAATTCTAGTGCGATACTTTAAAAACTTCCCACCTCTGAGGGAAGTGGCTGAATTAGTTGTAATATTATGAATTTTCTTCTAAAATAAGGCTAATTCCTGACATAATTAAGAAACATTTATACAGTGTCGTTAACTGTGTCGACAAAATAAGAGAGTTCATAATACTCATCAAAACGAACAATATTTACAATGCAACCTAGGCCCGCATTCCACTAAGTGTGTCAGCGTAAAGTTCAATTCCCGGATTGAACTTTCGTAAAATGTGAATTGAATCAGTCATAAGGTGCACAATCCTCACTCTACTGCCTCTCGCAAACACCAGCAGAGATTTTCAGTGATCATGTGGGCAGGTATCGTTGGTGACTGAATGGTGGGACAATATCTCTTGCCATAACGTCTGAACGGGACAGCGCACTGTGTCTTCCTGGAGCAAGTGCTTTCTGGTTTCTTGCAAAATCATCCGCTCACCACACGGAGGGACATGTGGTTTATGCATGATCGAAACCCACCAAACTTTAGCACCGCCGCCCGCCACTTCCTGAATGCCAAATATCTTGGAAGGTGGATTGGAAGTGGAGGACCTGTGGCTTGGCTTCAACGCACACCGGACCTAAATCCATTAGAGTTCTTCTTTTGGGGACAATGGAAATCATTCGTGTACGAGACACTTGTGGATTCCGTGGAAAATCTCATTGAGAATCGTTATTGAAGCGGACAAGATTAACACGACAATAGTAGTGCACGGGAGAGTGCACCATTCTTTCATTCGTCGGTGTCAATTGTGCAACGACACCCTTGTACGGCATTTTGAGCATCTACTTTGTGTCTTTCTCTGATCTGAATGGTATTATGCAATTTATGATTTGGTTAATTCTCATTTTCTACCGGGGACGAAAGTTCAACTTGGACACTGAACTTTACGATTTTCTGACACTCTGAGTGGAATCCGGCCATAGGTTGCATTGTAAATATTGCTCGTCTTGATGGGTACTGACATCCATTTTATTATATAGACAAAGTTTAAGAACACCCTGTATTAATAAATAAATAAATAAATAAATAAATTATATATATAAAGTAAAGAAGTTAGGGAGTTTGGGTCCTAGCCCAATAGTTATCTTCTCCCGCCCTTCCTCACATCATTAAACAAAATACAGAAAGCACCTGCCCATCATTATACTCAATTAGATTATGAGAGAAGGAATCAGAAATTTAAAAAGCAAAAATTTTCAAGGAAAAGCAAGTTTTAACTTCTATTCCTACTACTTGCAAAAGTTCAATAGTAGAATAAATAACAGCGAAAATCTTCCCACTTCTATCATTATATTTATTTATTTATTATGTTTGTTGGCAAAGGAAGTAAGCTCCAATTAGGCATGTGTTAAACATAAAAATTTATTCATTCACAGTCATTGGAAAAGTTTTTGTCCAGTGAAATCAAACGAGAGAAAAAAAGGTGTAAAATTAATAATAAAAAAAACATGTTCCACTTCTTGATAAGAGTTTTAAAGCTGCTATTTGCAGCGAAAAAATGTGCAATGAAATGTCAGTAAAGAAATTAAGACAAAAAGTTCACGTGCACATTTATTTTTACTGTTTTTCACTTTTTATCGATTTTTAGCATCTTTTTGCAAATTCTTTATACTTGATTACAGTCTTTAGCATGTTATTCACGGAATAAGCAAGCTTTTCAGTCTTAGTACTTTGACTTCGTTCATCTTTTAATTTGCATAATAAATCCATTTATAATGTTCTGATGTATTTTCGGTTCCGCTTTTTAAGATTCTTACAAATGATCTATGACATTAAGGTATGAGGACTGTGGGAATACATATCCTTCTCAAAGAACATGATATTACCAATATTTCTCAAAAATCGAAGAAGTAGGATTTTGATAATTGTCATGTTAAAAAAACATTTGAATTCCTAATATAGAGCTTATTTTTATTTTTATATCTTATCCAAACTGACAGATCCACAGCGATGGTACATCTCTGTTCCTTATCATAAATACTTTGTCTTCTCCTAGTTTTAAAATGACCTTTAAGATTAAAAAATGTAAATTTGCTTTCATCGGACCTAACAATTCCGTTCCAGAAATGCACAGACATTAACTGCACGTTTTAAGACAAAGTAGCATCTAAACAGGTTGTTTGAAACATATGGCTTCGACCTGGCTTTTTTCCATAATCACCTGCAATTTTTAGTACACTGCTTCTAGTTTCTAGGCTAACATTTTAATATTATGTAGTAAAGACACATGACGTAGTAAGTTTCGGATTCGCCGTGATTTTTCCCATTATTTACTTTTTTAAGTAATTATTTTTTGGTTTTCCTTAAGCTAGTCTGACACTCAAATTTCTGATAGATAAAGGACTTTTAAATGACATTAGTGTGATTTCTTTTTCAAAAGTGTTTTTAAGAAGATTTTTTTAAACATTTTATTTTCATCTATTAGTTTTATCGTGAAACACTTCAGTACTAGAAGTATTTCCTCTCCTGATTCCTTTAGTTTTCATGTTAAACATTTTGCTAGGCAATAAATGATTATGTGAACTCAAAGACATTCTATTAGCTCTTTCTTTGGTACGAAATTGGAAATTACAAAATAAGTATATTCTCCGATTCTTTCTAGCGTGAACGCAGACATTTCTCATTGAATTTTCATGAGTACTGTAAAATCAAAGTTTTCTTTCTTTGCTTAGATGAAACAATTTTCTCAAACATTTTACATTCTGAACTGAACTTTAAAAATGATAAATTTACTGACAAATTGAAATACACTAGATTTTAAATTGTACTGTTACAAACTTGACGCTACAATTACAATTTCTTTCATGTACTCTTGTCGAGTACCAATATGACTGCAGTATTGCAGAACTAAGCATCCATCCAACTCTATGCGGAAACATTTTTTAATGACGAATGCGCCAGAATAACTTCCAAACTTAAACTAATTAACTATGAACAAATTCGCTGTCTTTTCCAAACAACTAATTTCTTTGTTTCTCGATAAGTTGATTATTTGCATTCAATTACTTCATTGATATTTGGCTTTAAAATTATTCCAGGAATGTACTGTTCAATTGCATCCACAGAAAATTATAAATTATGATAGATTTTATTCTGTATCTTTCTCTGTCGTATTTGTACTTTTATTCGCCCTTATTCTCTGGACAACTTACCAATGTGCTTTGTTTATCAACCTTTACAGCTAATTATTATTTCAAATTAATATTATTAATATTTTAAATTATTATTATTATTATTATTATTATTATTATTGTTTCAATTATTATTATTTCAAATTAGGTCTGAATTTAAAAAAAATTTAAATCCTCTTGTGTCTCTCCATTTATTCCTTATCTACTTCTTTTGGGAGCGCGGTGGCCCGGTTGGCAAAGGCGTCGAGCCTGTGATCTGAATGTCCCTGGTTCGATGCTCGTCGCTGCAAATCCACGCCGTGTTCACTAATGGTGGCCGGGGCAAGTAAAATAGGTCGTGGCTACAATGTTCTCCAAGTTCTCAAATTTACCTCTGGAGGTGCGGGGTCAAGTGTCCCGGTCTCATCACTTGACTCGGTTCAAAATTACGGGACAGATGTTCTTCGAGGTCAAGTCAGACTTCAGCCCTAGTGGTACCTGGCCTTAACCCTTTGAGGGGCGCCGTTTGCTCAGTGCAAACGCCTAAATCTAGTCTTTTTTTCACTTTTATTCAATGTATTCCAGCTAAATGAGCAGAAAAATGGTTAGTACTACCATATGCTATCAGTTTAATAAAGTAAAAACATTTTGCAACCTTTAATTGGTAAATATTACAAGATTCTTTAGGTTAAAAAAATCGGTAAAAAATCTGCACCCTGTAAACGGGGGAGGTTTTTTGCCCTGAAAGGGTTAAAGTGAAACTGCTTACTATCCTTCGCCAAGGACCTAGGTCCTTTGGACTTGGTGTAGGTTTTCCTACTCCAAGGGGACTGGAAACAACAACAACAACACTTCTTTTTCATTATAGGAACCACTCACTTGCCAAATCGGTTAAGTCCATAGAACAAAAAGGGGAGAAAATAATATACATTTTTAAAAAAAATTCCTCTGAAAATATGAATTCAAACAAACATTGTAGAATGTATTATTGAATATGTAGCTTTTATCTAACGACTTATAAATCTATAAGATAGAATATCCTTGGATTAATCGTTATTATTCTTACAATTTTTACATGACTAAAGGACATAATCAATTTGGCAAGTGAAAAAAAGTAATAACATAAAATTCAGTCTTCAAATTGTTCTTTTACTACAGACAAAATAAATTGAAATAATTGTTTAATAACTCACAAGTACTTACCTCTGCACCAGTTAGACTGTAACTGACTAATTTATTTTACTTTTTTCTGGTGAAACAACACTGAAAGGTTTACCGTTATCATCGAATACTTGCTTCTGCATTTGAATTGTATTATTACTAATGTAATTGTATACATTTACATTAATTATTTGCATATTAGTACTCATTTACATGCAACTAATTAATATAAGGTAAATTAGTCCATACACTAATCTCCTTTACATTAGTGTATGGACTTACCTTGATTGGCTTCTGAAAAAGTTACTTATTCTATGGCCAAAATAAATTTTGTCATTTAGTGGTTTCAATCCTTATTATTTGGGAAATTTATTATCAGTGTAAAAAGTTAAAAGTTCATCAAGAGTTTTGACACTAAAATTTTCAAATTTTCAAAAATTAGACTTCACCGATTTGGCTTGTTAATGACTGATATTATGGCTAGCAGTTCTTGAAATGAGAATAGCATTGTGAACTAGTCCTCCTTTCCAAATCGTATATGCTACCGTAATTCTGCGCAGAACAACGTCACAACCTGTGCGGCAGATAATTTTATTACAGCAGTATTATAAATTATGGTAGTTAATTATTTCATGGAATCACCATTTCATTAATACTTTAACTAAGAAACATTATCTTGTGTAATCTCATTTAGGAAAAATAAGCTTTCGATCCCCCCACCACTACCATACACAAACACCTGCTTCCCACAACGAAGAGCAGAGAAGAGTTCCACTCTACTTAATAAGCTTATTTTAAACTTATCAGAATGTCTCCATAAAGTTGATAGCGTGCATTTTATATTTAATCTTATTAACTATTGAGAATTATTTATTTTTCTAGGTAATTGTTTAAATAAGGAACTAATTAATAGCTCTATTGAAAATCTCAATTTAAATAGCTGTAAGTTTGGAAAATTCGAATCTGACAGGTGCGATTGTGTTTAGATTTGATAAAGATGAAAAGTAGAAATACACTCATTACGAAAATATGGGAAAAATCAATTAACATGTCCATAGAAATTAAATTACTCCTCCTCTCCAAGGGCAAATGTAGATTATGTTTTCATTATAGAGTCAAATAAATTCAAACTTATTTTCATTGGATAGCATAAATTTTCTTTTGTATATATATAAAAATACTATAAGTATGCATAAATATACTTTTTAATTTGAAATCAGTTGTGAAATATATTTTTTTCAGTAAAGAGCTTTGAAGATAACATCAAATGATCCCCTTTCTGTATTATAATAAATTTTAAAGGTAAACAATTGAAAGTTGAATTGAAAGAGTGCATACAGTGTGCATTCCTTTCGTTTAAAGGTGAGCCAATCTTTTATTACCATTACAGATAAATATGTTACATGTATGCATGTATATATGTATATGCATATTGTGGAATTTCCCAAACCCCCAAGGCTCGGAAAATTCCATTGAAACACCGTGCGAGAAAACAAGAACTGAAGACGTGATATTTCCCGCTCAAGAGCAAGAGGGGTGACTCACAATGACCGTCAGCTGTCCCAGCACCAGGTGCCACCACTGAGCACAATACGCTGGCGCCGCAGTGGCGGGAGTCCAGAAAGAAGTTAACAATAAGAGGACCGCCTCTTCACGAGTTCGATATAGGACCTGTTTCGGTGTTGTATCGATAAAATCGATGACGACAGTTCCAGACGTCACCCGAGAAAAGCCAATGGGAAGAGGCTTTGAGAAGCACGAGAGATTAGTTTTCACCGCTAGGGCGAGAGTTGATAAAAAAGGGATGCGGCAGTCTTATGAGGGTCTCCAAGGCGCTTTGAGTGAAGAGGTTTTTTTAGGAGTTAAGAGACCTAGGAGTGGACGAGAGAAGTGGCGAGCCGCCTATCTCCCTAGTGGGTTGAACTTGGATAACCCGGCAGAAAGTGTGAGACTCTCTGGTAGTCTCTTTATAGGAGTTCTAAGTAGCAGAAATTTCTCTTGGACTCGACAGCTAATCGCTCTAGTTTACGGATATTTATTGTGGTGTACAGAAACCCCATCTTAGGCGATATATCAGTGAAGTGACTCAAAGTTTTCCTGAACGGTGTCGGCTCCTGTTTCAGGCATGAATTACCTAGGACCTGGCCATCAGCGACTAGAGAGAGTGACTTCAGCTTAGCGTTGTATCGAACTACCTGTTATCGTGAGTGATGCCGATCCGTCCCGAGTGACCTAATTTAAACAGTGTGTGTGGCACTAACTCATCTCCATCAAGCCTGTAATTTAAATCTATAACTGCGACTAATCGCTCATATCTTAATCCACAGCATCTAATAAAGTGAACCCATTTTATTTTCTTAATTCTGTTGTGTGGCTGGTTTTCATTTTACGTATCTGTGACAGACGCTAATTTGAGAGTCAACTTGACTCTGTGTCACAGGCCAAATACTTTATAATATTAATATATATATATATATATATATATATATATATATATATATATATATATATATATATATATATATATATACAGTAACCACCGCTTATAGTGATCACTGGTTATAAGAATCAATATCGCGAAAACAAAAACAAATGAATTATTTCCATGTTAAAATTTTCGCTTTAAAGAATCAATCCACTGGTTTTAAGAATCAGTTTACACTCTTCGCTTTCCTTTCCTTTTTCCAAAAAAGCTACTTAAACCCTCAAAAGGCACGAAGTTCTTCCTTTTTTTTAAGAAAGATTGATAAGATGGAATGGAATATAGTCGTAAAATTCACCCCTTTCTTTATTAGACATAACATAATAGTTTCCCCTTAAACGCTTTACCACAACACTGTCCTATTAGCTTGACCCGGGAGCAACTTTACCCTTCCGAGTAAATCTTCGTCTGAGACTATAAGTATTGAAAGAGGTATAAACAGCATTCTGAAAACTTCATTACGTCAAACTACCGTAGAAAACTTTTTCTTGCTCACTTCCTGTAGTTGAAATGTTAAAACTGTTAAGCAGGTATGTTGTAACTTGTAACAAATATTGTATTTTTTTCTTCTCTTACTATAATCATGTGTATCTACTTATAGGTCTAAAAATTAAGTTTTATTTTTTAAACTATAAAAATTAATTTTAATAAAAGATAGTTAATGTAAATTAAAGAGCATTTTATGGTAAATTCTCTAATATATGTATATATAGGTGTGTGTGTTCCTGTCCAAAAACCTAAATTTCGGTTATAAGAATCAACCGCTTATAAGAATCAAAAATAGTAATAACAAACGTGATTCTTATAAGCGGAAATCACTGTATATATATATATGTGTGTGTGGGTGGGTGGGTGTGTGGATGGGTGATCCAAAAGTTTACAAAAACATTAAAAATTCATAAAAATGGAAGAAATCATGATAAAGAAGTGCGGTTTGCAAGAAAAGGCTAACAAGAAATCGAATTTTTTTAGCAGCCAAAAAAGTTTAAAAAGTTAAAAAGTTGTTAAAGTCACCAGTCGATGGCGCTGCCATGCGAGATATTAGCAGAATTATGCAAATCAATCTTGCAATAAAAGACCGTGATACACGAGGATTTGGAGGATTGATCACGAAGTGGAAGACCCTCGTTGGCGGAGGTCCGCATTACTGCGGTGGAAACCGTTATAAATAATATGACGGCGGAATTGGCCACGAGGAGCAGCAGTGCTCGCAAAGCTGGATAAGTGACTCTACCAGGGACTTTTTTTAATTTTTATCTTGCTGCTGAAAAAATCCGACTTCCGTGTGCCCTTTCTTGCAAACTGTACTTCTTTATCATAATTTCTTCCTTTTTTATGAATTTTTAAATTTTTACGAACTTTTTACTCACCCGGTGTATATATATATATATATATATATATATATATATATATATATATATATATATATATATATATATATATATATATATATATATATATATATGTATATAGTGGAATCTTGATTGACCCCCCCCCCCGTTTTGCTCAGCCGCTCAGCCTACGTTTCCCTATTCAAAGAATGAACAATAAGCTTCACCCCCAGATAAGACCTAGAGATTATGTGTGGGGGGCAGGGAGAAGGAAATGTGAAACATCGACAGGTCCTTATCTTGAAGGGGACGGGTATTACCGGCTGTGACGAATCTCGTTGGAGAAACGCAATATTTAGCCTGGGGGTCTCTAGCGTTGTATATTTAACTGTACATTTTCTATGGCGATTAGTTCGAGAGTTCTTTTTCCTGAAATCAGTCATCTCTCTTGTGCTTTACTACAGTGTCTTCGAGACGAAAAATCTTATTTTAAAATAAAAAGTAAAAGTTATTGAGTTTGCAAAAGTAAATAAATTAACTCAATTAGAACTCTCAAAAGAGTTTGAGATATCGCAAGCTCAAGTTTCAAAATTGTTTAAAGATAAAGAAAAAGTCTTGAACGACTGGAAATGCAACAAAAATCTTAATCAAAAACTAAAACGTTCTGGATAAGAATGTGAAGTTGAAGATGCTCTTCTTCAGTGGTTTGCTGAAAAACGAACTTGTAATGTTATTATTGAATCAGAAAGCTGAAGATTTAACACAACAGTTAAATATAACTGATTTTAATGCTACAAATGGTTGGTTGTGCATATGGAAGGAAAGAAACCAAATTTCTTTCAAAAAAAATTCACGGTGAGGCAAGTGATGCTGATGAAGCCGCTGCCAGTTCTTGGAAAAATGTAGTATTATCTGCTTTATTAAAAGACTACACAGCGTCTACGCAGACTACACAGAAAACAGCGCTTTATTGGAGAGCAATACCTGGTGGGACTTTGTGCTTAGAAGGCGAAAAAGTTGTTCAAGGAAAAATCCCGAAATACAGACTGACAGTTTTATGCTGTAGTAATGCTGACGGCAGTCATAAAATGCCTCTTTTGTAATCGGGAAATCCAAACACCCACGATGTTTTAGTGGTGTAAAATCTCTTCCAGTTAAATACGAAGCGAATTCAAAGACTTGGATGACTGTTAATTTCTTTCAAAACGGGTTAGTGTCATTTTACAATGAGATGAATAAGATGAAAAGAGAAGCTATCCTTTTTATGGATAATTGTCAAGCCTATAATGTCAACGTAAGGCTAGAAAATGAAGCCCTTCATTTTTTGCCTCCGAATACTACAACTATTTTACAGCCAATGGCCCAGAGACTTTTTAAGAGGAATTATAGAAAAGTAGTCGTTAAAAAGATCATAGCCTTCATAGATGGTACTAGTGGATTTTCTGTCAATAGTTCAACTAGTAAAATTATTAGAAACATTTCAATTCTTACAGATGTACATATGATGAACAAATCATGGAATAATATTTCCTCTGAAGCAATAAAATTGTGTTTCGTAAAATGTAAATTTTCAGCAAACGTAACAAATGATGAATTAAATTATGAATCAATAACAAGCGCAAATTTTACCACCAGAAGGATGACAGAAGAAAATTTTTCCACTTTTCTAAACTCTGACAATGACGGGGAAGAATGTGGTGAAACTTTAGACCCTCAACTTGATTAAAGCGAAGTCGATGAAGATGAATTTGGTGAAGAATGTACCATTAAAAAGGTTCCTTCACATGTTGACGTTAATAACACTTGTGATATTATAAGACGTTTCTTAGAAACGAAGCCATATGCAGACTTTCATTTATTTCATAAACTAGAAAATCAAATAACAGATTTGCTGCATTCACAGAACAGTAAACAATCTAAAATACCCGACTTCTTTAGCAACAAATAAGTGAGTAACGTTGTAATTATTTTTCAAAAATTGAGGGAAATACGTATATTCTACAATAAAATTAGCTCATTTTTCATCAAATTTCTAAATTTTAATGTGTTTAAAGTGTTTCTTACTTTTAATTAATAGATTGTTTGTTAATTATAATAGTTTAAGTATGCCTATGGTTTATGTAATTTTTAATGCTTTCTCGTTTTAACTGTAACTTTAAACATTGTGGGCGTGTCAGTGTGATCCCGGATAATGGAATATCCCACTTATTAGAATAATTTTTCTTGGCAAATTGGCTATTCCATTAAGCGGGCTCGTATGTATATATACGGTGGTACCTCGACTTACAAATTTTTTGAGATACGAGCAGTCTCTCGGCCTATTTTTTGCCTTTAGTTACGAGCTAAAATTCGGTTTACGAGCCAGCTTCAGATACCCAACCGCTAGTTTGCGGAGTGAATGTCATGAAACGTTCTCGTCAAGTGAGCACACGAGAAACATATAATATTTAAAACCATTATGTACAATTATTATACATGTTATTCTAAGACTACTTTTCAGTCTTAAATTGAGAGATTAACACTCCCACAGAGCAGAAGCTGGGCCCGACCTGGCCGAAGGCCCCACTGGGTAAATCCCAGCTGTGCGGACAGACCCACAGCAGACAACCACCCCCGGCACGGCCCAGACAAGCCCCGCCACGTCAACCCCAGAACAAGCCCCACAAAGAGAGGCACAAGCGGACTCCAAGCAGAACAGACGGATTGGCCAAATAAAAAGAGAGTTAAATTTAGAAGATAAAAACTCTGCCAACTCTAACCAACTCACAAAAGGAATTAAACAAAAAGTGGTTGGCAGGAAAAATAAACCCAAACGAACGACAGCACAGAATTAATGAGTGAGAGAGATTAACACTCAACAATTATCACACGGGGCAGCTTGCTCTGCCTTCATTTGAATCGTCCTCCGAAACCGAACAGCGTCCAACCACTCATTTTATCAAAAACATTCTGAAATAGGGGGTGGAACAGAACTCGTTGGATAAGTTTTTACCCCTGCAGGGGAACGTGAGGGAAGCGGGGCGAAAAGGTCAAAAATCAGTGGATAAGATTCAATTATTCAGTTTATACTTTTTCCTCCACCTCCGTCAGATTCTTCAAGACATTTGATGTCCACAGTAAATATTGTACGTTATGCTTAATAAAACCAGTTTATTGCAGTACAGTCTATTGTATTGTATTTTTATACAATTTATATTATTTATAAATACATTTTTCTTATTTAAAAATGTAACAAAAAATTGCGAGTGTTTCTTGGGGGGGGGGCGGAATGGATTAATCCCATTTCAATTCATTTCAATGGGGGAAATTGATTTGACATATGAGTATTTCGAGTTACGAGCTTCGTCATGTGTGTGTGTGTGTGTGTGTTTGTGTGTGTGTGTGTGTGTGTGTGTGTGTGTGTGTGTGTGTGTGTAAGTAAGTAAGTAATAATTACTCCACACCAGTTTTAATGCTATTGCAATCTTGTCTTTCCTGTGACATAACTAACTTCCTCGTTCTTTCTATATGCTTCCCGGATGTCGCCTGGGCATATGACACCACAGAGGGTCACGTGGTAAACAGAATCTAAATTTCATATATGATGGTGTGAGCGTTGGTACTATGGACTGAAAGATTGAATCAGGGATTGAGCGGAAGCCATTATCCAATCTCTCTACTTGTAAATATGTAAATAGCTTCTACTCCTTTACATGTCGTATAATATGTTTAATGTTAGATAACCATAATGTGTTTAAAGTAATAAAAGTATTATTCCGTTTATTTGAATTAGTTGATTTGGAGTTTATGTTGATTTGGAGTTTATTCGGCTACGAAGCCGAATGCCCGATCTGCTATTTACCCGGATATCGTCGTTAAATGTCGTATATAGATTCGGTATTTCATGTGTAGTAAAATGTATTAGTTCCTCTTGGCAGTTGTTTTGAATCGTCTGACATTTATTAGCTTAAATACAACAAATTTTCTGCGTATTTCTAGAACTCTTTTCCTGCCAAATAGTATCGTGCTTTCAGAATCAAATATTTTTTCTCTCCTTGCAATCACTATTTCCTACGTTCTTTTTTCTTTATATATGTATAATGCATTTCAAAAAAGTGAAAAATATACTTCCCGACAGAAGCTAAAACTTGCGCAAAGGTTTTTCTTAACACGTAATGTAGGAAAAAATACAAAGAATCGTTTTTTATTTGAAAAAAAGAGGAGAAAATTATTTTATTCCCATACGATATTTTAAATCAGAACTGACAGGAAAAAAACTTCCAGAACATTCTGTTGAACAACGTTTCTTTTCAAAAAGACAGTAGTTGAGGAATAAAGAAAAAAATTTAATAAAATCTTATAGGATAAAGGGATATGCAAATACATTTCATATATTTGAAGAAGGTTTGCTCTTAATATTTAATTGTTGAATGGAATATTTTCAGTTATAAATCATATAAATAAACACGTATAAATACATAGATACATAATCTTATCTATACATTTATGTACACATGTTGAGCTTAAACCTAATCTTAAAAATGTTTCATTGAACATATTTTCCCATGTCTATTTAAGTAGAAATGAAAGCCAGTGTGCTTGTAAAAATACGACAGAGGCACTAGGTACATGCTAACTTCATATCTTTGTATCGGACTTTCGGAAGAAAGAAAAAAAAAGAAATTAGCAGCGAATTCTTCAAATAGTAATAGAGGTAGTCTAGAACCAGAGTGTGATATGCTCACAAAAAATTCACTTGCGATTTTATCATTTAAACTTATGTTTTTGTTTTCGACCAATCAGAAAATAATTAATAAAATTATAGGACAGAAATGTAATAGAAATATACTTTTAAAGTTGGACTATAATAACCAGCCCTTACAGTAAAAATGACAACATCTGTCTTCCTTGAAAGAAATATACAAACCTAGACATCAGTTGCATTTTTTGTATAGATCAGTTAATTTTTTTAACTACAGTTCTAGAAGGAATTTGCAGTGAAACATCTATACGACGGCAAGTCATGGCTCCGAATAAAAAAAGCCTTTTGAGGGGTGGCCGTCGAAAAGCCGTTCCTTCCATAATATTGGCTCGGTGGAGTCATAAATCAATTTTGATCTAAATATGGCCGGCAAGAGACGTTTCATTGTATTATGATTATAAACCTCTTTTGAAAAGATGGATGAATTCTAGTATCAATATTTCTTCAATTTTGCACTACATGGATTGTTAAATTACATGTGACACATTACATCAGTCAATAAATAATTAACAATGACTAATGGGATAGCCTCTAAATGTAATTTCTAGTTTCAAAGCGGGACACTGGGAGAGAGTACGATCCAACTAAATTATAATGATACATATATCTGACGCAAAATGTCGTACGTGCATGGTCAGTTGAGTTTCAAAATACGTAGTAAGCGTGGTTATAAAATAGAAAACCTCTGGAACCAAATGGAAGAGCAAAGTAATGTTGTGACATTTCCTGGGCAACAGAAATTTATTTTTGGCATGACATACACACACACACACACACACACACACACACACACACACACACATACACACACACACATCTACTATATATATAAAACAGTTCCGTAACTGATTCACTGACATACAACGCACAGATCAAACCGCTGTACCTAAAGGGCTCAAATTTTGCATGGCGATTCTTCTTACGGTGTAGGGGTGCACTAAGAAAGATTTTTGAAAAATTCTTCTTGGATTTTTTAAAATTAAATTTTTAAGCTGTTTTTGTAACTTCTTTTAAGTTTGCATTTAAAATAATAATTTGAGGGTTATAAAATTTATATCATGAGAAAGATCATAAAAATTCCTTTAAAATGAAATCTTTTTCGAATCTTTGCCTCAATTTTCTGATATTTGGTGAAATTTTAAAGATTAATTATTAGAATTTAGTTTATTAAATGCTGATCACGTGATTTCTTTTTCTGGTACTTTAAATAAATTTATCGTCACGTGCATAACAACTAAATAGACAAAGAAAATATTTTTTTCTTTCTCATGCAGCAGACGGTTGGATATTATCCAAAAAAAATAAATATCCCTTACAATTTTTTTATAAATATATATACTATATATATATATATATATTACATCAATTGTATACATTGATCGTCGCACTTATTATAAATATATATATTTATTTTTTTGGCATTAATTGCATACATTGACCGTTGTATTTGATTTGAATGTACTCCGTAGCGAAGTGCGGGTTTTCAGCTAGTATATATATATATATATATATATATATATATATATATATATATATATATATATATATATATATATATATATATATATATATATATATATATATATATATATATATATATATATATATATATATATATATATCTATATCTATAAACTTAAATTGCCATTTCGTCCTATATTTATTCAATACTTTTTAAACCATCATCTGATCGTCAAACTCAGACCTAGAAACGTGACACCTTTTTCCCCAAAGATGTGCACTTAATTGTGACTCCAAAGAAACTCGTGGTGAATCAGACCTATATTGTTGTAGTTTCTAATCCTCTAGCATCGATATTATTCAGATGAGATCCATACGGTTGTTGGCCCGAACAAAGTTAATAACAAGAAGGGGGATCTGAAATATGATCCACCCTGGTAAGGCCCAAAAGATCAAGAATGCGCTCTGGGGAGGAACTCGGTGCAGGTGGAGAAGACTTTTCTGCCCTCATCAAAAGAAAGGCTCCTGAGGTGTCTACTAGCAAGCCTAGAAAACGCAGTTTGGGAGCTTCGATCACAACTGAGAAAAATGCAAGTGCCGGGATGACTCCTATTGTACCAGTGAAGGGTGTGGGGGAGTCATCCATGAAATATTATCTGGTGCCTTTCTATTAGAAAATAGTTCAAGGTAAGTAAGAAAAGTGCTAGAGATAGACAAATCCTCGCAGCCCTCCATTATCCAATTTGCCCGCATTGCCACATGGGAAGGGATGCTCTAGATTGTTGTTGATGAGGCCTATAAACCTCAGAAGTTAAACGGAACAGAGAGTAAGTACACCAGAAACCAGGCCAGCTCAATTTGTGGAATCAAATATAAGCCCCTGATATCGTATACTGTTAAATGAGCAAGGTCTTGACTCATGACTTTGCATCTTTATTAAAAATTAATATTTCCCAAATAAGACTTCTACAGAGAGCCTCCTGTTCATTTGACATGTCATTATCGATGTTTATTGCTGAACTAAATTTGCCTTTATGGATAAAGATAATCTATGTTTTGAATTACTTAGTTATCATTAACCTATGATATACGTCAATGCTCCATGGTTCAATAATGTTATATTAAATACTTTTTTGCAACAAATGATTACTAAATTGCCCATATTGTCACGATAAAACTGTTATTTCCATGGTACAAAACTTATACTTGCTTCTAATATTGGTCTCAATGTATTTAAGGGATCTTTGGGTACAAAAACACTACATTAAAGTCAAATTTTAAAAAATCCTTTTATTGGATCATATAAATAGCAGTACATAGTTTACAAAACACTTTCACACAAAAGAATTAAATTCGTGATCTTAATAAGGAAAATACTTACAATATTTCATATTTATAACATAAAACAAAACATGAAAAGAAATGGTATCCAAAGAACATATCGAATTACTTAGAAAATAAATATCAACCATTTTTTATCATTAAATCTCGACAAAAAGGAAACATAAATGACACTATCTACCGGGAAATAAATTCATCCTTTTTTCTGATTGTTTTATCAGTTCCCCTAACAATTGTATCGAGACTTTAAAAATAATAATATTCTGCAAACGATGACATTTTATGCAAAATTGCTAGTGGGAGAATTTGTCAAGCGGTATATAAGATCAAACAATGAAACATATAAATTTGTTTAAAACAGTTTTAGAAATTTTAATATAACATCTTCGGAAACAAGGATTAAATGGAAACAAAACAAAATAATTAAATAAAACTACCCTTTGTTATTCTTTAAAAAATCAAAGAGTAATGGAAGGAACTTTGAATTGTTCAAAATAGGTGTTTATATTGTTAACTTTAACTTTCATCTTTTTTTCTGCCTCCTACCGATAAAAATTGTTACCAAACAATGGGACTAGGTAAGATCCAAAACAATTTCATTAAGGGATTAGAAAGAAAATTTTTGTCTGAGCTAAATTACAAAATATTTAATTACTGGAGCCAGTGCTTACAGCCTCTAACAAAGGATAAAATGCGTTTTCAAGGAATGTAAGACTCATCCGTGAGATATATCCTATTTCATAAAGAAAACACTTTGATCGAGTGATTTTTTGTCCTGTTAAAATTTAATAATTTGAAGTTGTAGTATAAACGAAAAAAGTATTTTTTTTTAAAAATCCCTGTAAAAGAAGAGAAATTTATTGATTCAATCAGTGTATAATTCAGAAATGAAGCCCAGAATTTTACGGAAAATGTAATTTATACCAATAATTTATCATTTTATAAGCATTGACATTATAAAAATTCAAGGATTTAGAAGTTTATAATTACCTTTTCGTGTGATTCAAAAGGGGCAAAGAGATACTCCAATAAAAGGAAATTTCAAGATTTCTTGTGCGAGTAAGCAGGAAATGGGTTTGGTGTATTACAAGTCCATTTACTCTTTAGAGATAGGATGTAACATGATAATTATAATATTATGCAAAAACAAAATATTTTTCCACCACCAAAATCTAAATTTACATACTGATCTAGAGTGTTTTACTATTTAAATTACCAGACAAATATTCGGGAAAGATCTTAGAATGACTAGATTATTGCTTTAATAAAAGCGCGTGGAAAATTTTAGCGAAATTAATTCGCGAAAACTTCGCCAGTATTCAAAAACGTTTGAAAACAGTTTAAGAATTTTGACGTGGCAGTATAAGTATCTCATTCCAGTTAGACAAACCAATAAACTACACGTTTTCGTACTAATATAGTAATCAATGCATTAATATATTTTTCATTGTGTTTAGGGAATAACTTACTGAAAATTCTTAGAAATATTTTTTCAAGCTCTGTATTAGAGGCTTCTCGAATGCTTTTATTTAGTCAGTTTGTCACTCGAAAAAAGATATGACTTTTTGAGCAATTTGTGCGGCTGCACTAAGCATAAGAATAAAAACTCGTACGAAACATTAATTATCACAGAAGTAGAATTATCAGATTCCCTGAAATACTTCAAATCAAAAAAGGCACTTCTATAAGAGGAGATGCTTCTAAAATATAAAGCAATATCCTTCTTGAAATGATTTACAAGGATGTATTGTCAGCTTTTACGCGATTATAGCTGATTCTGCAAGAAAGTTTCAGTGGGTAATACTTTCAATAAGATCTTCTTTTTCTTCCTTAGAGTTTCCGTACTTTTCAACAATATCCTTAGCGTCAAGAGAAGGCTTGTCGGCAAGGAAATCAAAAAACGCTGTTTCGCGGGAGTAAGCATAAGCTTTCTCGTATCCGTAACCACGATCTCTGTAATTCTTATCATTGTTGTCGAAAGTGACCCCAAAGCTGCCATCATCATTGAAGCCGCCGCTGAATTTGGATGCTGAACCGAATTTTTTGTCGCTTAAAACGTCTTGATGATGTTTGTAGTCCTCTTGAGCCTGCTGTTGAACGAGTGCTGACCTTTCATTGCTTGCAGGGGGCAAAGCCTCAATGAGCACTAAGCCAAAGGTAAATAAAAAGATGGCGGCGTTCTGTGAAAAAAATATAATTAAAGCACACATACTGGAAATTCAGACCTATATCACTACACTTTAGAGTGGAGAGAAAGAATTAGATGCAAATAAATGTCAGGGTATTTTCTTTTAAAGAAACTATTTATTAACTAAAATAATATTGATATAATTTCCTATTTCCATAAAAATTCACGATTCTTTAAGTGCTAGGTTATAACATCTACTGAGTTTATGGCAAATATGATCTTATTGGATGGCTGCTACGAAAAATATGTCCTCATAAGAGAAACTGCTAAATCTAACTAATCGTCAAAATATCTTACTCCATTCTCAAAATTCCATGTATAGGAATAAAACAAATTTCTCTCAAGAAATTGCAGACCGTAAGTGCTGTCATACGGTGAAATTTCCCACGGTATTTACAGATAAATTAATTGACAGAATTTTGCAACAGTTACTTACCTTCTGGATATTTTTATATTGTACAACACACTTAATACAAATAAAAAAAATACACAATGTGACATGTATTTTACTTTGAATGCCCTACAGCTATATATTTTTAAAATGTACATTCTTAAATATAAACAAAAATCTTAAGTACAATGAATTTATTGTACCTACAACAAATTAAATTCTTAACTCATCTTTAGAGATCTTATGGGAAGAAAATGTAGTCTAATAAGTCCTAATATGCAACAATATTCAAAGAAAACTTATTATACTCACAAAACTTTCCATCTTAAGAATTCTTCGGCAGAAGAGAACGGATTAAGTAATTTAAACTGTACTGTGTATCAGATAAATAATAATCCGCTGAATAGTGAACAAAAATTACAAAGCAAATAAAAAAATCAATTAAAAAACGCACAAAAGATTTTTATATCCTTTACGTTATTTATACTAAATCTTAACAAAAGAAACAAAATTCTTGGTTTTTTACTCATAGAATAACATTTTTGGCCAAAATATAGAGAAATTTTATTTTCAGTTTATTAAAACCAATATCTAAACTAGATAATGCTTAAGAAAATAATCCCTTGTAAAAGAAAAAACCATGTCTAAACTAATAAATATAGCAAAAATAAATTATATTTTTCATTTTTCTAATATAAATACACATATGACATTCTATTTCGTTCTCATAAAAAAGCAGGAAACTGGGATTATATACACACGTGTGAATAATGTTATTGAAATAATTAAAGAGTTTATCAGTTACTGATCAGAGCTATAAAGACTGGTATGGATCACAATTGGGTCCATAAAAGGAATACAGAAACCATATGCGTAATGGTTTATCTGCAATCACCATTAATTGAATGTACACTGAATTTAGATTTTGGTGTATAAAACATCCTAATTAATAAATCAAACATCTGCGTAAAAAATTCCCATTCATAAGTAAATAAATAATCAGAAAAATGGGATTTTTTTATTCAGTTCAGGGAAATCCAAATCCTATTTTAAAAGAAAATAGATATCCTAATTAAATGAAAACATTTTAAATCAATAAATCAATTATATTAACACAAAACCCATTCTCAGTATGAACGTAATTTTATTTTTATGTATGTAGATATAACTTTATTTAAATGCTACTTTGAACATCGGCATTATAATATCTGAATATTTTATAGATGAGTTTGAAACGCTAATTATTTTCGCCTCCCTAAATACACTCTTTTCTGCAATGTTTCTTTTTAAGATTTTTTAAACTGCACAAATTTATAGTTTTTTAAATGCTCATTTGTTTTTTCACTCGGGGCAAATCAACAAACCGTTAGTTCACTTGAAGCTTTTGTCAAATACATTTTATTAATTGGAAAATTTGTCTTACAATGTACTGCTTTCTCGATAAATCAATATGAATTTAAATTTATGTATTAAAAAACAAAAGGAAAATTTTAAACAAAAATATTTTTTCAAAACATTAGAAAACAAAAAAATTTAAGTAACAAATGCAACAAACATTAAAAATATCATTAAAAAGCTTCAAGCACATTTATTATTTAATAAACCAACTTAGGATTATAATTAAAACTATGGGCGATAGACATTCATAGAAATTTCCCTTATGATTTTCTTTTAGAACTCACATTTCTTAAATTAGACATTAAATTAAAGTACTCTGTTACTATATGCAATTTCAGTAACTTACCAAGTGCATGTCTACTGGATTACCTGAAATCAGTTCAGTATATGTGAATGATTTTCTCGGGTGTTTATATACAGTTTCTATCTTGTACGTTTTTAAACAAGTTTTATTTGTTTATATTAGATACACGTATATAGTCCTTCGTATCAGGTTGGAATGTAATATTCCAATAACCTTCAGATACCACTTCCGATGATGCTAAAATATCTATTATCATTTCTCCAACTTTCCCTTAACCTCCGATATTGATAGATTTTCATTTCTTTACATTGGAAATGATATACCAAAGTACTTCCCTAAACAAAACCTTCAAGTTCTTCTGATTCATTGATACACTTTATTGACTTCCTCCATTTTTTCAAGGTTGAAACAAGTGGGAGCGGTGTCACGCGCGTGTAGTCCTTTAGCCCTTCCTCAAAACCGATATGAAGCGATTGCTGACCTTCAATAACTCAACAATGGATGAAGAGGTCAGTCGGTAGGCGTTCGCATCCATATTCAGTTTCATTCTTTCATCTTAATTTTTTCATTGACTAGGCCAAAAAGTCGAATGCGTTGAAGTATAATTAAAAATGTTTAGTTTCTGTGACAGCATGAAACAGAGTCTCTTACTTACAAAAGGTTAACGAAATGCCAGACAACCGCAATATTGCATCTTTGAGTAAAAATTCCTCAAAAAAATTTCTAATTTCTTAAAACGGCAAGGGGAATAAAAATTAACATTTTTAGTAAATGAATTGTACTGTACATGCCCCTAGAATATGTTGTTCTTATTTATGAGTACACTTAGTAGATATATGCAGTATTAAATCAGTATTTAATTCGATATAAATTCTAAATTAAGTTCTTAATTTATCTGTCCAAATAAACTGCTCTGGGTTTGCAATGAATATATATATATATATATATGTGTGTGTGTGTGTGTGTGTGTGTATATATATATATATATATATATATATATATATATATATATATATATATATATATATATATGTGTGTGTGTGTGTGTGTGTATGTATGGCGAATGGTTGTCAAGTGGGGGCTTTTTCTGGCAATAGTGATTTCTTTTGTAAGTGTAAGGGATTAATCTTTATTATAGAATGTCAAGAATGTAATTTATGTTATATTGGGCAAACGGGGACTGAATTTAATAAGAGAATTAATAACCATAGGTCCGCAATCAGAAATTTTAAAGACGAAACCTCTTTAGATTACGAACTTTTACATTTTCAAGTGCATAACTTCGAGAAGGCTAAATTTTATATTATTGACGAGGTTAATGATTTAAATAAAAGGCTGTATTTTGAAATTTATATATTTGTAAGCTTAAAACACTATTTCCATAAGGCTTAAACAGTAAACTAAATGAGGAAGGGCCGGTGGATTTGGATACTAACCGTGTTTACAAAAAATTCATGGTTTTTGAACGGTCTAATTATAAGAATTCTAATTACAGGGGTAAAAGAGGAAAGGGTAATATTAGTTCAAAAACAAAATTGAAACTGGATTATTTGCAACAAATTTGTAATTTATTTATTGATTTTAAGAACATTAAAATAATTAAACACTATTTGTTTAACAAAAAAATTCTGGCTTAAGGTGGTTTACTAAACATCATTTACTGTCAGTTAAATTTGCTTCGAGGTTTACAAAACTATTAATTTTAGATCTAATTAAATATAAGCTTAACTTGACAAATTTGGATGTTAAAAGGGGAAGGGAAGCAGGTGTAGAATACTGTAAAATAAATTTTCTGGATATAGATTTTGAGCAGTTAAAACTACCTACTATTGTACACAATAGTTTTAAATTACTACCAATTAAGGATTGTGGAAAAATCACCGTCGCTTACAAATATCAAAAAACGTTTTTTTTTTTTTTCGGTTTTTTTTTTGGCTAATGTTCCTGGGGGATGACGACATTACACCCCAGTCCGGTGTACATATGAATACAAGAAATAGAAACAGACATTTTTTTTAATTAAAATTTTTTAAAAATTAAAATTCAAAATAGCGAATTAAAAATTGGGATATATGATAAAAGACTAGATTTAAACTTTGAGGTTATCACGTTTACCAATTTCAATAGCAACTTGAACTATAAAATCTATAATAATATCTTTTACTCGCAACTGTACAGAATTAAAAACATTTGTAATAACACTGAAGACTTTTTGGAGGCATGTAACATTTTCGAGGCAAACCTAAGTAAGAACAATTTCCCTAAAAATTTCGGCAATTTAAAAGTTTAAAAAAATAGCATTTAAACTCGGGTATATTTTAAAGATGTTTAGGATAGCGTTTCTGGTTTCATATTTTTTTAAACTTCAATGGGGTGTAGCGCTGTGGTTTTGCCACAGTGACGTAATTACTTGGGAAAATTGGGCTGCTGTTTCGCCATAACCGTCACCTACTGAATTAGGGTATGTTTGCATCTGTGTCTTTTCATTAGGATAGTATGTGTACTTGCATGTATGATGCGTTGAGCCTTTACTGTAAGTTGTCTATATCTTATCATTTCCTATTGACTAACTGTTTCATTGGGGAACTCGGGGCCTTGGGATGTCTTTTGGTTATACCTGCATCCTATTCAGAAAGTTCTCCTTGAGGTAACTGATTTGGTTAGGTTCCCTGATGACGAGACCTGTCGGTTGCCTCGTACTTCTGGTTTAGTTCCGGCGCTATTACAGAATCTTGCCTCTGGTGCGTGGATGCCCTGATTGCTTTATTTCTGTTTTGTTTTTGTCTACATTCTTCTTATAATTATATAGCTCTGTTAAATTTAGTTATATATGTATATGTATGTATGTATGTATGTAGTACTTGAGACTAGCTCCAATGAAAAATCTTTTTTTAATGCACATTTTTTAGTTAACCGCGATATATTTATGCAGAAAAAGTCGTAGTATTTCTCAAATGGTATTAAAAACTATTTAAATTCTCATAATAATTAATTTTATTCTGCCCAGCTATGTAGTTTTCTTTAAGTGATAAATCAAATTAAGTTTCATCATTAAGTGACACACACACGCATGCGAAGATTAATGTTTGTGAGAGTAAGACCAAATATTTTGAGCTCTTTTCAGACCTAAGCAAGTTTTCCCTTCTTAGTTAATGATAAACCTCGTTTATCTTGATCTAAAAGACGGATTTATGTCATTTTATACATTATATTTTCTTGAACGTAAAAAAAAAAAATTCCGTCACAGTAGCCCATTACCAATTAATTACAACTGCTTTTACTCCTCATCTTCAAAAAAGCTCCAGTAACTTTGGCCTTTTCTCTTAATTCCCACGAAACATTAATATTGAGTGAGAGGATAATGGCGCGAAGTAAGCAAAAGCTGACGCAAAACCTTTCTATTTGCGTCAGTAATCCTAGGACTACGTTAAATTTTCCACATTCTCTCCATTTTTCAAGTCTTCTCGGAGTCAGTTACTACATAAAGTCTACTAGTTGTAATACTTGTAGTTATACTACATAAAGTACACTAGCATTTAAAATATGAACTTTTCATTTTTTCGTTTATAATTTAAATGGATGATTCATATTTTTTTAAACGGTCTCGTAGACAGAAGTGTTATCTTTCCCTCTAGTGATCTCTGAATCACAATTAAATCAATGTTGTAAAACCCCTTGATATTAGCTTGTTTTAGTATCGTACAGTTAACTCTCTTACCGGAAGCGACACTGAAATCACGTTCTACATATTCTGTTAATTTTGGTGTGACATGCTGTTATCGCATCATGTTGAATTTTTAGAGTATCTAAACATAGAGAAACATTTTTCCCCTGTCGAATGAATTTTTGTATGCATTTGAATATAAGGACACGTCATTTCCGCTTTATAGGAAATATTGCTTCTAAGAAATATGTATCATTCTAAATAATATTGCAAGAAGAAATGCTATATTTTCTATACCCGTATACCGTAAGTTTTTTTTTTCTAATGCGGAGGCAATTTTGTTATTCACCGCAATTTGCTGGCTACTTTATTACGGGAGCACCATATAGGTGAGCCAGCAGTCCCCAGAAGTTGTAGGTAGAAGAATATTTTCTTTTCGTCCAATTATTTTCGTTTTACTATGTCGTTTTAAAGGCCTTCTTACGATAAACTAGTTCAAGATGCAAATTTTGTCTGTGGTTTTGTACAGAAAAATATGAAAACCATCCGCTGCTTTTTTGGAGGGTAAATTTCCATATGCTGTAAGTCCTGATGAAGGGGAAAACATCTACTTGCTGTGAATACTCATTATATTCTACTGGTATATTATGCAGGCATCACGCATACTTCTAAGTCCATGAACTGATTTAATCTCAGAACCTTCTGTTGATGTGACATTGTGAGGATCTTCAATATGACATCGTGAGGAATGGAATTTAAAACAAAAAGACATCCACTCCTTTAAAGACCTACTCCTCGGAGTGAAGAGATCCAGATTCCTTCTTAGTCTTGGCAGTGGTTGTTACAAAATTAATTGGTCTGTTAAGGTATATTTAATTTGTTTGCGATGTCACATTCAAATATAATTCCCATGGCATCCTGTGTCTGATGAAAGTTGTAAAAATTGCAGTTCAATTTTACGCTACAAATTGCACAAACCCCACTCCTACAATTAATAAAGATCTAGGGTTAATATGACGAAAAGTAAAAGTCACCGTTAGATCTTCCATTAATCAGAGGACTTCAGTAATGTAAATTTAATTACTATCAGAATACTTTTCCTAATATAATACAAGTGTGCATTAGCAAATATATGAAAAGCTTACCGATATCACATCCGATATTTTCCAATATTACACGAAACTTGGGGAATACACAAAACAGAAAAGCACATCTTCTTAAAATCAACATTAAAAGTAGAGAATGGCAACTAGTAGTAAACAATTAACTAACATTAATCACAACATTTCTTCATAACACCGAGGAATATGAGATATGATTTTTTCCATGGAGTCTGTTCTAATCGAAAATCACTAAACTCTTTTATTATAAGTAGGAGAAAATGGCAGAACTTTCCAAAAGTACTTGACATAGTTAATGATCAGTCTATTTTGCCTTTTTCTCAACTGCCTTAAAATATTTGCGCATAAACTCGTCTCTTAATATCCCACTTTCCTGCTTTCATCTAATCATTTAATGCTATTCCTTTATTTCTTAATTCCATTTCATAATTCCGTCTTCTCGGTTTTATTTTCTTGCCTTTTCACCTCAGCAAACTTTATTTGTTTGTTCGTCAGATAGATCCCTCTGTGTGGGCTTGTGGGCATAAAATTTCTCTTCCCCGTTTCTATGACAGACAAGCTCCTTTTATGTCTTCACTCCTGCTTCCGAATCCAAATGTGTTCTTCGGATATAATTTATTATTTTCCTCTATTTTTATCAAAGTTTGGGGATCTTCGTATTTGCGAATTCACACCGTAAGTTCCCCAATCTCATGAGAAATTATGTTAATGATTCGAACTGTTTACTAACCCTATTGGATTCGCTCACCTCAATGTCAATCTATCGAAAATTTATCCAAGGATTGCCAACTCGGATTCAGATTTTTTTTTTAAATTTTACTTCTTAATAGAGAAAAAAATTGCACCTTGGGGCATTTTTCATTTCTTTAATGCAAATAATATTTTTTAAATTTAAATTATTCGGGAGAAATATCTGGTATAGTGTGTTTTAAACACTCGTAAGTTCCTTTAGTGGACAAAATTTATAAAATGAATCAGTCGCAAGGTGCAGAAAAGTTCAGCCTTTCTGAAAATATCATTTTTATTGGATTATCAGCATTTATGTAGCTGTAAATAGTAGAAAAATTTTCTCCATAGGTTAATGTTGAGGTGAGCGTATCCAATAGGTTCAGTACACAGTAACCTTAATTCTTACTGTGGGTTTAGGAAACTGTTTGTTCCTATTTTACTTTCTGCAACTCTTTATGTCATCGTGTTTGCAAGTTTATTTAAAGATTTTTTTATTTAGAGATACTTAAATAACCACCTACAAAAGTGGTACCATTTTCTTTCAAAACATTTAATTTCTATACGAAGTTTCATTCGAAAGGTTGAAAAGAAATGAGTTTTCAGCTGATACATTTACTAGTTCTTCAAAGTAATTTTTTTTTCCTTCATGACTAACTCAGAAAAATCATTTATACAAGTGCTCAAGAGTAAAAAACTCTTTTGGTAGTGCTATTTCTATAAAAATGTAAATTCTTTAGGCTAATACGTTTAAAATTTCCTTTTTATTTAAACTTTCTTCGAGTTTGGGGATGGCTCTTGAAAATAAAAAAACTTTCAATTTATCCTATGTATTTAAATTTCCACTTTTTTTGCATCCTCAAAACTAGACGAAATCTTAGAAAATTTTTAAAGCAAACATTAAAATATATATCTTCAAATAATGTTTCGTGGAATAGCTCACCCCTGTTCATTTTACCACATTTATGTTAGCACATTTTTTAGACGATTTTGGTAAGCGGTAATAAATAATCGTTTGCTGCAAAAGAAATAATTGCAATTGTACTATGTTTTTAAAAGTCAAAATTATCGTCTGCGGCTTGAAAGTTTTGTTTTTATTCAAAATGGTGTTTTTAACAAAGCAGTGGTTCGAAGGCTACATTTATGCTCTTTCCGAAGAGAAATATGCATACTCCGTTATCCAAAAACGATGTGAGAGTCATGGTTTTGTGATATCTAAAGCGTCGATAGGTAATATCGTCAACAAGAAAGGAAAAAAACGTCAAATTGGAGCCTCAATTGGGACAAAAATTCCAAACAAGTATCCAAGGAAAAAACGGACATCTTCGACTATTGCAAAGGTACATTGTTTAATGTTAAAAGAAAATCCCCCTAGTCAAAGGACAGTTGCAAAATCATTAAAATGCTCGGTGTCCACTGTAAACAAAATGATAAACGTTGATTTAAATCTTAAGAAAGCGAAAAAACGCAATGTGCATCGTCTTCTTCCAAATCATATCGCTGAACGCAGGACACGCTGCAGAATTCTATATGAGAAACACTTATCCAAAGAAAAATGGAAAACAATTGTCACAATAGATGAATCATGGGTGTACTTAAATGATTGCAACAAAAAAAGAGCCATTTATTATCATAAAAGGGGAGAAAAAAATTTAAGTACATGGTTCAAAGAATCGAAAGAAAGTATTTCTAAGGGATTCATGATTGTTGCTGGTGTTTTTTATAATGGTAAGTTAAGAATAAAGAGAGTGGGAAAATGTCAAGATTAACTCCAAATACTATCAGGAACATATTTTATCGCTAATTTTTCTGAATGAAATACCATCGCTTTACCCACAGTGCCATCAATCTGCGAGACTCCATCAGGACAAAGCTTGCAGTCACACATCAAAATCCACTGTAAATTTACTAAAAGAAATGGAACAAAAAACTGGTATCGAGGCCATACCCTTCACTGATATCCCTACTAAATCTCCCGATGTATCACCTATGGATTTTTGTGCTTTCGGACTTTTAAAATCTGCATTATCCAAACGTCGTCCCAAAACCCTTACAGGACTCTGGAAAGCTGTTCAGGAGGAATGGGATAGAATACCTCTACTGACGCTTCAGAAGGCATTATTATCCTGGAAATTGCGGTGTCGAAAGATAGTTCAGAATTTGGGATGTCAAATAGAACATTTAAAACACAAGAATTTTATGTAATTTAGTTTTGTGAATACAATATACATCGTCTAAAAAATGTGTGAACAGCCTCTGTATATATATATATATATATATATATAGAAAAGAGAGAGAGAGAGAGAGAGATAGATATATATACGAATATCAAACTTGATTTTTTTTATTGTATTATGATCATTAAATTGAACCTCATAATTATAATTTTCTCATTAGTATAATATCATTTTATCAAAATGTTTATTTGCTTGATTATGCATCTTCGCAATTCATCATTAATTTCATTGCCTCATTTTCAATAACTACATTAAAATTATTCTCTGACACAATAGCAATTACATCGTGATTGATAATAATATAAACACGAATGATGTAAAAAATGCCGTCTTACCTTTGTTAGAAAACAATTTGCCATGGAATTTTCTCACATAAGTAAACAAACATATCATACATATTTCTAAGAGCACATAAAGGAATCTTAAAAAGAAAACAGTCAAATTCTCCTTTCTAAGTCTTTCAGTCTTATCTCTTTAGGATTCTTTGTGAATGAATTCCGCTTTTTCATTAGAACATCATTCATTTACTAGACATAAATTTAACGGAACTTAATCAGCCTCCTAACTGTTAACCTAAGCGTGTGTAATTTATTGATTTACTCGGACTTTTTTTTATTTCCACAAATGATAGGAAAAGTTACGAAACTCTTATACGAATATTATGTAAAAACGAATATTAGTGTAAATACGAATATTAGTGTAAAAAGTTTGATGACTAGTTCAGTGTCCAATAATTTAATATATATGATTGAAAGTAAATACAGCAGCTTTTTTTGTACCGACATATAAACTAAAAAATATTACGTACTTTAAAATCTACACAAAATGAGACTAACTATTAAGTAGTCTAGTTTGCATCTGAAATTATATATTAGCCTGAAGAAGGATTAAATACCTATCACCTGCATCAGATAAAGCTTTTGAAAACTTTTTCATAGCGGTTTTGATAGTGTTTTCTATTAGTTCATTTAACAACCTTTATAACTATAAATTGTTTTATTGAAACAATATTATTAGCAATTACTTTGTTAGTGCTAGTTAGTGCTATTATTCACAGTAATAAAAACACTTCGGTGCAATATAAATTTCATTTCAGATAGTTTATGCTTGCATTCAATACTGCAAAATGCAGTACTAAGAAATGTTTTCATAAACGGTATAAAAAATCAAAATTTATGTTATTTAATGCAATTTATGAGAAAATATAATATGGAAATCTATATTTTAAGACACAATGATTGTTTAGTTCTAATAGAAAATTTCCTTCCGCACATTAGTTATTAAAAATACAGTAAGTGCAGTAATTTATTTCAAACTAATAACTCAAAAGGCAGTAAAAATGCTCCGATGACTTTTCTTCGCTTGTCGCAGATACGCTATCTTAGCATATAATCTTTTCTGCTATTCATGCAGATTAATTTTGTTTCCCAATACTTTCGGGTTAGACGCAATAATCTCTCAATAACTACATTACTGATTCTGGCTTATCTCAGTCATTTTAGCTATGTTTTGCGCGTAACGGCATTTTAATTACTGCGACAGATGGGTGAGGTACTGTAATTATATAGCAATACCAAATGACCTAGTCAAAATCTATTCCTGATATTTCAAGGCTAGAAAGAGGTGAGATGTTTTAATTAAAACTGATAGATCAATCGCACTAGAGTAAAAATTCAGGTTACATGCTGATAAAATGAGATGCTTTCTAACGTCTCTCTTTCATTAAGGTAATATTACATAATTGAAAGATTTATGCTCGCTACATAAGATTCTCAGTTTTAACATTCTGGTGTATAGAGGGAATGTAGTTTTGAAATTTCAATATGAATTCAGAGACATGCTCAATAATAACTGATATCTGTTACTGGTTATCGAAATTTTATTCTCCTTCTAAGATGGGTTCTCTCTCAGCTGAATTAATTTAGCGTTTTCAGGATATCTTAATTTAGTTATTATACCTTCTTTTTCTGGACTTATTGTTAACATCCGATATAGTTTTTGGTGATTAATAGTTTTTGCTCTCAGTTTATAATTTATTAACACACTAGATGATATATTTTGGCTAGAATGATATATTTTTAACAATCGGGTGCTATCGTGACGAATGATTTCAAGGACAGCGAACCGAGTTTGTGTCATTTAATTTCGAGCTTTTTAAACTAAGCTATCCTCCTGATGTCAGGAAATTTTAATCGATCATATCCTCGAAATTTAGTAAAGAAATAAATAATTTCAGAGCCCATAATTATAAGTCATGGGATAAATAAGACATGGATAAATAAGTTCCATTTTTTTTCCTTTTTTTCTGATCAATTTTCCAAATCGTACGTCATCTGAATGAATAATTTCGACTCGTTTTTTACCGTCCTAAGGGAATTTTCTTTTGTCTCGTAAAAAATTACCAAAATATTTTATAAACTGTGAATTCAGTTAATATTTTACAGCACAAATATAATTTGCCAATTAGCAAGCCAATGTCAATTAGCAAAATTCAAAAGTAAAGTTTAAAAAAAATTCTCAATCTTAATTCTTTTGATCAGCCATTTTTATTTTTTCCTATGGAAAAATCTCTATTTTCTTGCACACAGGCTTCCATAATACGTCGTCGAAAGTTTTCTTTGAGGGTTTGAGTGAAGTATTTTGGGCCTTTTATTACTCTTCATGATTGATTACATTTCTAGGGTAACTCTCTTTCGCCTTCTTTCAATCATCCTTTGCTTGAAGGAATTTCTTTAGATCTCTTCTATCGAAAAATGTTGAGTGAATGACGCTGTTTATTGCAGTTTGTCGGCGTTATAATAGCTCTACCTCATAAAGACTCGAATTTAAATCATTACAGTTCCTTCTCCGCCTTATAGGCCCTTCCAATAAATTTCCCCGATTGGGAAAAAACCATGAAACTTTGCCATTATAAGTTGAAATGACCCAGTTTTTAATATTTCGGGTAGATTGGCGTCATCTTCGTGGTGTTTTGATTCTTTACACGAAAAGGATTAAATCTTCTCTGGAATATTCTAAACTAAGTGTATTTATGTATTTTATTAATAACTATTAGTATTCAAAATTTATATAAATAAAACTCAATGGATAGGACAATGGTGGAAAAAACTAGTGTGATGATAATGTATGGTTTAATTTTAATGGAGTGAACTAAAATTCAGTCACATCAAATCCATAGAAGATCTGTGATGAACATAAAAAATTCATTAAATAAACTAACACAATAAAATCTTGATAAAAAACAATCGACTAGTATTTGCATTAGAAAAGCAAAATTACTTAAGTTTCATAAAAACTTACTTTTCAATAATGTTTTTACAATGAATGTTAAGTTATTTGATTTATAAATAAATATTTTTCATATTTATCTCGGTAACCAATTCTCAGACGTTAAATTTTGTGTAATAAATGAAAACATTAAAATAAAGCGAAAACTTAAATATTGTACTTTGTTCTTCGAACGTATACACATCTTGATTTAAAATCCTTATCTATAAACATTCAAAAATATTCATTATTTCTATTGCGACTATTTCAGTTTTAAAATTTTTGTATGTTATAAAGAACATTTAAAGATTATTGAAAATATTTTACTATTATTATGACTAAATAATACATAGGGTGGGTGTCCAAAATATCGACCCTGTGCCTAATATCGCCTACTCGTGTTTCTAAAGTATGATTCGCGCTATGTATGAGAAATTGCAGTAACTTCTTATTTCTGGGTTTGTACTAACAGCGGCGATAGCGACAACGCTCTTATCACTGACAACAGAAACTATATGGCGTCTGAAGTTGTTTTGGCTGTTGTCATCGTAAACTTTGGTTCCAAAGAATCAGAATCAAGTGTAGGACCAGGTAGGTGCATCCAAATTCTAATTTTGCTTATACCATTTGAAAGGGCATTAAACAGAGACTTTGCTAGCAACGCCTTTTAACAGGTGCTCCTAATTTTGCCTGGTAGGCGGTAAGAGTAACACTGGTAGGTGATATTAAGAACCGCTCTGGAATTCCCTGGAAATTTTAGTTTTTCCAATTTAGCTACATTACTTAAACTGCCACTGGTTTTGGAGCTGGTTGATCTCCATATACCAAAGGAAATAGTTCTTAGGGATGTTCTTTGAGTGTCCAGCCTAATCAGAAACTAAAAAGTGGATGAAATGTCGAAAAAAAGTTCGGGTAGGCGATATTTGGGACACCTACCCTAAATACTTAAACTTTTATGGAATAAATAGAATTATTTCATGCGTTTAACTTTACGATTAGGTGTCCCATAATAAAAATCTAAACATTTATGTTAAATTAAAATTCATGTTTATAATTACTGTTTATTTGCTTTTAGTTAGTAAAGACTGCATAACATTAATAACATTAACAATCCATCGAGCCTCGTCTCTCCATATCACATTACACTGTAATTCCATATGGCACCGTCGATATATCTGCTATGGAAACACATTTTGTAACGATATATAATTACAAGTTTTTTTTAAAAAAGAGAGAAAAGTTATATGCAAACATTGATAGCATCTTCAAAAGCTAAATTTCAATAAAATAAGAAAATTAGAAAATGAGTTTCAGCATTTAATAGCAAACGGCGCACAAAACACTTAAACTTTTAAGACTACGATTCATTTTAGTTTAACTAGAGGGGATTGTTTTATATATATATATATATATATATATATATATATATATATATATATATATATATATATATATATATATATATATATATATATATATATATATATATATATATATATATATATATATATATATATATATATATATATATATATATATATATATATATATATATATATATATATATATATATATATATATATATATATATATATATATATATATATATATATTGCCGCTTAAAGCCTTTCCCGTCAAAGACTCTGTTGCTGAATGGTCAACGCACCGGACTGCTGAGCAAGAGGTCCCCGGTTCGAAGCTCTACATTATTTTAATTTAATTTAATTCTAATTCTATTTCTGTTAGTTCTAGAAGTTGCTAGAACATTCTTTAATTTCCTGGAACGGCGTTCCAGAATATTCTGTTGATGGATAAAAGAGCAAGTAGCTCAACCTGTGAGTTCAGTTCTGAGTTCTATCAGCTAAGTGTTGTGTGCTAATAAACAGCGTTGTATTCCCTCTACGTGTGTGTTCAATCCATACGACTAGCATCTACGCGACATCTTTGGTGGAGGCGCCGGGTACTCAGTTCAGTCTGGAAGCAGAAGAAATACGAAGAAGCCGTAGACTTTTAAATCTTCCTCCGGAATACGGTCTTTACGTAGCCGCTCCACGAAAGCGATTCCCGGCAATGCCTGAAGGAGAAGTTTAGCCACAAACCGTCCTGCTGTCTCCAGCACTAATTAGGGAACCGAGAAAGCCGACAATTTTTAGAGGCGATCCTGGACAAGATCCAACCAAGTGGTTAAAAGAATACCTTAGAGTATCAAAATTTTATCAATGGGATGATACTCTATGTCTTGCGAACGTCTACTTTTTCCTTGATGGGACCGCCAAAATATGGTTTGAAAATAACGAAGATCTGCGGAATTCATGGGACGACTTCGAAAGAGAACTGAAAAAAACTTTTGGTGACTCTCAGCTATATATACGGCGAGCTAAGGATTGCTTAAAATGCCGAGCGCAGAGAGCTGGGGAAGCTACACAATCTTATATCCAAGACGTTTTAGGACTCTGCAACCAAATTGACCCGGCCATGTCAGAAGACGATAAAGTGTCCCACTTAATGAAGGGCATCGCAGAAGAGGTGTATCAGGCCTTATTAACTAAGGAGATAAAAACGACAGTCGATTTCAGTAAATGGTGTCAGTACATTGAGGAAATGCAGCAAAAGCGAATAGGACGTCAGAAATTCAGTCGCTTGCCGAATGTTGTCCCAATTGCCTCCGTCGACGAGGAACAGGATCTAACCTCACTGATCCGTAAAATTGTCCGTGAAGAGATACAGCGATTAACTACACCCCAAATTGAAGAGCCCCAAACAGGCGTACAAACCATAGAAGCAATTGTGCGAGATGAGGTTGAGAAATCTTTGGCTCCCATATCTAGTGGAAGCTTCCGAAGGTCGACTCCCACATACAACCGCAGCATCCACTCGACGTATAACAGGCCGGAGCAGGCACAGGAACAATTACCCCGAAAAACCGACGTGTGGCGTACGACCGACAATCGTCCAGTTTGCTTTCACTGTGGCCGCCCCGGACATGTCGTTCGCTATTGCCGGGATAGAAGAGCAATTTTTAATGCTTACAGAGCTGATAGAGGAAACACAGCCCAGCGACGCATGATCTCCCAGAACACCGCCGACGAATCCAGCCGAACGTTTGAAAGAAGTCTGTCGCCTAGCCCTAACCGAGGTCGATCGCCTACTCGTCGCTTCAGATCCCCATCGCCGTATAGACGTTCCAGTGTCTCACCTGGCCGAAGAAATGAGGAAAACTAAGCAGTGCGACCTTCCTTGGAGGTGAGGCCGCTGAAAAACAAAATCCTCCCGCTGCCGCAAAGATGACGAAGAATTATCTAGAACTAAACATTGACAGTCAACCAGTACGTCCACTCGTGGACTCCGGCGCATCATTTTCTGTCATCTCAGACCAATATAGACGTCAGCTGCGAAAGATTATGTTCCCAATCAACGGAAGCATAATCCTCAAGGTCGCCGACGGAAGTCACGTCCGTCCAATAGGGAAATGTGTTCTTCGCTTAAACATCAATGGTCTAATACGTCCCTTTGAGTTTACAGTTATGCCGAACTGCAGTCACAATGTTATACTTGGTTGGGATTTTCTCGAAGACTCGAGAGCAGTCGTCGACTGTGGCCGATCGGAACTAGTGTTTGACGAAATGATGTTATATCCTGAATCTGCTGAGACATGGCGAGTGAACACCCTTCAAGACTGCGTCGTACCTCCGCACTCTATTTCTAAAGTAATTGTCACGAATCCCAAAATTAATGCGACCACAGACGTCATAGTGGAGGGAAATCGACTACTGCTGCTGGACAAAGAAGTTGCGGTGCCCTCAACGATCCTGACGTTTTATGACGGAACAGCCGAACTCTGGGTCACGAATGCTCAACCAGAAGCTAGGTTCATTCCCAAAGGCATGTGTGTGGGCTATGCAGAGACTCTAGACGAGAGGTATCTGAACTGCATCTCCAGTGCGCATATCTGCTCAGCCGCCAAGTTGAAATCGAGCCCTTCTCCGGTCGACTATTCCCAAATGCTAGCCCAAGATCTCACGGTAGAACGAAAACAGCGACTCTTAGAATTACTTTCTGAGTTTCCTGAAATTTTTTATCAATCAAGAAAAGCCGGAACAAAAGTAAATGTGAAACATCGTATAATCACTGGCAATCATCTACCGATTAGCCAAAGGGCTTACAGAGTATCTCCTGCGGAGCGTCGAATTATTCAAGAGGAAGTAGAAAAGATGCTACACAGAGATGTTATTCAACCATCGGAGAGCCCATGGTCGTCCCCAGTTGTCCTCGTGAAGAAAAAGGATGGAAGTTGGCGATTTTGTGTCGATTATCGTCGGCTCAACAAAATTACGAAAAAAGATGCCTACCCTCTGCCACGTATTGACGACACATTAGACAGCTTAAAAGGAGCCAAGTTCTTTTCGTCGATCGATCTCTACTCTGGCTACTGGCAGATTGAAGTGGACGAGGCAGATCGCGAAAAGACAGCTTTTATCACACCAGAAGGACTTTACGAGTTCAAGGTCATGCCCTTTGGTCTGTGCAATGCGCCGGCAACCTTTGAAAGAATGATGGATAACTTGCTACGACACCTAAAATGGACCATGTGTCTCTGTTATCTAGACGACATTGTCGTGTTTTCTGAGACCTTCGACGACCATCTTAAACGTCTGAATGTCGTACTTAAATGCATCCAAGAAGCTGGGCTTGTCCTAAATCCAAAAAAATGTCTCTTCGGGGCTGAACAAATTAAGATTTTGGGACATCTAGTATCGGAAGGAGGTGTCCGCCCCGATCCAGATAAAGTAAAGGCAGTGAAGTGTTTTCCCACACCCAAAAGTGTGCACGACGTCAGATGTTTCCTAGGACTCTGTTCTTATTACCGCCGCTTCATCAAGGATTTTTGTCATCAAGCTCAACCCTTACAAATGTTGCTGAAAGGTGACTCTAAATTTCGTTGGGGACGTGAGCAGTCGGATGCTTTCGACAGGCTAAAGGAAGCACTGATATCTGACCCTATACTGGGACTTTACGACGAAAACGCCGAAACAGAATTTCGAACGGACGCCAGCGGCTATGGTATTGGAGCAGTCTTGGTTCAAATACAGCATGGAAAAGAAACAGTTATTGCCTATGCTTCGCGGACACTAACCAAAGCAGAGAAAAATTATTCCACGACTGAAAGAGAATGCCTTGCCGCCGTATGGGCTGTTCACAAGTTTAGACCATACCTCTTCGGCAAACACTTTTCAATCGTAACAGACCACCATTCGCTGTGTTGGCTAACTAATCTAAAGGATCCCTCAGGAAGACTTGCGAGGTGGGCCTTGCGACTACAAGAGTATGACATCTCGATTGTTTACAAGAGCGGAAAGAAACACAAGGACGCTGATAGTTTGTCCCGAAATCCATTGGAAGAAGACAATATACCATCAGAAGTCATCGCCGCTATAGATTTTGCTAACGTTGCTGACGAACAAAGAAAAGATCCAAGACTTGCGGAGTTAATACGGACTCTAGGAAATGGCGAAACAGTGAAAGGAGAATTTGAGCTGATTGAAGACGTACTATGTAAAAAGAGTTTCGATCCAACCGGCAAGAAATGGCTTCCTGTCATTCCAAAGCATCTACGTCAAGACATTCTTCAATGTTTCCATGACGCACCCACTGCCGGACATCTAGGATTCGTCAAAACGTACGACAGAATAAGGAAGCGGTTTCACTGGCCAGGTCTCTACCGAAATGTGCGACGATATGTCATGCACTGCCGGGAATGCCAGCGTAGGAAAGCCGTTCCACAGAAGCCACCGGGTCATCTAATGCCTATACCGCCTGCTGTTGCGCCATTTCATCGCATTGGGATAGATCTCCTTGGGCGTTTTCCAAATTCGACCACTGGAAATAAATGGATCGTAGTCTGCACCGACTATTTGAGTCGCTATGCTATTACAAAAGCCCTGAAAACTGCTGAAGCTGCGGAATTAGCGAGGTTCCTCGTCGAAGATATACTTCTAAAACATGGAGCGCCCGAGTTATCATCACCGATCGAGGGCAAGTGTTTCAATCAAGACTTGTTTCAGATATCATCCGGTTGTGTAACATCAGTCATCGAATGACGACAGCCTACCATCCCCAGACCAATGGCCTTACTGAGCGATTCAACAAAACACTAGGCGACATGTTATCCATGTACGTAGACGTAGAACAGAGAAACTGGGACGAGATACTGCCGTTTGTGACCTTCGCTTACAACACCGCTAAACAGGATGTAACCGAATTCACACCTTTCTATTTACTTCATGGCCGAGAAGCCGAAACAACGCTCGACACTCTTTTCCCCTTCTGCCCTGACGTGGAGAACGACTATACTAAGCATCTTGTCGTGAAAACCGAAGAGGCAAGGCAGTTAGCCAGACTACGAACCCTAGAGGCGCAAGAAAAGGACCGTCGGCGTTATAATTCCAAGCACAGGCTGGTGTCCTATTCACCTGGAGATTTAGTATGGATTTTCACGCCTGTTCGGAAAGTAGGCTTGTCCGAGAAACTGCTTAAAAAATACTTCGGACCATACCAGGTGTTACGACGATTATCTGACGTAACCTACGAAGTCCAAGACTATGAGCCAACATCAAGACGCCAGAAAACGATAGACACCGTCCATGTTCTTAGAATGAAGCCTTACTACGACCCTGAATTACAAGCACAACATCCGAATGGTGATTCTTCAACATCTGAAGACGGCCATTGTGAAGAGGATCCGCCTACCAATGTAAAGAATGATTACACCGGACCACAGACACGTTCCAGATCAAAAGTTGCTAGCAGTTAGGCAACCTAGGACAGCGGGACGCTGTTCTTCTAAGGAGGGAGCAATGCCGCTTAAAGCCTTTCCCGTCAAAGACTCTGTTGCTGAATGGTCAACGCACCGGACTGCTGAGCAAGAGGTCCCCGGTTCGAAGCTCTACATTATTTTAATTTAATTCTAATTCTATTTCTGTTAGTTCTAGAAGTTGCTAGAACATTCTTTAATTTCCTGGAACGGCGTTCCAGAATATTCTGTTGATGGATAAAAGAGCAAGTAGCTCAACCTGTGAGTTCAGTTCTGAGTTCTATCAGCTAAGTGTTGTGTGCTAATAAACAGCGTTGTATTCCCTCTACGTGTGTGTTCAATCCATACGACTACCATCTACGCGACAATATATATATATATATATATATATATATATATATATATATATTCTCAAGTCGTTTTCAAGAGAAGAGAAGGAACAGATTACGATACCAAAGAAGTCAAGACAATAAAACATGTTGTTTCATGAAAAGTTTTTAAACGAACCTATGTTTTCATTCTTTCCTTTTTAAGGTGAGAAAATAATGATTTCCGATCTTAAGACACTCATTACAGTTTTATAATCTAAAAGTAAAAGATACGTCCGCTGAAATACAGTTCCATTGAATAATCTAGGACTAGAATACTAATGATCACTTTGCTAGGTGTAGTATTACTAACTGCTTAACTTTCAGTTTAAGTTCTTAGGAGATTAAATACTGCTAAGAATTTTCTATCCATCCTCAAAATTTATAAAAGCTTATTCTTGGCAAACATTCTGTACTGTTACTCATCTGCTATTACAGTTCCAAAGAATAATCTAGGACTAGAATACCAATGATCATTTTGCTAGGTGTCGTATCACTAACTACTTAACTTTCAGTTTAAGTGCCTACAAGATTAAACACTGCGAAGAATTTTATATTCATCCTCAGAATTTATAAACGCTCATTCTTAGCAAACATTCTGCAGTGTTACTCATCTGCTATTACAGGGTTCAGTGAAAAATCTGGTTCTTCTACGAAGAAAAGAAAAGTAATACTGACAATATCAGATATCTTTGAAGAGTAAGAATAACACTTCAATATTATATTCAATATCTTTCTTCGGCTTTTCTCTCTTGAATCCACCGTCAAGAGCTGCTGATGTGCTTCATGGCGTTCTCTTTACAAGAATCTATTTATTCACCAAAAAGGGGGTGGCCACAGTTAACTATTATATATTTTTCAATCCTCTAGGCATTGATATTTCTTACTTCTCACACCATGCGATATCAGAGAAAGATGGTGAGTAGGTTAACAAACTTTAAACAATCTAAGAGCAAATGGATAACAAATTTTGTTAAAATGACTCATTGGAAACATTGTCCTTTCTTTTCTTGAAATATATCTTCTGGACAATAGCCAATTGAATCACGATGTTTAATCATCAAATCTTTAAGATAAACGAGAAGTCATGAGGACTGACAGCCAGCACGCAATATGATAATCATTTACATCATTATTTAGGAATGAAACTGAATCGAAATTTTGATTTTTCATGATGTCATGGTACTATTCATATTTTATTATCTAAAAGATGAGTTATCTGTGAAAGAACTCAGTGAAAACTCAAACACCAGAAGCTTGAGTTAAAATATTTGCTTCCTTCAAAAAATTAATTTCTATTTTATGACAGATTAGTTTTTTTTCTTTATATGTATAAACAAAAAAGAGTGTTCATAATACTGAGGGGAAAGAGAAAACCAAACACAAAACCATGTATTGTATATAAAACTATGTACTCTTAAAGTATTGAAAAGGGCAGTATTGAAAATTGGGGGTGATTGCATTTTTATCAATATCTACCTAATCGCACTGACAAAAATTAATCACTCACATTTCATACCGTTCTTTATCTTATACTTTATGCACACCTACTATTAGATGATGTAATGATGCCTACATTTTAAATAACATGCATATTTCTAACCTCTCACTTTCTGAACAATAATAACTCTGAATTTTATAGTGATACTAAATTTCCAAATTGAGAGAGAATTATCTATTATAATTACCCTGCATAAATAATATTCAGTGACTTATTCATGAAAGGCGTAGTCAGGCCTTCTTTGCAAAAGTGCTTCAATGCAAAACTAATGTAAAGATAGTTAATTAATTCATCTTTATTTTCAGCCTCTTTCTGACTTCTGAAAATCCACATTATGAAGTATGCAAGCTAAACCTTTGAATTCGCAGTAAGTGAAAGTGGTTTCAGACCAATGTATTTCTTCTGTCAAAAACTTGAGCATCTACTATTTGTCCTTGCAGCAATATGAAAGGAAATAGGTCATATGAAACTAAAACCGGTTTGTAACACCTCATTACGGCCATATGTGTGGAAATGGTGTTTTATCCTTTTTCTAGTCTTCACCTTTTACGTTGTTAATTTTGTTTCTTCACTAAAACAGATACTGTTGTAGGAGCCAGTTTAAAAATTGATAAAGATTTTTTTAGTAAATAAAAGACATTTTATATATTTTAGAAATATACCATCAAAATACGAACCTGAAATGGATTTAATGAACTTATATTTTGATATTTTAGATTTGTGTTGTTTTAGGTTTGAGAGTATAAATATCTCATGGTATTCAAAAAGTCACTTATTCACTCAAGTACTAGCATTTCTTTCACTTTAACAACCTATAGTTCCATAATGTTATATAGCAGATAGTCTGTTCTTGAAATGATATAACAAAACCTGAAACGACTGTTCACCTAATGAAAGAAGATGCATACGCATGCAATTATTCTAAGAGCTGTAATAAAACCATTTCTTTATTTAACTAAAGTGACCTGATGTTGACAAAGTCCAGTAGTAAAAGTCTAACCTTTAATTGAATATAACAACCAGAACTTATATGCTATTCAACTTCAAAGATTAGTCAAAAGATAGATGAACGGAAACATAAACAAATACCCCTCAAATACATTGTAACCCTACCCGGAACTCATACCACTACCAATCACATTTTAACATAGAATCACTCACTCTACTCACTGACTTTTTTTGAGGCAATAAGCATTTTAAACCAGCTAGGTCTTTTCCTCCTGACTATAGAGGAAATTTCTCAGTATAGTCCACTATTTTCTCCTTACAGTAGCTTGTTCCTTTCCAACGTCACACTTTAAACATTTTTATATCGTTGGCAACTTCTCGCCTGCCGAAAAGTGGGCAGGTTTGCAGAAAACGCAGCGCCGAAAAAAGTTGGTGATCGGATAGCGAACAGAAGATTAATAACTGGTTCGTAACAATCAATAATAAGGAAATACCTTATATAATATTGAGGTTCAAAGGAATACAGTTAAAAATATTCATGCACGATAATTGAATCCTGAACTAGTACAAAACAGATGACTGAGTGTTGAAAAATAAGGATTTTTTCAGAACATTTCACTTTTGATTTTGTGCCCTCGGTTAGAATGAGTATCACACCGTAACCATACAAGAATTTTAAACACGTGCAATGTTTCGCCTCTGCAGGTATTTGCGTAGGAAATTGGAATAGCGGGGATTTAAGAAAGTATTTAAAAGAGCATTTGCATAGTAACAAAACATATTTATTTGAAAAGGAAGAAGTAACTCTGTTTTCAGATATAATTTCGTACATTTCATTTTCCTGAAAATAACACTCTGCCTCCCAGGTCAGAATCTTAAACAAACGAGGATTTTTTTTCTTTTATGGACAAATGTTATACAAGGTCTGTCCCAAAATTAATGAGAAAAAAATTACATAAATTAAATAATTATTCTTACAAAGAAAAATAGTTAATAATCTTCGAAGTATACGTGTTGGGCAGCAATACAATGAGTCCAGCATTGCTGTCAGTGGTTGTAGCAGTGTTCGAACTCATTTTGTGAGATACTGCGAAGCCTTGTGGTTACGGCTCTTTGGTCATCTTTGAGTGTGTCAAAATGGCGTCCTTTCATGTCCATCTTAAGCTTTGAAATAAAAAAAAAGTCACAGGGAGCCAGATCGGGACTGTATGGTGGTTGAGGAAGCACAAGGATGTGTTCTTGGGTTAGGTATTCAGTCACAACAAACGCCGTGTGGGGCCGAGCGTTGTCGTGTGGGACGATCCAGCTACCAGCGATCTCTGGGCGGACGCAGTTTATCCATATCTTCAAGCTCTTGATCACTTCTAAGTAAAATTGTGAATTCACCGTCTTCCCAGGTGGTATGAATTCTCTATGGACCACTTCTCTAGAGTTGTAGAACACGATCAGCAGTGTTTTGACACGCGAGTTGCTCATCTGAGCCTTCTTTGGTCAAGGTAAGTTTGGAGTGTGCCACTCCGAGCTTTGCCGCTTAGTATCTGGGTCGTATTCAAACTCACAACTTTCGTCACAGTTTATCACTCTTGTTAGGGAAGTTTTGACCACTGGATACACGATCCAACATTTCCTGCGAAGTCGTCACACAAATTTCTTTGATTTCGGGGGACAACACTTTAGGCACTAATTTCGCACAAATTTTAAGCATTTGCAATTTGTCAGTAACGATGCGGTGGACAGCTGTTTTTGGCAACCTGTCATTTCCGCAATGGAACGCAAACTTAATCGGTGATCGGTGTTCAGAACATTCCTCACACGTTCGATGTTTTCATACATTTTCGTAGTCGATGGTCGTCCTTAACGAGAATCGTCTTCAACGTTCTGTCGGCCGTTCCTAAACGCAGTGTGCCACTTGTAGACAGGGCCGGGTTTATGCTTAGGCAAAGTAGGCTCCGGCTAAGGGCGCCACAACTCGAAGGGCGCCATCCCATGATAAAAAAAAATCGTACAAAATTAAAATTCGCCCGTCGGTATTTCGCCGACGAATAGTGTTTTTTCTGCGCATGAGGCCTTATTTTTTTATACAATGCATCGCGGCGGTTGTAGACTAGATGTTATTCGCAGTCAATTTTGTCTACGCAAGAAGGAAATTAATATTGAATACATACTCGACTCGAATTCGTAACATATTACAGAAAATAGGAACTGCATACCGCATCTCGATGCATTGAACTACGGACTACAGCCCTACAAAACCTTAACCTTGCGAGCACTACGAATTTTTTTTCGGCTGAAAGTTCGGTGGCCGAGTGAAATACACTCTGACTTTTATTGTAAAAATATAGAAGGTAAGTTGTAATTTATTTTATAGTTATGGATTATTCTATGCATTTCTTGTTTACATTTACTAAAGTACTTATTGTTTTGCGTTTTAGAATTATTTTCATTTGGATTCTTATTTGACAATTTGACTAATTTCAACACGTTTAAAAGAAAAAAACTGAGTGGTTCAGATAATAGAAAAAATAAAGCCAAAAAAGATGCAGTTTCAGAAAAACATAAGAACGCTTTACAGAAGTTTTTAACTAAATCAAACGATATCGAATGCGAACCATCAACATCAAAAAGTTGCTCAACTAACTCAACATTCGCCCTTGATCAAAACGACGATATGATCGAAAATATTGAAAAGGAAGTTTGTGAAACTGAGGTTATTTCAGAAAGTTCTCAAAATGAAAAAATTCTGAAAATGAAGGAAAAAATGAAGAAGCACAGAAAGAAATTTCGGTACAATTTTTGAAAGATTATGAAGATGTTGGAAAATGGCCACAGCCAGAAAATAGAAAGTCCATAATAGACATGTTGGTAAGAATTGGAACTGTGCAATTAATAAATCACAAATTTCCGAAGGACGTAAACACCAATAGAAAATTTTTGTCAACGAATTATTTTCGAATACTTCCTAACGGTGAAAAATATCTTCGAGACTGGTTAGTATACTACTCTAAATCTCTCGATGTGGTACATTGTTTTTGCTGCAAATTATTTTCCAAGGTCCAAGTAGCAATAAACCAGGAGGGTTTAAAAGATTGGAAAAATATTATCAATAGATTAAAGATACACGAAACAAGTAAAGAACATTTAAATTCCTATAATATCTGGAAGGATTTCGTAAACAGAACTAATTATACCTCAACAATCGATAAAATGCAGCAGAAACAAATTAATGAAAATACGAAATACTGGAGAAGTATTTTAAAGAGAACTTTTTCAATTATTAAATTGCATGGAACAGAAAATTTACCTTTACGTGGTACATCTGATAAGTTGTACACAGATAATAATGGAATTTTTTTGAAAATTATAGAAGTTTTCGCGGAATTCGATCCTCTTATGAAAGAGCATTTAAGAAAATTTTTAAATAAAGATGTTAATTACCACTATTTGGGGAAGAATATCCAAAATGAAATTATATTTCTTTTCAACGATATAATTAAGGAAAGTATAGTCAAGAAATTAAAAGAAGCCAAGTATTAGTCTATAATTGTTCATTGTACACCAGATCTTTCACACATTGAACAAATGTCTTTAATTGTCCGCTTTGTTAAAATACTTCCCTCCGCAAATGAAAATGGAGATTTTTTGGAAATCTCAGAACATTTTTTAGGATTTATTGAGATTAACAACAGTACTGGCAAAGGAATGTCGGAGAAAATATATGAAATTTTGAATAAAAATGAGATATCTTTAAATGATTTAAGAGGACAAGGATACGACAACGGCGCAAATATGCGTGGAAAGCATAATGGAGTTCAAAGCCGTATACTGACCACATATCCGAGAGCATTTTTTGTACCATGCTCAGCTCACTCTCTAAATCTTGTAGTAAATGATGCAGCAAATTGTTGTACTGAAGCTGTGTCCTTTTTTGATAATGTACAGCGCCTTTACACGTTTTTTTCTGCATCTACACAAAGGTGAGATATCCTCAAGAAACATGTCAAATTATTGACCTTAAAAGGTCTTAGTGATACCAGATGGGCTAGTCGTTTAGAAGCTTTAAAACCAGTAAGATATTAGCTTGAAGAAGTAATGGAAGCATTGGAAAGTTTTTTGAACACACAAGAACCAATTACCACTGCAACTATTGCAAAAAATAAGTCTGATGCAAAGGGTCTGTTGAAAATTATTGGCAATTTTAAATTTAGATGTTCATTAATAATATGGTATGATATTTTAAACAACATAAATATTACAAGTAAAACTCTTCAGAACATAAATTTAGATTTAGTAAATGCAAATTTCCATATAAACAGTTCAATTTGTTTTCTTGAAAAATATAGAAGTGAGGAGAAATTTGAAACTATTTTGTTGGAAGCAAAACAAATTGCAACTAATTTAGATATCGACCCAAATTTTGAAAAAAATCGAATTCGCAAAAAAAGAAACCTTTTTGAATATGAAGGCAATGACGAAATAGGATCTATTGAAAAGACAATTTTAGGATTCATTTTTTTATAATATTCTAGACACTGCTATAAATGCGTTAAAAGATCGATTTGAATTATCTTCCAAACATACTGACAATTTTAATATTTTACATATGATTAAAAAATCTAAAGAATGGGATGACACAGTTCTTATGAAAAATTGTATGGATTTGGAAATTCTGTTAACGATAATGAAGAGAAAGACATAAGTGGATTAGATTTATTATAAGAAATAAGATATATACAAAATTTGTATCAATACGAAGAATTGCCAGAAAATATTTTGGAATTTAGTATATGCAAAAATAAATTAACTTCCTCACTTCCTAATTTGTTTATTGCATTACGTATTTTATTAACATTACCGGTTTCAGTAGCTAGTGCTGAACGAAGTTTTTCAAAGTTAAAGCTAATAAAAACTTATTTAAGAACATCGATGACACAACAAAGATTGGATGGATTATCAACGATGTCAATTGAGCGCAAACTTTTAAATGAAATTGATTTAAGTGATGTAATTGATAAATTTGCTATTGTAAAAGCACGAAAAGCTCATATTTACTTGTATTTTATATTTTAACTAGCGGCCCGTCCCGACTTTGTCCGGGTTGAACAAAATATTATACCAATAAATTTCCAGTTGATAGCCAATAAATTGTAAATATTTTTTTGCCTTAAATATCCAATAATAAGCGGAGTTCCAAATGTAGTTTTCTTCAATAAACCCTTTAACGTTGCCAGTTTCAAAAATCCTTTTTGTATTTATCAATACCTCCTCTACTCAAATCTTTAAAATATTACAACCTTTTCCTTACGGGGTGGGATAGCATATATCCGAAGCACATACTCTCGAAATATACGGTGTGATGTCGGCAGAGATATAGTCTCGAATTCCTCTTCGTTGTGACTTTCCTAACGGCTTTGCCCCCAAAGAACTATTGTGTGACATTCTGGGAACGGAGGGTGAATCTTGCAAAAAAGGACTGAATAATAATCTTTTGTAGTTCTAGCTAGAGGCTATTTCTTTTCAGGCAAGAGACATCAGAAGGGCGGTTCACTCGCGGTTCATCCATTTTCAGCCTTTTGAGAGATGAAAGAGGCACGGGGTGCCGATGAACTACTATTGAAATTCTTCTTCAATAGTAAGAAAGCAATAAGAAAGCAATTAACCACTCTTTCCCCTGACCCCCTCACGCTGAATGTCCCACACGTAAAATGGGGATAGGAAGTAGATAACATTTTCCCGTTCTAAAGAGCGATTTCGAAAAAGAGACCCCGTAAGCTAAATGGTGTTGCAATTGTTACTTGACTGCAGTTGACAAAGGAAAAGTTGTAAGGTACATTGTAATGTACAAAAGTTGTACATTACCCTCCACATACAAAATCTGCTCTCTCTTTATATATTATTATAGAAGTATAGATACACATTGGTATCTCAAAATTAGAGTAAGAGATGAAATAAAAATACAAAAAAAAAGGATTTTAAGTAAAGAATATTTTTTTAATTATTTTAAGCACCTAAAATAATATTCAAATTAATATTACGTTACTTAATATTTAAAGTTAATTTTTTAAAAGAAAAAGGCGTGCCGGAGAACAGCTAGGTTCGAACCGCTAACGTCAGAACAGAAGCCCACCGCGATAGTACCACGCTAAGGATCGTTGAAGTCAAACAGTGAAAGAATTTTTCAAATAGGTACAGTGGTTCTGAAGATTACCCTCCACGTACAAAATCGCTCTCTCTTTATATATAAGTATAGATAGCACCACGCTAAGGATCGTTGAACACTTCGGCACAAAAAGCGGTAGAGGACAGTAGCGGTAACAATGGAGATTGTTAGGAGTAAGCCCCTAACTTTATTTCTACTGATTAGATATACATAATATATAGCCTATGTCCATCTGGAATACCGTACCTTTCAAACAGTGAAAGAATTTTTCAAATAGGTACAGTGGTTCGGAAGATTACCCTCCACGTACAAAATCGCTCTCTCTTTATATATAAGTATAGATAAATCATAGTTTTGTTGCAAATTTTTTTCCCTTTTATTAAAAAAATATTTCATTTGAAAGGGCTCTCTTAAGAAATTTTGCTAAGGGCGCCAACCAACCTCGAGCCGGCCCTGCTTGTAGACTTGAGATTGTGACAAAACTTCATCGTTGTCAGCCTCCTTCAACATTTGGAAGGTTTCATTACCACTTTTACCGAGTTTAACGCAAAACTTTATTGCATAGAGTTTCTCAATAGATCGCTGCATCTTAAGCGCATCGAGCCATGCTCACAACTCACTGTTAGGCCACTGAACATGCGCTGTGAATTAGGAGCAGATACGCGACCGTTGGAATACGTCACTGACATTCCAATCTACATTTCTGAGCCACCTGTTTTCCTTGGAGATTTGCCAAAAATGCACAGAATTTTTTTTTCTCATTACTTCTGGGACATACCTTGTAAATAATGAACAAAAATGCAACAGTGAAGAAACGACTCATCTTTATTTTCAAATGGTTTCATGTATTATAAAGTTGAATATTTTACAATTTGCATCGCAAATTTTGGTAAGCATGATAAACTTCTCTTGCCAGATACTCGATTGTTTTTTAAAAAAATTTCATCTAACAATATTGCATTCATGAGACTCGAAGAGGGCGTTACACGAAAATAAACTGGCTTGTTTTAACCTTTAATAAAAATTCAAATTTTTCAGCTAATTTGAGCTAATAATAAATATAGTTCTACATCAGACCGGGGAGCAATAAGTGTTATTGTTCTGATGAACGATTGGTTTATGCAAACATCACTGAACACTTTAATATAAATAGGGAATAATCAGACTATTTTTTCAGAAAAACTTCGAATGTGTCAATAGGACACGAAGATTTTTAATTCCCCTCTTCCGTTACAAACTATGAAAAATTAGCTTCAGTATCACAATAGACCACGAAATAAACTAATTAAGGATGTCCATCCAACCACAATTAAGAGCTCTCTCTAGCTCCTTTGACAGAATTAATGTTTTTCAGACTGTAAAAATACTCTTGTGTGTATCTTTATTAGAAACTAACGGCTGCAACATTTTTCTCTATTTTCCAGGCTATAAATGGAGGTTAAAATGTTGTTAGATAATGTTGACATGATATATTAGAAATATGATAAATGATCTCAATATCCTCTAACGATGAGACTCGCCGGAAAATTTTCAAAACAGTCAAATATATTCGAAAATAGTATATATACCACCAACTGGAAATAACGTTAAAATTTACTTTGGTGTTTACTTTGTAAATTGAAACAATTATTTAAGAAATTTATTAAGTATTTTCAAATATTTTTTTAAAATTTGTTTCAGCTTTAAAAGATTCAATTTACTTTTAAAGGGGTTACTTTCTTGTTCCAAAAATTGCACTTTTAAAGGGATTGAACTAATTTTTATTATGTTTCGTTATGGCATTACATCTTTTAAATTTCAAATTTTACATTCACTTTTTATCTAAACAATTCTGCAATCAAAATTTATAGTCTAGCTTTTGTTTTTGCTGCAAAAAAAAATGTTTTCTGTAATTGGCAATCTTTGCAGTTAAACGATTTCCTCGTGGTTGTAAATGAGCAATTTATTCCAAACCAGACAACGTAAAATATAAATCATGCATATTTTATTTGATTTCTCCCCCAATTCAATATGTTAAAAAAATGAAAGTATATTTTCTCATTCCCAGTTAAAAGTAGAATTATAAAGCAATCTGAAATATTTGAGCATTCTACCGTGATCCAATAAATATATATTAGCAATTTGAGGGCTATTACCCTGTACATGTAGTAGATTTAAATGGATAGCATCTGCTTGAGAGTAACAGCCGCTTGCCTAATGGACTTGACTCAGATCTCATTACTGCGAGTTCAGAAATGCATTATTAGTGATTAAAGAAGATAGAAAATTCTGCATTTGTTTTGGTATTTATATTTGCATTCTAATGTAGTAATTGTCCTTTATTTAAGTTTGCATAGCCTACGGTGTAATTTAAAAGTGTTTATTTTACAAGAAATTAAGTAACACAATTTTATACAGAGTTATAAATATTTTCTTACATAAGCATTTTATAACGTATAATGAAATCTAAACTTTATTACACTTTGTAATGCACCATGGTTCGTTATTCATTTGATATCGATGCAGACATGAATTAATTCGATACGAAATCAAGATATCATGTATTACACTGAAAAAAAAATTTAATATTTTCAACGGTTCTAAACAACTTCACCGTTCTAACAGTAATCGTTGATAATAATCTCAAACGCAGTTGAGGCCCATTAAGTGTCAAGTGAAATCCCTCCAGAATGAAAACGGATGTGCATTTGACTTTCCTCGATAAAGTTAGTTTGTCGAGAATATTAAATGCAATTTGGAAAGAGTTGAGCTATGAAATTAAAATATTTAATATTATGACATATTGAAACATAAGATTAAAAGCTTTATTATCAGAGGGGAATGCTCGAAGTAAAAGCTTTAATCATCGATCGCCGTTGATATTTCTGTTATGAGTTTGCATTAGTTTCCTACCTCTCGTCAAAACATTTCAGTCAAGTCAGGGAGTAGAAAAACCTTTACTAATTCACAATAGAAAATAGTAACAAAGGCCCAATTCGAGTTACTAAAGCAAATAGCTTTTATCCTCAGAAACAGAGTAAGAGAACATTTAACTAAGGTAGTAAACCTTTCCTTGAAAGTTTTGAATCCTTACCTGAAACACGAAATTATTATTTACAATTCTTTGGACTTTTTCAACGTTAAATTAAAATGAAATTAGCAAAAATATAAATATATACAATAGCAAATAACATATATAAACCAATAAAATATACACTGGACAAATTCCAGTGTCGTTAGCTTGAAAGCGAAAGAAAGAAAAGATTTAAGGAAAGGAATCACAATGAGACGTCCTCGCATCTCAGTGGTATATCAGTTGGAAGAGTACCCGCTTTATGGTGAATATACTCGCTTTCAATTCCTTCCTTGTTGTTCATTGCAGTGGCACCACTTCTGGATGTCACACTAACGATGCCATTCACAGCAGCTCATTCTGGAGTGAATAAACAGAAATGTAGAAAGGTAAAGGAACATTTAAAAAGAAGAAGGTTTGTAAACATTTAAACATAAAGAAATAGCGTTCCCGTGGAGAAAATAAAAAATAAGAGTTTGCATAGGATGTCGGAAGATTTTCAAATAATATATCAATTAATGCAATTACCTCCCATTTAACTCAAAACGGTTTCAAACAAAAATTCATGCTAACAAAAGTCATTCAGTTTTCCCTGTTTATAAAACATGATACTATGGCTCAATACTTTAAAGTTTTTGTTTGTTTTTTTCCAAATTATGAATTTATCTAACTCGATCATTCTACGTGGAAAATATTTTGTTTGAATTTCTGTAAGGGGTGATACAAAAATCTAGCTTTTGTAGAAGCTAGATTTTTGTACCAATTCAACAGACGAGAAATACTACTCTAAATTCATTTATCAGAAGATTGCATTTAACGCAACACCCGATGAATATATCCCTAGATCTTAAAAACTAGAGAGATATTACAATAAGCCTTAGAAAATGAAAGAATCTAAAATGCACGTCAATGCGTCCTGATAGTGGCCCTAATGATTTTAATAATACTAATTTCTTTCTACTTATTGAACTCTAAGTATGTATAGCGTCTGAAAAATACATAAAATATGATATAATATTTGATAAAAATAAGAAACTGATTTCTGAAATCATACTAGCAGCTCACTTGTATGTGGATACGCTAATGTGAGAAACGTGTTGATGATATTTGCTATACACCTATACAAGGAAGCAGGCTAAGCTTTGAAAAACTGATTGAATTAATAAACACTTGACTTTTGTAATTACTTCAATAAAAATCATACAATCTCATTAAGCTCAGAGAGGCTAGATGTTTTTCAGGAGTATTATCAACTATCTACGTTGAAGTGGCTGTTTATCATTATTGGTAGCAATGGTACCATGAAGATATACTTAGCTCCTACGAAGAATGTAAGATGTCCAGGGAAATGGCACTTTAAGGGAATCGTACTGTAATGCTAGCAGCAATTATATCTCTAACAGATTCGCTGAACCCTAATAAATGACACGCTGCATCTTTTACACCTTGTATATCGTTTGTAATCGACAGGTTGAAGCAGAGGTTCTAGATCACTAGACCTTAAGATGTTAGTAACTGATATCTTGAAAGATACCTTCTCGGATCTTTACAAGAGTGTTGCTGCCGATGACATTGCTTAATATTCAGAGATTATCGATTTTCCTGTCGGAGCAGAGGACAACCAAATTTTTGTCTGAAGAAAGTTCGGTGAACTCGGTAACTCAGCTTTTTTCGTCCAGAGATCCACCAAGATTACCTCAAGATTAAATTTATGAGGAGCTATTATCTTCGATAATTGATATCTCATATATCTCAAGGGAAGTCCGACCGGTCAGTGATGCTTTGATAAAAATTTTCAGTCCACCTCACTACTACCACTTTCGCATCTACCAGGTGTCGCCGTAAAGCAAGATAATGCTACAGCTTACATAGCACGAGTCTCCAAAAACTGTCCTCAAGTTGTTGTTATTCTTCCTTGACCTTTTCCCCTAAACTTTTCTCCAACTGAGCATATGAGATACGAGTTAAATCGTAATCTGTGACCATCGAGAAATTTAAATGAACTGGTACAACACATTCAAAACGCTTGCCCAAATTTGCGTCAACACGATGTACAAGGTCTGATTTACTCTATGCCAAGCAGTATATCCAGTTTATAGCCTCCAGTGTTTACTAAACTTTATATTATTTTCCCCCATTAAACAATGGTCTACTCTTTAGAGTTCGTATGTTCCTTTTTATTTCTGTGCGTATATCAGGCATAAGTTTTCACATTGAAACAATGCCTGTTTTGGGATGCTTCATTTTGTTGTTACAAAATGTATTTCTTTTCAAAATACACTTAAATTAAAATTTTGATGTTTTTAAGTTTTATGAAGGGAGAAGTTGTATTCACATATTGAAATGTAACTCGAAAGTGCTTAACGGGGGTAATCCTTTCCTTTTGTGACATTTGTTTTTCATCTTACAAGTGTCTTTTACATCTTACAAAGCAAGTCTAATTAAAATCATGCTTAGTAACGAGTGTTATGATTTCAACAATTCATTTATTTAGCAATAAACTTGTTATATGTACTGAATTTTACCTTAGCTTAACCACATGAAATACGAATTCTTCCGTTAGGGAATACTACCATTTAGTAGTTCTTAATTACCAGTAAATGGTCTCAGTTGTACATTCGTAGATTTCTAATACGATATGTGTACTAAATTTTCCCCAGACTTTCATTAAACGCGTCATAAAGGGTTATTTAATTTACTTTTGGCAATTTTCAACAAAACACACTTTTCTATTGGAGAAATGTCAGGGATAATACGTGTATTTTAAACAGAAATGCAATCAAAAATTAAATCCTGACAACTTTTGAATTTAACCGCTATTTATTAAGACATGAAGGTAAAAATGCATTTTACTGGAATATTTATCAAATCAGCTTTCAGTGAGAATAGTTTAAGACATACATGTCATGCACTTGATTTTTATACAATAATTTTAATTATGATGTGCTGTAACATTTTTGAAATGAAAACTCCTGATTTGCTAAATATAAGATGTCAGTGCTTGCATACCTGTATATCAGTCTAAAAGATTAAGGGCCTGTTCACATAGGAGTCAGTTGCGTAAGCGTTAAGGAAAAGATGGCGTTGAGACGAAAATAAACCAATCATAGGCTTTAAAAATTTAATTGCTAATCGTTTGGAGGCCTATGATTGGTTTATTTTCGTCTCAACGTCATCTTTTCCTTAACGCAACGCAACGGACTCCTATGTGAACAGGCCCTTAGCCTCCTTTTGTGTGTCTATCAATTATTGTTCAAATTTCCATTTAATTTTTTAAAGTTCCTAAGGAATTATTATCTAAACTTATCAATCTCTAATACTGTGTATATATCGAATACTATTAGCACAAGAACGAGAGTTAAATCTTTAACACCCCAATTTGCAGACACATATTAACAGTTTGGAGACATAGACAAATGCATCGTAAGTAATCAAAACTAATTTTAAAGGATTTTTTGCTATCAGAGAGCTTACTATGGAATTTAATCAAAAGAACTTAAAGGGTTCAAAAGCAATTTATGCGCATTTCAGGTTTTGTGAAGTAAAATGAATCCGACAAAGGAAAAAGTAAATTCACAACTTTCAAAAGATCCTTTCAGAGCAGAAAACCGATTTCAAACTAATAACATAGAAAGGATAAATAAACAATACTTTATTTTATTGTGTATACAACTCCAGGAGAAAATATTCTCAAAAACTCATTCCTAATAAAATAAAAATTATGAATGCTTCCGGAACGTGGAAAAGTCGTAAAAGAAAATGAGTTTAACTAAAAATCAAATCCATATAGTTTTAAACAGTATAACTTCTTTATTTTTTCCTACTTTGTAAATAACTTCTTAAACTTTTGAAATTATTTTGTCAAAATAAAATTCAGTAAATTCAGTGAATAACACACTGTACTAACAATAATCAAAAGTCTTTCTTTTAAAGAATAAAATTCTTTAGTTTTAAAATAATATTTGCCATTATCTATTCTTTTGAAGAAATAAGTATAACATTAGAATATTTCTAGCATAAAGCAGAAATATTCAAATATATAAAGAATTTTTTTACTTACTATCATGTTGAACTAAAACAAAAATAAATAATTTCTATTTGAATACTTCTGTACAATGGACATAATTCAGTTTTTATCTAAGTAGAAAATCTATAGGTTCAACTTTGACTTTGTGTTATTGACTTATACTATTCTTAAATTTCGGTTTTCACTGAGATATTCTAATCCTAATTCAACAAAAAATTCAAAATCCTTTAAACCTCAATTCTACATGCCTTTCTTGTACCCATGGTATATTTATTGTGTTTATCTTATCTATGAAATAAAAAGTAAGTTATATTTTCCCCATTTTTTATACTTAGAGGAAATTTAAAGTAAGATTCCTTCTCAAGTGTCTAGAACAGTGTGTTTAAAAGCTGTTTAAAGTGTTAAATAACATATTTTATAGGATATTTCAGATTTTTAAATATGATATGAGGAAATGTGAAGTATCGAATTTTTGTATACATTTATATAGAGTTATATCCAGGACTGTGGAATAAATATGCTAAGTTATCCATCGAATATCTTGTTTAATGTGGTATACAGTGGTGGATATCAAAACTAACACAGGTCCGGCCCGAAAAGTTCTTACAAATCCTTATCTATTAAAATGAAGTCCTCCTGACTAAACATCATAGAAATAATTTTGGCGATTTTTTCCGTAATTTTGTTAGCTAAATGAAAAGCCAAGCGATGCACTCTTTTCTGTCAGTCTGTCATTGCAGCTTTCCACTGATAAGTCATAAATCACCCGCTATGAGCTGCTTGCACTTAGGCCCATCTTGGCACATGACAGTGTAAGACATTTGGGAATACTGTTTATGTCTCTAAGGGCAGTTACATTTGGCCATTTAGCGTTATTTTTATGTAAACACTTGCTTAGATTAGGCGTCAGTGGGTCATATAGAAAGTAATACAGCTTATTTTAAAGAGGCTAACCCGACAGCTCTTTTCAAGAAATAATGTTCGAAACAAGAGAGCTTTTAATTTTATTGGAAATTGCAGTCATACTGCCTAACTGCCCACTAGAGTTATTTTATTGCTGACAGGTCCTATAACTTAATAGTTTTGACGTTAATATTTTGACACGATAGTAGTTTTAAACTTTTTTTCTTTGATTTAAGGTGAGTTCAGTAGACAAATTAGTTCCGGACACCATTTTCGTAACTGAGTTTTAAAAAAACCTTGAAATTTTACGATAAGGATCTTGTCAGCCTGAAACTTTTGTGATAAAGCAAAAAGATGGAGAAAAAAAATACGATCTTTTTCCGTACAAAATGTCAAAGTTATTAGCGATTACTCTCGTTTTCCTAATGTCCTCTGCAGAAGGAAAACATTCTTTTAACATTTTAAAATATATAAAAACGTTTCTAAGAACTTTTAAGGTTCGGGGTAGAACAAATAATTTAACAGTCCTGTCAGTACATAAAAAAGTATACTAGATATTCCAAATTTTAATGAAAAGGTTATCAAAAGATTTGCTCTCGTAAAAATAGAAATTAGCTAGCCAAACTGGTAGATAAATAAAGGTAATGAATATTATTTTAGTAAGATGCTGAATATTTACGAAATAGTGTCTTTTACTGGATATCTGAGAAAATACATCAAACAGATGAAAGCTACAATACCAGTTCGGAAGTAAAAATATAATCTTTTAATTCATTAACACTATCAGGAGGGTATAAATTTGACATATGTAAGGTTTTTTTTCAAGCTAACTTGGAGACTTTGCTTTTTTTCCCAAATGTAGATAGTTGAATCCATTTACTTAAATTGACATTTAATGCAACTCAGTTTTGTTTCTGTTTTTTGTTTTATTTTGTGAAAAATACATTAAACAATCCCATTTATTTGTATTGTAAGTGAAAATTGATAATACAAGAGTTTTTGAAGGTGATGATGTCAGGAAATATTTTGAGAATGGAAATTATCAGCTGATCGTAGAGAAGTTTATGATCACCGCCATGTAAACTTCTGCTCAACATTCATCCTTCAATTGAGTATAAGAGCAATATGCCTACAATTACTGGAAACAGAGAAAATATAAATGCATGAAATGACAAAAATTTAATCAGTTGTAGTTATCCGTAAATACAGTATTTAATTCTGAGACTAATTTAACATTTTTTGAAAAATTCATTTTTGGATAAAATTCAGGTTTGACACGTGTAGTACAAATTGCTATAACACCTTGTTTAGTAAAAAGTTTTTTAATTCGTTAAGAATTATTATAAACAAAATCAAAGATACTGAAAATAGCTTTATTATTAACAATAACCGAGAAGCGTTGCAATATTTAAAGAATGAGACTATAATAAATAAATTAACGTTTGTTTTTGAAAACCTACTTACTAGTATTCCACAAGCTAACTTAATGAATATTTGTTCAGAAATGTATGCTTCTTACTTGGATGGTGCTTTAATATCAAAGTGAGATTGGACTAATCTCTGTAAATTTAATATTTTTGAAACATACCTCTTTAACGGCATGGGTTTTTTAAACAAATAAAGGGTATACCAATGGGTAATAGTTTTTCCAGCACCTTTGCTAACATTTTCTTACATTCTTACAAAACTAAATTTCTTAACTTAAAAAATGTTTCCGGGTTTAGATATATCGATGACCTGATTATTTTCAACTGTAACGATCTGGAGTTTCTAAATCAAATCCACCCAAAGAAATTAACTTTAAATAAAACAAATGAAGATAACAAATACGCTGCTTATTTGGATAAGAAAATTAAAATTCAAGATAACGGAATAAAAATTGGAATATATGACAAAGTTTAGATTGCAACTTTGAGGTTATTACGTTTACTAATTTCCATAGCAATTTAAACTATAAAATTTACTATAACATCTTTCACTCACAACTATATAAGATAAAAAACATTTGCAATAACAGTGATGATTTTTGGGAGGCATGTAACATTTTTGAGGAAGACCTACGCAAGAATAATTTCCCTAAAAACCTCGAAAAACTAAAATTATTTTTAAAAAATGGTATTTAGAATCGGGTGTAATTTAAGGACAGATAAAAACGGGGTTTTCATTTTTTTACATTTTCTTTCAATACTTATTTCTTTGCGTTTCAATTACGTGTGACTCAGTAGTTCTACTACGGTGCTGCATTTCTTGAGGTTAAATTGCTGACTCACCGTTTCAATCGTTACTACTAATATTATCGGGGTAGGGTGAGTTTGCCATTGTAAATCTATTTTAATCTTCTGTATTTTCATATGTATTTGACTTTCTGTTTCACTGTGGGGATCTTGGGGCCTTGGGATGTCTTTTGGCTAGACCTGAATTCTATTCAGAAAGTTTTCCCTTGAGGTAACCGATTAAGTTAAGCCTCCTGATGAAGAGACCTGTCGATTGCCTCGTTTTAATGCTTTGGCTATTTGTATTTACTGATATATATATATATATATATATATATATATATATATATATGTTTGTGTGTGTGTGTGTGTGTGTGTAATAAATGAAAATATTTTGTCCTCCATTCTAGCATTTAAATTCAATTTCCTAAATCCAATCCCCAGTAACATTACTTTATCGCTTTAAAACCCTTAGCAACGGAACTTCTCATGAATCGCATGCCTTTTCATTTCTACACGTGTTCATCTCCGGATTCAGAGGCGTGGGTTCGCATCGCGAGCCCCAATATTTGCTGACACTACAAAATAATAGCCACATGGTTTTTTTCGCCCTCTCACGCATAAGGTTGAAAGGTGATATTCGCTTCCGAGCTGTCTTCTGAAATGAACGGACGTACCTTTGTCGCTCTAATAAACGATTCGATCCGACTGCTTCCAAATTTTATTTTATTCCTTTCAGGCTGAGTCTAGCTCCAGCCATGTAAATATGAGCTAGTTTCTCTTTCAGATTAGAATTTAAGGATGTAATGGATATATTGCATAGAGCCGGCAGCGATTCTTCATATGCGGATCAACTGCATCTGATTTCGAGTCCAACGTAGAACCATGTGTGTGCGCGTGAAAAACCGACCTTGAAAGAAACAGCGGCGTTAACGAAGGATTAAACAACCTAGTTTTGATTTCACTTTTCAAAACGAGCAAAGGAAAATTACATCAAAAGATTTAAATAAACAATTTGCTGATTGACGTGAAACTGACCAACCTGAAGAAAAACAGATGGATAATTCCAGAGTTTTCGACAAAAGCATATTGGAAAACAGTGCCATATGTTCGCCAATTCAATTGTTTAATCTCCCGAAATTTGATCCTAAAGGGATGGTTAAAATTAATAACTGGTTAAAATTCTTCGAGAAAAAGACTATTGCATTGACGGAAGAAGAAAAACTACAAATATTTCCGGATTTTATATCAGACGAAGCTTTTAAATTTTACATCGACAACTTAACAGAATCACAAAAGTGGGATGAAGTTAAAATTAAAATTACTGACTATTTCTCAGAAGAAAAACAGCATTCGTTCGAAGAATTTAGCAGTTTGAGCCTTTCTAACAATAAGAATAGAAATGACTATTTTAAAAAGAAAACCAATATCGGAAAAGCATTAAAACATGAAGACGAAATTATAATTCAAGGTCTGACAGACAGATTGCCGCAAGATACGTGGATTTATTTTAATAAGTAACGTTGGTGGAACTACTGAGTGGATTTCCCTTGCGAAGAAAATGATCAACAGCTACGCAGATGACCAGATGAGAGAACAAAAATAATATCGTAATAGAGACTATCTGCAGAACCAACAGTTCGGATTTCGCAGACCACTCGATCGGCGAAATAACTATAAAAGATTCCCATAACATGAGTCACCTAGATTCCGGCACCAACAACCGCGACCATGGCAGAGATGGCCCCAGAATTTTCGAGAAGAGGAAAGTCCCAGGACTCGGTTCCGGCCTCCACAACATTCAAACAACTATAACAGCAACATGAGAGAACAGCGACAATGACGGATGTTCACCGTAGACCTAGAAATCGGTACGGAACTGATTAGCGGCCTGATAGATGCAGGTAGCACCATTAACATTATCTCAGGAACTTTATAAGAGAAAGTTAAAACACGAGTGAAAATTCTCCCACCGGACAATTCACAGGTCAATACTCTTGCAGATAAAATAAAAACTGATAAAATAGTTTCTACGAAGTGCCCAATAGGTAAGTTGAATAGATTTGTAAACTTTTATGTTATTGAAACGAATTTACAGTATGCAATTTTATCGTCAGAAATTATTAATCTCTTTAAAATTAGTTTGAATTTTAAAAATTTTTCTGTATAACAAGGAAAACATAATATCTCATCAACTTTGTCATTGGAAAATGTTAATAATAATTGTTATATATTTTTAACTTATGATAATCCTAAAGAGCCACATAATTGTTCTGATAATACTAGAAATATTGATACTAAATATAATAGAAATTGTGATACTCGTTTTTATAAAATTGGAAATGAAAATGATGTTGCTGATGATGAAAGGGCTGAATTGAACAAAATATTGAATGAGTATAATAATATTTTCGCGAAAATTAAATATGATGTGGGATGCATCCGTCTTGAACCGCAAAGAGTAATTTTAAATTCTGAACTGCCAATTTCCCTTCGTCCATACAGAGCGTCGCCAAAAGATAATGCCGAAATTAAGAAGCAAATAGACTAACTTTTAGCTGCATATTTAATAAAAACATCTCATTCACCGTATGCTTCCCCAATTACTTTAGTTTACAAGAGAGATGAAAACTGAAAATCCAGAATGTGTATCGATTACCGAAAACTAAATAATATAACAAAAACAGACTTGGAACCAAATCCCCGAATCGACGCAGTTTTAGATCAACTAACAAATGCTAAGATTTTCTCTACCCTTGATCTCGCGAGTGGCTACTGGTATATTAAACTAGACGCAAAAGATACAGATAAATTGGCTTTCACCTCAAACTTTGGCTTATATGAATGGAAAAGACTACCTTTTGGCTGGTAAAAGCTCCTGCCATATTCCAAAGAACACTCAGACAAATTTTGAATAAATACGAAATTAAATTTGCGCTCAACTATTTTGACGATATAATTATATTTTCAGACTCTTTCGAAGAATACTTAGAGCATTTAAAAACTATTTTCTCGATTTGTGAAAAAGAAAACATAAAATTGAAATTTTCAAAATGCCAATTTGCCAAAACAAAAATTAAATTTTGGGGATATGAAGTGGAAAAAGGATGTTAACCCCCAAGTAACGCCAATATTGAAATCATTTAAAAACTTCAACCTCCCGGGAATGTTAAAGACTTGCAAAGATTTTTAGGTAGTGTAAATGCTTATAATAAATTTATTCCCAACTATGCTAAATTACGAGTACCATTGAATAAATTATTAAAGAAAGACACTAAATTTTAATGGACAGATGATTGCCAAAAAGCTTTTCAGGATTTAAAAGACGCTCTCATTTCTAAACCTGTTTTGACTATTTATAATCCCAATTACCCATGCCATATTTTCGTGGATGCGTCCGGACAAGTGGTAAGCGCAATCTTAAAACAAGAACACCCTGATGGAAGTTTGCATCCCATAGCCTATCATTCTCGAAAACTTAGAACCTATGATCAAAATTATGTCATTACCGAGTTAGAGTGCTTGGAAATTATTGATTCTGTCGATAAATATTATTGCTATTTACATGGGACTCATTTTACTGTTCATACGGATCATGCTGCCCTTGTTCGGTTAAAAAGTATTAAATACCCAACTGGACGATTATTCCGATGGTCACTTAAACTTTCCATGTACGATTTGGACATTAAATATAAAAAAGGTTCTAGCAATTATGAAGCCGATATGTTAACTAGAAACCCAATTTCTCACCATGTCACTTTACGTGAACGTGACCCATTGTTGGCATTGCAAGAAATCGAGTATCATCAAAATTGAGATAATGTAAACGGTAAGAAGCTTAAAAAAGTAAATAGTGTATGGACAATTAAAAAATAAGGTTTAATGAAAATTGTTGTGCCCTTCTCTTTACGATTGAAATTATTAGAAAAAGCTCATGTTAATTATGGACATTTAGGAGTTTCGGCAATGTTAAATCTGATATCTCCTCAATATTATTGTATTGTAATAACTAAAGATGTGAGTAACTATGTGAAACATTGTGAAGTATGTCAATTAAACAAGAAGTCTAGACAAAAAAGATTTGGTCTCCTACAAATGTTACCCCCTACCAGTGAACCCTTTGAAATACTTGCCGTAGACACTGTTGGTGGTTTAAATTATTATGAGTCTACAAAAAAATATTTACACATAGTCATAGATCATGCCACCAGGTATATATGGACCTTTACTTCTAAAAATGAAAATACTGATACTTATATTAATTGTTTAAGACAAATTTTTCAACATCAAGTCCCTAAGAAAATTTTAAATGATAGGAATAGTGCTTTTACTTCCTCCAAATTTAAACATTTTTTGAGAAACAATAATATTAAACAACTGCTAATTACTTCGCATAGACCACAAACGAATGGAAAAAATGAAAGAGTAAATCAGACCCTCATTACTATGCTTAAATATAAATTAAATTCCCACCCTGGTAAAGTCTCCCGGACAAAATTATTACGTGAAATAACGAATGAATATAACGACACACCCATACCGTAACAAAATTTTCCCCGTCTTATTTAATGCATGTAAAACCACCCTACAAAAGCTTACTTGAATATCAAGACATGTACCCACCAATTAAAGAAGCTAGGAATATTGCGCAACAGAGAACAATAAAAAATCATGAAGTAAATAAGGAAAGATATGACACTCATTTTGAGGAATCTAAGTTTAAGGTAGGTGATATAGTGATGAACGAAGAGTTTTGTTACCCAAATACTCCTAAACTTACTCCCCCTCATTCTGGTCCATATAAAATTTTGAAGCAAATTTCTAGAGTAAATTTTGAAATTAACAGACCCAATTCCTTTACTAAGAAAACTTTGGAAATTGTGCATTGTACCAGATTAAGACCTTTCAACCCTGCAGATAATTTTCGATTAGCAACTAGAAAAAGTAAAATTCCTATTTTAATAACAGTAAACCCCAAATCGCCCAAAATCCCAGGTAAAAATTAATTAAAAGTGTTAGAGAAAAAAACCTATCTGTGATGATTAAGACTACGCAACTGTGACTCAAATAACTACCTCAAATAATAACGTAACTTTGATGGATTTAGATACCTACCTAAATTTTGTAGTTAATGATATTTATTTAAGGGAACTTTAATGCTAGTTTGCCTTCCACAAATTACAATCTGAATTATTTTAAAAGAATTTTTATTAAAAGGAATGTTGATGTGCTAAGCTAAAAGAAAGTTTTTGTCAAGGTTGGGGCTAACATGACATGTCACAGGTTACCCCTAATTTTGTCAAGTGTGTTGATGTTCTGAGTTATTATTTTTGTTGACACCGGAGAACCTTTTTGCCACCACAAGGGGTAGTTCCTCCCGCAGAGGGATGAGCCTCTTGCTGTCTTTGCATCACAACACCCTCTTCATCACTAACAATCTTTCATGTTAGATATCACAGAGGATAGCAGTTTCACCTCCAGGTTTGTCATTTATGTCATGATTGGTACCAATGATTTTAGAATTTGAATATTTTGAATTGAAACTAGTGAGGATGTTAAAGCACATAATGTTTTTGAATATTAACTAATACTGAAATGATGCCCATTTACTTAATTAAGGTTTATAACAAGTTGTTTTGAGTTGTTTAATTTATTATCTTATATATTGTTAAAAAACTTGACATGTATCTAAATTCTATGCTGTAATTGAAGTGAAACTTTCAGAATAATATAACAAATCAATTTTTTTATAATATTGTCTAAAGTAATGTTGTCTTGAACTTGAACTTATTGAAATATTTTCTGAATAATACATTGTGAATTATTTTGAAATTTATGTAAGTATACGAGATTAGGAATATGAAAAATGGAGATCGATGTATAATTGATGTAAACCATGAAGTTTTGAAATCATGTGAGTGAAATGGAGACACTGAATATAAACCACATACAATAAGGACTTATTTGATAAACCATGTATAACGACTTGAAATTAAACGGAATTGAAGGACTCCACGAATTATACGTTATTTTAGGACTCATTATTGAACGAAGAACTTTGATTTGTTTAAAAAGTTATTTAGATTATATTAGCCAATAATATTTCAGTTATTTGAATTTCATTGTACATTATATTAATAATTATAAATTTTATTGTATATTATATTAATTCCATGTATCTTGAGTGTTCATTATAAATTTCATTGTATATTATCTTTAATTTCATATATTTTGTGTAATGGTGCAACGAAGTCATAAGAGAGAGCTTAGTTTTATGGTGAAGATTCAAAAGATTTAACTTTGAGTTTGTTTCGGTGGAATTAATTTATGATGGACAAAGCTTTTGACTCTGCAACCCTAATGTGTTTTAATTCTCACCCACCTTGCTGTTTGTCGTGACTTCTTTCCACCAATGTTGCATTCAGAGACATGTAATTTTATGGTGTAATTCATTTTGCTTATGTTGCATTGTAATTGTACTAACTTTTATTATAAGAGATTTTGTTGTATTATGTTTGCGAAAATGTCCCCTTTCAATGTGACTATTTTAGCTTTTTTCGGGGAGGGGGGGGGATTTGTAATAAATTAAATATTATGCCCTCCATTCTAGCATTTAAATTCCTTTTCCTAAATCCAATCCCCAGTAACATTACTTTATCGCTTTAAAACCCTTAGCAACGGAACTTCTCATGAATCGCATGCCTTTTCATTTCTACACGTGTTCATCTCCGGATTCAGAGGCGTGGGTTCGCATCGCGAGCCCCAATATTTGCTGACACTACAAAATAATAGCCACATGGTTTTTTTCGCCCTCTCACGCATAAGGTTGAAAGGTGATATTCGCTTCCGAGCTGTCTTCTGAAATGAACGGACGTACCTTTGTCGCTCTAATAAACGATTCGATCCGACTGCTTCCAAATTTTATTTTATTCCTTTCAGGCTGAGTCTAGCTCCAGCCATGTAAATATGAGCTAGTTTCTCTTTCAGATTAGAATTTAAGGATGTAATGGATATATTACATAGAGCCGGCAGCGATTCTTCATATGCGGATCAACTGCATCTGATTTCGAGTCCAACGTAGAACCATGTGTGTGCGCGTGAAAAACCGACCTTGAAAGAAACAGCGGCGTTAACGAAGGATTAAACAACCTAGTTTTGATTTCACTTTTCAAAACGAGCAAAGGAAAATTACATCAAAAGATTTAAATAAACAATTTGCTGATTGACGTGAAACTGACCAACCTGAAGAAAAACAGATGGATAATTCCAGAGTTTTCGACAAAAGCATATTGGAAAACAGTGCCATATGTTCGCCAATTCAATTGTTTAATCTCCCGAAATTTGATCCTAAAGGGATGGTTAAAATTAATAACTGGTTAAAATTCTTCGAGAAAAAGACTATTGCATTGACGGAAGAAGAAAAACTACAAATATTTCCGGATTTTATATCAGACGAGGCTTTTGAATTTTACATCGACAACTTAACAGAATCACAAAAGTGGGATGAAGTTAAAATTAAAATTACTGACTATTTCTCAGAAGAAAAACAGCATTCGTTCGAAGAATTTAGCAGTTTGAGCCTTTCTAACAATAAGAATAGAAATGACTATTTTAAAAAGAAAACCAATATCGGAAAAGCATTAAAACATGAAGACGAAATTATAATTCAAGGTCTGACAGACAGATTGCCGCAAGATACGTGGATTTATTTTTAATAAGTAACGTTGGTAGAACTACTGAGTGGATTTCCCTTGCGAAGAAAATGATCAACAGCTACGCAGATGACCAGATGAGAGAACAACAATATCGTAATAGAGACTATCTGCAGAACCAACAGTTCGGATTTCGCAGACCACTCGATCGGCGAAATAACTATGAAAGATTCCCATAACATGAGTCCCCTAGATTCTGGCACCAACAACCGCGACCATGGCAGAGATGGCCCCAGAATTTTCGAGAAGAGGAAAGTCCCAGGACTTTGTTCCGGCCTCCACAACATGCAAACAACTATAACAGCAACATGAGAGAACAGCGACAATGACGGATGTTCACCGTAGACCTAGAAATCGGTACGGAACTGATTAGCGGCCTGATAGATGCAGGTAGCACCATTAACATTATCTCAGGAACTTTATAAGAGAAAGTTAAAACACGAGTGAAAATTCTCCCACCGGACAATTCACAGGTCAATACTCTTGCAGATAAAATAAAAACTGATAAAATAGTTTCTACGAAGTGCCCAATAGGTAAGTTGAATAGATTTGTAAACTTTTATGTTATTGAAACGAATTTACAGTATGCAATTTTATCGTCAGAAATTATTAATCTCTTTAAAATTAGTTTGAATTTTAAAAATTTTTCTGTATAACAAGGAAAACATAATATCTCATCAACTTTGTCATTGGGAAATGTTAATAATAATTGTTATATATTTTTAACTTATGATAATCCTAAAGAGCCACATAATTGTTCTGATAATACTAGAAATATTGATACTAAATATAATAGAAATTGTGATACTCGTTTTTATAAAATTGGAAATGAAAATGATGTTGCTGATGATGAAAGGGCTGAATTGAACAAAATATTGAATGAGTATAATAATATTTTCGCGAAAATTAAATTTGATGTGGGATGCATCCGTCTTGAACCGCAAAGAGTAATTTTAAATTCTGAACTGCCAATTTCCCTTCGTCCATACAGAGCGTCGCCAAAAGATAATGCCGAAATTAAGAAGCAAATAGACGAACTTTTAGCTGCATATTTAATAAAAACATCTCATTCACCGTATGCTTCCCCAATTACTTTACTTTACAAGAGAGATGAAAACTGAAAATCCAGAATGTGTATCGATTATCGAAAACTAAATAATATAACAAAAACAGACTTGGAACCAAATCCCCGAATCGACGCAGTTTTAGATCAACTAACAAATGCTAAGATTTTCTCTACCCTTGATCTCGCGAGTGGCTACTGGTATATTAAACTAGACGCAAAAGATACAGATAAATTGGCTTTCACCTCAAACTTTGGCTTATATGAATGGAAAAGACTACCTTTTGGCTGGTAAAAGCTCCTGCCATATCCCAAAGAACACTCAGACAAATTTTGAATAAATACGAAATTAAATTTGCGCTCAACTATTTTGACAATATAATTATATTTTCAGACTCTTTCGAAGAACACTTAGAGCATTTAAAAACTATTTTCTCGATTTGTGAAAAAGAAAACATAAAATTGAAATTTTCAAAATGCCAATTTGCCAAAACAAAAATAAATTTTGGGGACATGAAGTGGAAAAAGGATGTTAACTCCCAAGTAACGCCAATATTGAAATCATTTAAAAACTTCAACCTCCCGGGAATGTTAAAGTCTTGCAAAGATTTTTAGGTAGTGTAAATGCTTATAATAAATTTATTCCCAACTATGCTAAATTACGAGTACCATTGAATAAATTATTAAAGAAAGACACTAAATTTTAATGGACAGATGATTGCCAAAAAGCTTTTCAGGATTTAAAAGACGCTCTCATTTCTAAACCTGCTTTGACTATTTATAATCCCAATTACCCATGCCATATTTTCGTGGATGCGTCCGGACAAGTGGTAAGCGCAATCTTAAAACTACAACACCCTGATGGAAGTTTGCATCCCATAGCCTATCATTCTCGAAAACTTAGAACCTATGATCAAAATTATGTCATTACCGAGTTAGAGTGCTTGGAAATTATTGATTCTGTCGATAAATATTATTGCTATTTACATGGGACTCATTTTACTGTTCATACGGATCATGCTGCCCTTGTTCGGTTAAAAAGTATTAAATACCCAACTGGAAAATTATTGCGATGGTCACTTAAACTTTCCATGTACGATTTCGACATTAAATATAAAAAAGGTTCTACCAATTATGAAGCCGATATGTTAACTAGAAACCCAATTTCTCACCATGTCACTTTACGTGAACGTGACCCATTGTTGGCATTGCAAGAAATCGAGTATCATCAAAATTGAGATAATGTAAACGGTAAGAAGCTTAAAAAAGTAAATAATGTATGGACAATTAAAAAATAAGGTTTAATGAAAATTGTTGTGCCCTTCTCTTTACGATTGAAATTATTAGAAAAAGCTCATGTTAATTATGGACATTTAGGAGTTTCGGCAATGTTAAATCTGATATCTCCTCAATATTATTGTATTGTAATAACTAAAGATGTGAGTAATTATGTGAAACATTGTGAAGTATGTCAATTAAACAAGAAGTCTAGACAAAAAAGATTTGGTCTCCTACAAATGTTACCCCCTACCAGTGAACCCTTTGAAATACTTGCCGTAGACACTGTTGGTGGTTTAAATTATTATGAGTCTACAAAAAAATATTTACACATAGTCATAGATCATGCCACCAGGTATATATGGACCTTTACTTCTAAAAATGAAAATACTGATACTTATATTAATTGTTTAAGACAAATTTTTCAACATCAAGTCCCTAAGAAAATTTTAAATGATAGGAATAGTGCTTTTACTTCCTCCAAATTTAAACATTTTTTGAGAAACAGTAATATTAAACAACTGCTAATTACTTCGCATAGACCACAAACGAATGGAAAAAATGAAAGAGTAAATCAGACCCTCATTACTATGCTTAAATATAAATTAAATTCCCACCCTGGTAAAGTCTCCCGGACAAAATTATTACGTGAAATAACGAATGAATATAACGACACCCCCATACCGTAACAAAATTTTCCCCGTCTTATTTAATGCATGTAAAACCACCCTACAAATGCTTACTTGAATATCAAGACATGTACCCACCAATTAAAGAAGCTAGGAATATTGCGCAACAGAGAACAATAAAAAATCATGAAGTAAATAAGGAAAGATATGACACTCATTTTGAGGAATCTAAGTTTAAGGTAGGTGATATAGTGATGTACGAAGAGTTTTGTTACCCAAATACTCCTAAACTTACTCCCCCTCATTCTGGTCCATATAAAATTTTGAAGCAAATTTCTAGAGTAAATTTTGAAATTAACAGACCCAATTCCTTTACTAAGAAAACTTTGGAAATTGTGCATTGTACCAGATTAAGACCTTTCAACCCTGCAGATAATTTTCGATTAGCAACTAGAAAAAGTAAAATTCCTATTTTAATAACAGTAAACCCCAAATCGCCCAAAATCCCAGGTAAAAATTAATTAATAGTGTTAGAGAAAAAAACCTATCTGTGATGATTAAGACTACGCAACTGTGACTCAAATAACTACCTCAAATAATAACGTAACTTTGATGGATTTAGATACCTACCTAAATCTTGTAGTTAATGATATTTATTTAGGGAACTTTAATGCTAGTTTGCCTTCCACAAATTACAATCTGAATTATTTTAAAAGAATTTTTATTAAAAGGAATGTTGATGTGCTAAGCTAAAAGAAAGTTTTTGTCAAGGTTGGGGCTAACATGACATGTCACAGGTTACCCCTAATTTTGTCAAGTGTGTTGATGTTCTGAGTTATTATTTTTGTTGACACCGGAGAACCTTTTTGCCACCACAAGGGGTAGTTCCTCCCGCAGAGGGATGAGCCTCTTGCTGTCTTTGCATCACAACACCCTCTTCATCACTAACAATCTTTCATGTTAGATATCACAGAGGATAGCAGTTTCACCTCCAGGTTTGTCATTTATGTCATGATTGGTACCAATGATTTTAGAATTTGAATATTTTGAATTGAAACTAGTGAGGATGTTAAAGCACATAATGTTTTTGAATATTAACTAATATTGAAATGATGCCCATTTACTTAAGGTTTATAACAAGTTGTTTTGAGTTGTTTAATTTATTATCTTATATATTGTTAAAAAGGGCTTGTGGCGGCCCAGTGGTACAGCGCGCTGGTTTTCGGTGCTGAGGGTGCTCAGATCGAGTCCCAGCGTTGCGCCACGAAATATGCCTCCGTTCGTGTCGTCCCTTCATAGGGGGTAATGCTGTCCACCTATATGGTGCCCCCACAATAAAATGGACAGTAAAACTGCGGTGTAGTAAGGGCCAATGTTTGAATACAAGTGCCTCCGCATTGGAAAAAAAAAAAAAAAAAAAAAAAAAAAAAAAAAAAAAAAATATTGTTAAAAAACTTGACATGTAACTAAATTCTATGCTGTAATTGAAGTGAAACTTTCAGAATAATATAACAAATCAATTTTGTTATAATATTGTCTAAAGTAATGTTGTCTTGAACTTGAACTTATTGAAATATTTTCTGAATAATACATTGTGAATTATTTTGAAATTTATGTAAGTATACGAGATTAGGAATATCAAAAATGGAGATCGATGTATAATTGATGTAAACCATGAAGTTTTGAAATCATGTGAGTGAAATGGAGACACTGAATATAAACCACATACAATAAGGACTTATTTGATAAACCATGTATAACGACTTGAAATTAAACGGAATTGAAGGACTCCACGAATTATACGTTATTTTAGGACTCATTATTGAACGAAGAACTTTGATTTGTTTAAAAAGTTATTTAGATTATATTAGCCAATAATATTTCAGTTATTTGAATTTCATTGCACATTATATTAATAATTATAAATTTTATTGCATATTATATTAATTCCATGTATCTTGAGTGTTCATTATAAATTTCATTGTATATTATCTTTAATTTCATATATTTTGTGTAATGGTGCAACGAAGTCATAAGAGAGAGCTTAGTTTTATGGTGAAGATTCAAAAGATTTAACTTTGAGTTTGTTTCGGTGGAATTAATTTATGATGGACAAAGCTTTTGACTCTGCAACCCTAATGTGTTTTAATTCTCATCCACCTTGCTGTTTGTCGTGACTTCTTTCCACCAATGTTGCATTCAGAGACATGTAATTTTATGGTGTAATTCATTTTGCTTATGTTGCATTGTAATTGTACTAACTTTTATTATAAGAGATTTTGTTGTATTATGTTTGCGAAAATGCCCCCTTTCAATGTGACTATTTTAGCTTTTTTCGGGGAGGGGGGGGGGGGGAATTTATAATAAATTAAATATTATGCTCTCCATTCTAGCATTTAAATTCCTTTTCCTAAATCCAATCCCCAGTAACATTACTTTATCGCTTTAAAACCCTTAGCAACAGAACTTCCCATGAATCGCATGCCCTTTCATTTCTACACGTGTACATCTCCGGATTCAGAGGCGTGGGTTCGCATCGCGAGTCCCAATATTTGGTGACCCTACAAAATAATAGCCACATGTTTATTTCGTCCTCTCTCGCGTAAGGTTGAAAGGGGATATTCGCTTCCGAGCTGTCTTCTGAAATGAACGGACGTACTTTTATCGCTCTAATAAACGATTCGATCCGACTGCTTCCAAATTTAATTTTATTCCTTTCAGGCTGAGTCTAGCTCCGACCATGTAAATACGAGCTAGTTTCTCTTTCAGATTAGAATTTAAGGATGTAATGGAAATATTACTTACACACTTACACACATACGCACACGCGCACGCACACACACACATATATATATATATATATATATATATATACATATATATATACACACATACACACACATATATATATATATATATACATATATATATACACACACACATATATATATATATATATATATATATACACACACACACATATATATATATATATATATATATACACACACACATATATATATATATATATATATATATATATATATATATATATATATATATATATATATATATACTAGCTGAAAACCCGTATTTCGCTACGGAGTACATTCAAATTAAATACAACGGTCAATGTATGCAATTCATGCCAAATATATATACAGTCGAACCTCCATATATCGAAGTAGTAAAATGCAGGAAAAAAATTCGATATATAGAAATTTCAATATATAGAATTGATTTAAGTTTTATCATAATTCTCCTAAAACATTAAAATTAAAACTAATTTTCGTATACGAAATTCCATTTCTAATTTATATGCGAATCACATTAAATGAAAGTTAATAACTAAAAAAGAATTAATATCAAAGATTTATTGAGTACTACATACCTTTAAAAAAAAAACAATAATCCAGACAGTGGTTACAATGATCACAGTTAAATTCTTTTTAAATAACTACGAATATCGTGCTGAACAGCCAGTTTTGCGGAAAGTTCATCGAAGAAATGTTCGCATTTATTCAGTCCACTAAAAACTTCATCAGGGACATTTTCCGCGAATTGAAGTCCACGACGTATTGTTTCAAACGCCGAAAATTGGGAGGTTTCATTCTAAAGTGGAATAAAATCTCCCAATATGTCGTGAAAAAAATTTCGATATATAGAGATTTTTTCGATACGTAGAAACAGTTTTTCTATGTAATGAACATGGAGATTTGCTAAGAGTTCGATATATAGAAAATTTCGATATAGGGAAGTTCGATATATGGAGGTTCGACTGTATGTATATTATATGATAAATACGACGATCAATGTAATATATATATATATATATATTACAATTGATGTAATATATATATATATATATATATATTTATAAGAAAATCTTAAAGGATAATTTTCTAGATAAAATAATGTAGAAGAAAATATTCAAATTAAATCTAATATAAAGAATACTAAAGAATATAGTACAGATGTAGAACATTTCTTTTACTGTATTTTAATATTTTTTTGGATAATGTCCAATCGTCTGCCGCATTAGCAAGAAAAAAAAAACTGTATTTTAATATTTTTTTGGATGATGTCCAATCGTCTGCCGCATTAGCAAGAAAAAAAATATTTTTTGTTTATTTAGTTGTATGCACGTGACGATAAATTTATTTAAAGTACCAGAAAAAGAAATCACGTGATCAGCATTTAATAAATTAAATTCTAAAAATTGATCTTTAAAAATTCACCAAAAATCAGAAAATGGAGGTAAAGATTCGAAAAAAATTTCATTTTAAAGGAATTTTTATGATCTTTCTTGTGATATAAATTTTATAACCCTCAAAGTATTATTTTAAATGCAAACGTAAAAAAAGTTAAAAAAACAGCTTAAAAATTTAATTTTTAAAAATCTAAGAAGAATTTTTGAAAAACATTTCTTAGTGCACTCCTAGACTATAAGAAGAATCGCCATGCAAAATTTCAGCCCTTTAGGTCCAGCGGTTTGGTCTGTTGGTTTGTATGTCAGTCAGTGAATGAGTCAGTTACGGAACTGTTTTATATATATATATATATATATATATATA